>CM019063.1:366476169-367008262 GCA_009667805.1 Leptobrachium leishanense | reverse complement strand
ACTATGGTGTATGGGGCCAAGAGAGCACCTGTGCTGCATTTCTCTACATCGCCTGTTAATTTGCCTGTTAATTTTGGGTGAGGACCTGTTTTTTCTGTTTTTTTTGGAGTTAGCACGATGGTGAGCAGTAGGTAAAATGTTGCAATTAGCGCCCCTCAAAAAATTAGCACTGGCACCAAGTGATCTGTTAGTTGCAAAAGCGCTAGAGATCTCTAGCGCTCACTGTTTTAAGTATTGGACGCTAAAAGTACAGTAAGCTTGCGGTACAAATCGCTAACAGCGACGCACTAAGTGATTTTTCACGCTTGTAGCGGGAGGCAAACGATCTGTTGGTCAGGCACTAGACTGAATTAACCTGGCGCGCTAATGCAAAACCACGCCGACGCAAGGGGTTAGCTCACACCAGGTGATAGTGCCCTAAATAAGTATATATAAATAAGATTCCAAAACCCCAGAGTAATGTGATGCAATGATACTTTATGTTGTACTAATACTTAAATTCAATATTTTATTTGGCGCAGTTCGTCAGTCTTCGCTGAATGTCTGATAACTGCTTCAAGCGACTCCAATTTTAGCAAATTACAATGACCATTCACTAAATAGGATTCACCATATATTCGGCAAAGCGAATTCCCCAAATGTGACGAAAAGCAGAGATCTAAAGATGATTAGGCCCTTTAGATTCTAACTTCCATAATAACCCCTAAAATGCCAAAACCCAGGGAAATACAATAAAAATAATAAACAATGTGGCATTTAGCCTACCCCTTTACCCCTAAAATTGCCATTAATCAAGGAAAACATGAAATGAATACACTGAGGCATGTAGCCTTCCCATTAACCCTTAAATGCCAATAATTAAGAAAAAATAAAATGTATACTGTGAGGTATGAAGCCTACCCATTAACCCTAATATACAACTAAACCAAGGTAAAAACTAATGTAATACACAATGTAATGTTTAGTCTGAACATTAACCACTTCACTGCTGAGCCATTTCAACCCTGTGAAAATGTTTACGTTTATTGTGCAGGTATTTAATGTTTTTAATGACTTTTACTTCGCACTGAATATGGTCAGTTGGGTATCATTGGAAAGGCCAGAATCTGCCCTTTCTAAATACATCATATACGATGCACAGAGACGTAGATATGGCAGGTCCGAAGAAGTGTGGGAAGCTGGATGCTGATTTCTGGTGGGGGGGGCAAGGAAGAACCTAGGGGGACCCCCCTTTTCCCCCCCTGTAGAGACGCCTATGGCCAGTTACAACCCTTGGGCTGTCACGTTACTTGGTCACGTGAGGCCTGCTATTTCTTGGTCAATACTGGCGCATTTTGGTTATGATGGCCTGGAAATCTGTTATGATTTGGCCTTATATGTTGGTTTTGACAATTATTGAGGATCGCTCTAAATTCTGCCATAAAGGCAATGAATCTGGCCTTCATTAATAAAACCATGACCTTTTCAAAATGCCAATTACTGTGTCTGTGTTTATTTATGGGGTGTAAAAATGTTATTGTTGGGTGGGAAGGGGTGTATTGAAGGAATAAGGAGTGAAATCCTTATCAACAGAGGACTGTTTCTCAGAAGTACATTTTTTTTTTCCTCTCTGGACATTTGGGTCATTTACTACGTTACCCTAATAAAAAGCCAATTAGAACAAAATTCCTTTGTTCACTGTCACGAGGCGTGTGCGGTTCTGGTATGAGCCCAGCAGGCGGCGACACAGAGGGGAGGCCAAACAGAAATCATACAATGAAGATACTTTAATGAAACATAAATAGTCCTTAACTGCAGGTACTTGAACGAACAAAGGAAATATATAAAGTCCTGGGAGAGTTCTAGACTGGAGGGTCTGAGGTTTGTGGGCTATGCAGTCCCAGACTGCAGACAGGGCCCACCAAGGAGAAGTCTGGACAGCGGTACCTTGGTCAGAGACAGAGATTAACTGATGATCCACAGGTAGAGATCGCTGAGAGTCCCTTGCACAGACAGATGTATCCAGGAATAACAGGGCAGATGGATGGACACTGGATACACAGGATAAGCTGGAGCAGGTAAGCACACATCCATATGACCTCAGTCAAGGATAACAATAATGCAGACCCACTGCTAGTTGGGAGCTCTCTGCTATTTAAGGAGGCTTGATAGCAGATGGGCCTCAGCTGTAATTCCTAGGCTTGACAGGAAAACCCAGGCTGGATCTCCAGGAGCCTGGACATGGCACTGGGCTGAAGTAAACCCCGGATAGGAGCCCAATACAGAAGCATTCCAGGACAAAAGGCAGTCGGGACCAGGCTGAGCAATATGGGTACCCCGGGTGGACTGTGACATTCACCAACACATGAAAAAGTGTTCCCTTTATTTTTTTCTGATATTATCGACATTCTATTGCAACTGTTACTGATGAATTATTATAGAATAATCGAGCCAGTACCTGTCAATTATGTAGTTAAAAGCAGTAAATGAATCCTCTGAAAACATTAACTCTTCCTTTGACAAATTTGCACAGAAAGTTCGAGAATTGCCTGTTCATTTGAACAAAGTTCATTTGTTTAACCAGTACCAAAACATGCAAATCTCTTTTCCTTTAAGGTCTGCTTTTCAAGAACCTCATGTTGCATTACCAGAGAAATTCAAATTTTAATTGGAAACTGTCTGATCACATTTTAGATCATTCATCAGTGAGTGTCAGCTGATTATTAAACCTATAAACCTTTTTTTTCTGATGCCACCGTGATTTCCGTCCCTCAGGGTGATCCTGCTAAATGGGCTCATTAGTTACTACTATATAATGATCCTGGCTGTGACTCTCTAGAATTATTAATATTAGAATTAACATGTCTATATGATGGGTGCTCTTTACCTCTTGTTTCCATCATACGGAGTATATTTAAACGGAAACAAAATAGCAAAACAAGAGGACATAGTCTTAGATTAGAGGGGCAAAGGTTTAAAAGTAACATCAGGAAGCATTATTTTACTGAGAGGGTGGTGGATACATGGAACAGCCTTCCAGTTGAAGTGGTAGAGGCCAAAACAGTAATTGAATTTAAGCAAGCATGGGATAGGCATAAGGCTATCGTAAACAAAAGATAAATCCAGGTTAAGTATCCATGTAATTGGGCAGACTAGATGGGCCGAAAGGTTCTTATCTGCTGACATTTTTCTATGTTTCTATGTCTGTTTTATCTGTATCTTGTTCCCTTTGGTTATTGTAAAGCGCTGTCGAAATTGTTGATGCTATATAAATGCTGACAATCATAATAATGATGATTCAGGCTAAATCTCTAAAGCACAAATGCTTGTGACGTGCGTCCAGGGCCGGTGCTAGACTATTTTGAAGCCCTAGGCAAGACCAGCTACTTGCGCCCCCCCCCAAAAAAAAGAAAGCTCACATGGGCACTGGCGTTGCAACGTGGGGGCGGGCGGTACGGCCCGCACCAGGTGACACCCGCCCTTAGGGTGACACCGTCACCCTAAGGGCGGGTGTCTCACCCTGCGACGCAGTGTTCAGCTATGGAGCTTCGGCGCTCGCCTGGGGGAAACACGTCACTAGCCGAGTTCTCGCGAGATCGCGGCTGGTCCCGTGGCTCCCCCAGGCGAGCACCCAAGCTCCGTGCTGCCGGACGCTCAGAGGGAGCCGAACACGTGGCGGCGGCAGGAGGTGAGCTGGGGCCTGGGGGCAGTATCAATGAGAGGAGCTGGGGCATATCAATGAGAGGAGCTGGGGCATATCAATGAGAGGAGCTGGGGGCAGTATCAATGAGAGGAGCTGGGGGCAGTATCAATGAGAGCTGCTGGGGCATATCCATGAGAGCTGCTGGGGCAATATACATGAGAGCTGCTGGGGCAATATCCATGAGAGGAGCTGGGGCATATCCATGAGAGGAGCTGGGGCAATATCCATGAGAGGAGCTGGGGCATATCCATGAGAGGAGCTGGGGCATATCCATGAGAGGAGCTGGGGCATATCCATGAGCTGGGGGCAATATCCATGAGAGCTGCTGGGGCAATATCCATGAGCTGGGGGCAATATCCATGAGAGCTGCTGGGGCATATCCATGAGAGGAGCTGGGGCAATATCCATGAGAGGAGCTTGGGCAATATCCATGAGAGGAGCTGGGGCAATATCCATGAGAGGAGCTGGGGCAATATCCATGAGCGAAGCGGGGCAATATCCATGAGAGGAGCTGGGGCATATCCATGAGCTGAGGGCAATTCCATGAGAGCTGCTGGGGCATATCCATGAGAGCTGGGGCAATATACATGAGAGCTGGGGCAATATCCATGTGTGAGCTGGTCTGGGGCAATATATCCATGTGTGAGCTGGTCTGGGGCAATATATCCATGTGTGAGCTGGTCTGGGGCAATATCCATGTGTGAGCTGGTCTGGGGGCAATATATCCATGTGTGAGCTGGTCTGGGGCAATATATCCATGTGTGAGCTGGTCTGGGGCAATATATCCATATATGAGCTGAGGCGCAATATATCCATATGTGAGCTGGGGCAATATATATCCATGGGTGAGCTGCTGGGGGCAATATATAATTGTGAGCTAGGGCAATATATCCATATGTGAGCTGGGGGCAATATATATCCATGGAAAGCAGGAAAGGGTGAAGCGCCCACTGAAAACGAGTATCTCACCCACTCGCTATATATTGTGTACGGAGGTTTCTCTAAACACCTGGATAACTGAACAAGAGGATTACAACATAGCGCTCAAAAGACCAAGGTCCATGAGAAAGTGAGAGAGACACACTGTATGTCCACAGACAGTTCTTATCTTCAAGCGAGAATCTTCTCTGTTGTGTAGGTAAAAAGACATGCACTGCAGGAAAAAGCAGAAAGAAAGGGCCACAATTGCGCAGTACATCAACACCCAATGGAGTGAAATTTCGTTCGTATTTGACTCACATTCTAGGGAGCCCACAACCGGCTCTCGGGAATATAGCAGGTAGGGACTTGTATCAGGTGCCCCTGAACCCCTCGATCTGCTCCTTCGGTGTCACCAAAAGTGGTACTGCAGAAAATAGACAAGGCCAAAAGAGAGCACCTCTTGGTGCTGTAAATCACAAATCGCCTTAATAGGTAAAAGAAGCCAAATTTGCACTCACAAACAATGAGCCTCTATTGGCTCCGTCATAACTCGCACAGGGAATCATACAGGAGTTCCCCAAACCTTCTTTTCTTTTTCAGGATCAAAAAAAAGGCAGGCAGCAATCAAAAATGAAATAAAAACATTTATTGTAAAAAAATCATATCTACCAGGACACGTTTCGCCAGCTGGAGATTACAAAACTATACTTGCTGCTGCCTTTTTATACAATGAGTGTCAGAGAATTAATGGAGTGATTAAACCCTCAGAAATCAATTAAAATACAATTAAAACACAATTGCTATCAGCTGCATAGTGTGCAGCACCCGCCATTTTGCGCATGGTTATTCACCCTGGAACGCAGAAAAAAAGGGAAAAAGAAAAAAACGGGAAGAAAAAAACCTTTTCATTCATTTAATGATACGAATGTTGCGCCCACCATTTTGCGCATGCGCACTGGCCTTGCATCCCACCTTGGAACGCGGAACTGGATGATTACTTCTAAAAATCATCCTTTCTCATAAAAACAGAGTTAAAACAAAGCGGTTCCCTTAACCACCGCCAGGTGCCAAACGGGGGCACAGAGGGGAGACACCAAATACTGCAATATACATTTATTCTGTATCACATGCATCTAAACCCTTAATAGGGATCAAGATATATAAATATATGGGTGCCATAACTCCCAAATGCTTGTGCAAATAGCAATAAAAATACATTTTGTATTCTCCATCAGAATGAGAGATATATTTTTGATTGCTGCCTGCCTTTTTTTTTTTTATCCTGAAAAAGAAAAGAAGGTTTGGGGAACTCCTGAATGATTCCCTGTGCGAGTTATGACGGAGCCAATAGAGGCTCATTGTTTGTGAGTGCAAATTTGGCTTCTTTTAACTATTAAGGCGATTTGTGATTTACCGCACCAAGAGGTGCTCTCTTTTGGCCTTGTCTATTTTCTGCAGTACCACTTTTGGTGACACTGAAGGAGCAGATCGAGAGGTTCACGGGCACCTGATACAAGTCCCTACCTGCTATATTCCCGAGAGCCGGTTGTGGGCTCCCTAGAATGTGAGTCAAATACGAACGAAATTTCACTCCATTGGGTGTTGATGTACTGCGCAATTGTGGCCCTTTCTTTCTGCTTTTTCCTGCAGTGCATGTCTTTTTACCTACACAACAGAGAAGATTCTCGCTTGAAGATAAGAACTGTCTGTGGACATACAGTGTGTCTCTCTCACTTTCTCATGGACCTTGGTCTTTTGAGCGCTATGTTGTAATCCTCTTGTTCAATATATATCCATGGGTGAGCTGCTGGGGGCAATATATCCAGAGCTGCTGGGGCAATATATATCCATGTGTGCTTTCACTGCCTTCGAACAGGCACCGTACTTGCTGGCAGTTGGCAAAAATTTGTGTGAGCATATGAGAGAGCTCCACAGCAATAAACCTCACAGTAATGTGCGCTGTGTGTATGAGCATTTAGTGTTATATATATGGGAGTACTGATTTAGAAGTAAGAGTAGTTAAAGAAAAAATCAACCAACCCTAGTGACGCCACTGCACATGGGTAAATTTGCCCCCTGCTCTCACATGGATATATTGCCCCAGCTCTCACATTGGTATATTTGCCCTCCCCAGCTCTTACATGGGTATATCTGCCCCCAGCTCACACATGGGTATATTTGCCCCCAGCTTACACATGGATATATCTGCCCCAGCTCTTACTTGGGTATATTTGCCCTCCCCAGCTCTTACATGGGTATATCTGCCCCCAGCTCACACATGGGTATATTTGCCCCCAGCTCACACATGGATATATTTCCCCAGCTGTCACATGGGTATATTTGCCCCCAGCTCACACATGGATATATCTGCCCCAGCTCTTACATGGGTATATTTGCCCCCAGCTCTTACATGGGTATATCTGCCCCCAGCTCTTACATGGGTATATCTGCCCCCAGCTCACACATGGTTATATTTGCCCCAGCTCACACAAGGGATATATTGCCCCAGCTCTCACATGGGTATATTTGCCCCCAGCTCACACATGGATATATCTGCCCCAGCTCTTACATGGGTATATTTGCCCCCAGCTCTTACATGGGTATATCTGCCCCCAGCTCACACATGGGTATATTTGCCCCAGCTCTTACATGGGTATATCTGCACCCAGCTCACACATGGGTATATTTGCCCCAGCTCTTACATGGGTATATCTGCCCCCAGCTCACACATGGGTATACTTGCCCCCAGCTCTTACATGGGTATATCTGCCCCCAGCTCACACATGGGTATATTTGCCCCCAGCTCACACATGGGTATATGTGCCCCAGCTCACACATGGGTATATTGGCCCCCAGCTCACACATGGGTATATCTGCCCCAGCTCACACAGCATTGGTATATCTGCCCCAGCTCACACATGGGTATATTTGCCCCCAAGCTCACACATGGGTATATCTGCCCCAGCTCACACATGGATATATCTGCCCAGCCCGCAGCTCTTACCTGGGTATATTTGCCTCCAGCTCCGTCTCTCTCCCTCGGCACCTCGTCTGACTCCTTCACGCCAGCGACTAACGTGAGGGTGCAGTTGCAGCAGCCAGCCCCAATACGTGCCGGCGTCGCCGCGTCAGCTGCTGGCGTCAAGGAGACGGAGGCGTGGACTTGGCAGCACCAAGTTGTTGATGCTATATAAATACTGACAATCATAATAATGATGATTCAGGCAAAATCTCTAAAGCAGAAATGCTTGTGATGTGCGTCCAGGGCCGGTGCTAGACTATTTTGCGCCCTAGGCGAGACCAGCTACTTGCGCCCCCCCAAAAAAAGAAAGCTCACATGGGTATATTTGCCCCCAGCTCTCACATGGATATATTGCCCCAGCTCTCACATGGGTATATTTGCCCCAGCTCACACAGCATGGGTATATCTGCCCCAGCTCACACATGGGTATATTTGCCCCCAGCTCACACATGGGTATATTTTCCCCAGCTCACACATGGGTATATCTGCCCCAGCTCACACAGCATGGGTATATCTGCCCCAGCTCACACATGGGTATATTTGCCCCCAAGCTCACACATGGGTATATCTGCCCCAGCTCACACATGATATATCTGCCCAGCCCGCAGCTCTTACCTGGTATATTTGCCTTTAGCTCCGTCTCTCTCCCTCGGCACCTCGTCTGACTCCTTCACGCCAGCGACTGACGTGAGGGCGCGAGTGCTGCAGCCAGCCCCAATACGTGCCGGCGTCACTGCGTCAGCCACTGGCGTCAAGGAGACAGAGGCGTGGACTTGGCAGCACCAAGTTGTTGATGCTATATAAATGCTGTCAATCATAATAATGATGATTCAGGCAAAATCTCTAAAGCAGAAATGCTTGTGATGTGTGTCCAGGGCCGGTGCTAGACTATTTTGCGCCCTAGGCGAGACCAGCTACTTGCCCCCCCCCCAAAAAAAAGAAAGCTCACATGGGTATATTTGCCCCCAGCTCTCACATGGATATATTGCCCCAGCTCTCACATGGGTATATTTTCCCCAGCTCACACATGGGTATATCTGCCCCAGCTCACACAGCATGGGTATATCTGCCCCAGCTCACACATGGGTATATTTGCCCCCAAGCTCACACATGGGTATATCTGCCCCAGCTCACACATGATATATCTGCCCAGCCCGCAGCTCTTACCTGGGTATATTTGCCTTTAGCTCCGTCTCTCTCCCTCGGCACCTCGTCTGACTCCTTCACGCCAGCGACTGACGTGAGGGCGCGAGTGCTGCAGCCAGCCCCAATACGTGCCGGCGTCACTGCGTCAGCCACTGGCGTCAAGGAGACAGAGGCGTGGACTTGGCAGCACCAAGTTGTTGATGCTATATAAATGCTGTCAATCATAATAATGATGATTCAGGCAAAATCTCTAAAGCAGAAATGCTTGTGATGTGTGTCCAGGGCCGGTGCTAGACTATTTTGCGCCCTAGGCGAGACCAGCTACTTGCCCCCCCCCCAAAAAAAAGAAAGCTCACATGGGTATATTTGCCCCCAGCTCTCACATGGATATATTTCCCCAGCTCTCACATGGGTATATTTTCCACAGCTCACACAGCATGGGTATATCTGCCCCAGCTCACACATGGGTATATTTGCCCCCAAGCTCACACATGGGTATATCTGCCCCAGCTCACACATGGATATATCTGCCCAGCTCGCAGCTCTTACCTGGGTATATTTGCCTCCAGCTCCGTCTCTCTCCCTCGGCACCTTGTCTGACTCCTTCACGCCAGCGACTGACGTGAGGGCGCAGGTGCTGCAGCCAGCCCCAATACGTGCCGGCATCGCCGCGTCAGCCGCTGGCGACAAGGAGACAGGCGTGGACTTGGCAGCACCAAGTCCACGCTTCCGTCTCCTTGACGCCAGCGGCGATACCGGCACATGTTGGGGTTGGCTGCAGCACACGGCCGCCCCCAGGGACACAAAACAAATTTATGGTCGGGCACGGCTGCGCCCTAGGCGGGCACTACGCTCTAGGCACCCGCCTAGCTCGCCGAGCGGCAGTGCTGGCCCTGCGTGTGTCACTTTGGACTTGGGGTACATGGGCCTAGAAATGTATTTGGGAGGCACAGGCCCTATGTTCTATATTATTTCCTTGCCCTCTCTTATGTTGAAATCACCATTGTGCCCGTAGGGTACAGGGTGTTTGTGTAATCTGTGTTATGTATGAATAATGTTATTGTCTGTCTATCGTTATGGTCTATATGTATCTGCTAATAGGATTGCTGACTGGGTTATCTTAGCCTTTTCCAGTATCCGCTCTCAGGAATGTGTTAATATTGGTTGTACAGTCAGGTCCAGAAATATTGGAACATTGACACAATTCTAACATCTTTGGCTCTATACACCACCACAATGGAGTTGGAATGAAACAAACACAATGTGCTTTAACTGCAGACTGTCAGCTTTAATTTGAGGGTATGTACATCCAACTCAGGTGAACGGTGTAGGACTTACAGCAGTTTGAAGATGTGCCTCCCACTTGTTAAGGGACCAAAGGTAATGGGACAATTGGCTTCTCAGCTGTTCCATGGCCAGGTGTGTAATATTCCCTCATTACCCCAATTACAATGTGCAGATAAAAGGCCCAGAGTTCATTTCAAGTGTGCTATTTGCATTTGGAATCTGTTGCTGTCAACTCTCAAGATGAGATCCAAAGAGCTGTCACTATCAGTGAAGCGAGCCATCATTAGGCTGAAGAAACAAAACAAACACATCAGAGAGATAGCAAGAACATTAGTCGTGGCCAAAACAACTGTTTGGAACATTCTCAAAAAGAAGGAACGCACCGGTGAGCTCAGCAACACCAAAAGACCCGGGAGACCACGGAAAACAACTGTGGTGGATGACCGAAGAATTCTTTCCCTGGTGAAGAAAACACACTTCACAACAGTTGGCCAGATCAAGAACACTCTCCAGGAGGTAGGTGTATGTGTGTCAAAGTCAACAATCAAGAGAAGACTTCACCAGAGTGAATACAGAGGGTTCACCACAAGATGTAAACCATTGGTGAGCCTCAAAAACAGGAAGGCCAGATTAGAGTTTGCCAAACAACACCTAACAAAGCCTTCACAGTTCTTGAACAAGATCCTATGGACAGATGAGACCAAGATCAACTTGTACCAGAGTGAAGGGAAGAGAAGAGTATGGAGAAGGAAAGGAACTGCTCATGATCCTAAGCATACCACCTCATCAGTGAAGCATGGTGGTGGTAGTGTCATGGCGTGGGCATGTATGGCTGCCAATGGAACTGGTTCTCTTGTATTTATTGATGATGTGACTGCTGACAAAAGCAGCAGGATGAATTCTGAAGTGTTTCAGGCAATATTATCTGCTCACATTCAGCCAAATGCTGCAGAACTCATTGGACGGCGCTTCACAGTGCAGATGGACAATGACCCAAAGCATACTGCAAAAGCAACCAAAGAGTTTTTGAAGGGACAGAATGTTATGCAATGACCAAGTAAATCACCTGACCTGAATCCCATTGAGCATGCATTTCACTTGAAGACAAAACTGAAGGGAAAATGCCCCAAGAACAAGCAGGAACTGAAGACAGTTGCAGTAGAGGCCTGTCAGAGCATCACCAGGGATGAAACCCAGCGTCTGGTGATGTCTATGCGTTCCAGACGTCAGGCTGTGATTGACTGCAAAGGAATTGCAACTAAGTATTAAGAAGGGAAAGTTTGATTTATGATTATTATTCTGTCCCACTACCTTTGGTCCCTTAACAAGTGGGAGGCACATCTGCAAACTGCTGTAAGTCCTACACCGTTCACCTGAGTTGGATGTACATACCCTCAAATTAAAGCTGACAGTCTGCAGTTAAAGCACATTGTGTTTGTTTCATTCCAACTCCATTGTGGTGGTGTATAGAGCCAAAGATGGTAGAATTGTGTCGATGTCCCAATATTTCTGGACCTGACTGTATGTTTGAGTGGTCTTTGTTGATCTGCCTTGTCTGGCAAAGACTGCCCCATTACCTGCTTACTGTTACTTTGGTTTGTATGATTGCATTGTGGGCACTGTGGCCGGGCTCGGCTTCCCCTGTCTGGAGTGTTTGCTCTGTGACAGATATTGGTGGTTAGGCGATTGTCTACTTGTGTGACAGACTCCTCTGTCTGTTGTGTGCAGGTGGTCTGATGCTCAGACTGTAATTGAATGACACCCAGTTGTTTCTTGTCTGGATGTGTCTATATCGCTTGGGCCTAGGGGGGGGGGGCACCAGGGTGTGGTCTCTGTTGGTCTCTGTCCTCACTTGGGCCTGTGTATATTCAACCCAATAAAGCTGTTCAGTGGTAGCTGCTCAAAAGTCCCAGATCTACAGTGGCAAGAAAAAGTATGTGAACCCTTTGGGATTACGTGGAGTTTTGCATGAATTGGTCATAAAATGTGCTCTGATCTTCATCTAAGTCACAACAATTTGAAAAACACAGTCTGCTTAAAATAATACAACACAAACATTATATGTTTTCATGTGTTTATTGAACAGAACATGTAAACATTCACAGTGCAGGGTGGGAAAAGTATGTGAACCCCTAGTCTAATGACTTCTCCAAGAGCTAATTGGAGCCAGGAGCGAGCCAACCTTGAGTCCAATCAATGTGATATTATTGGATGTGTTGCTGAAAGCTGTCCTGCCCTTTAAAAACACACACCAGTTTTGGGTTTACTGGTTTCAAGAAGCACTGCCTGATGTGAACCATGCCTCGCAGAAAAGAGCTCTCAGAAGACCTACAATCAAGAATTGTTGACTTACATGAAGCTGGAAAGTATCTCCAAAAGCCTTGATGTTCATGTTCCACGGTAAGACAGACTGTCTACAAATGGAGAAAGTTCAGCACTGTTGCTACTCTCCCTAGTCGTGGTCGTCCTGTAAAGATGACTGCAAGAGCACAGCGCAGAATGCTTAATGAGGTAAAGAAGAATCCTAGAGTGTCAGCTAAAGACTTACAGACTTCTCTGGCACATGCTAACATTTTTGTTGACACATCTACAATAAGGAAAACATTAAACAAGAATGGAGTACATGGGAGGACACCACGGAGGAAGCCATTGCTGTCCAAAAAGAATATTGCAGCACTTTTGAAGTTTGCAAAAGAGCACCTGGATGTTCCACAGCACTACTGGCAAAATATTCTGTGGACAGATTAAACCAAAATTGAGTTGTTTGGAAAAAACACACAACACTATGTGTGGAGAAAAAAAGGCACAGCACACCAACATTAAAACCTCATCCCCACTGTAAAACATGGCGGAGGAGCATCATGATTTGGGGCTGCTTTGCTGCCTCAGGGCCTGGATGGATTGTTGTCATTAATGGAAAAATTAATTCCAGAGTTTATCAAGACATTTTGCAGGAAAACGTAAGACCATCTGTCTGCCAACTGAAGCTCAGCAGAGGATGGGTGATGCAACAGGACAATGACCCAAAGCATACAAGTAATTCAACAAAAGAATGGCTTCAACAAAACAAAATACGCCTTCTGGAGTGGCCCAGTCAGAGTCCTGACCTCAACCCGATTGAAATGCTGTGGCATGACCTTAAGAGAGCGATTCACACCAGACATCCCAAGAATATTGCTACACTGAAGCAGTTTTGTGAAGAGGAGTGGTCCAAAATTACTCCAGATCGTTGTGCAGGTCTGATCTGCAACTACAGGAAACGTTTGGTTGAGGTTATTGCTGCCAAAGGAGGGTCAACCATTTATTAATTCCAAAGGTTCACATACTTTTCCCACCCTGCACTGTGAATGTTTACATGTTCTGTTCAATAAAAACATGAAAACATATAATGTTTGTGTTGTATTATTTTAAGCAGACTGTGTTTTTCAAATTGTTGTGACTTAGATGAAGATCAGAGCACATTTTATGACCAATTCATGCAAAACTCCACGTAATCCCAAAGGGTTCACATACTTTTTCTTGCCACTGTACAGTGTCGTCTTATTTCTGGGGGATGCTAGCAAGGCTTTTTGCATGTATCCGTCCTTAAGCTTCATCTAAGGACTGGAGGAAGGCAGGAGAGTCTGCAAGGAAGCTGTATTAACAAATGTGACACAGCAGTGGTACTGAGATCTGTTACAATGTCCAATACCCTTTTCAAATAAGGGAAACAAACTGTTGAAGACTACAATGCTGTATTTAGGCAATTATTTGGTGAAACATTCTAGAATGAAAGGGTTCTTAAATTTCAGGTTTGGATGGGATCATACGAACACATCAACGACAAGCTGGAATCCCAAATAGCTTAAATGAGTTAATAAATCTCACTGTACAACTAGACAGAAGATAATAGGAGAAATGTGCTGAAAAATATGAGCCTGCTCCCACTTGGGAAAAAGTCCCACCAGCAACAACCAACAACAAAATTTCCTCCATTGACTCACCCATACAACAATCCATGGTGATTGCTACTGTACATCCACTCCTATCTGCGGAGGAAAATAACTAACGTAATCTTTGCTTTATTTGAACACCTATCTTCATGTCAGTTGTTTAACTTTTTTCCCACCCTGGGGGGCACTACGACTGCATGCAGACTTTGGCGCCTTCTCTCTGGCTTTGGATCACACCCTCAGGACCTGGGAAGCGCGAATCACACATAGACACACAGGAGACATATGAGACAAGTGGTTACTCAAGCACTTTGATGAGTGATCAGTTTATTCAGTCATGTTTTTTCAAGTCAAGCATAAGGTGTATCACAAACCTTTTACAGTACACATATTTCCTGGAATATACTCAAATACAATGTTTCAGAAATAATAGGCAAGAGGAATGCTGATATGTGTTATTGCAGAAGGGAGTGAGACAGATTGAGTAACGGTCATCTTATGCTGACACAAGACTGACATACAGCCCATCCTGTCTCAAATAACAAAAAGCAAATCATAGGCAATTTTCTTTTACAGAAATTTTCTTGTAAGCATTTTAAAGCACAATACAGTATTTAACCCTTTCAGTATCCCCTCTCAAGATGGATCAGAAGCAGTAATAAAGCACTCTATCATTATTGCTCCACCTCAAGTATGAAGTGTCTCTCAGATCCATTTACTGTTGACTTGTACTTCATTTAAACATTAATATGCCACTACAAGTGGTTATTGATTCTGGTGCAAGTAGACATTTAATAGAACAGTTGGTTACTGAACTATCAAGGTCCAACCCTGACTCAAATAGTGACTAATGAGCATGTGAAAAAAGTATATCTGATGTAATACCATCATTTGTCTTTCAGGTTGGGCTTGGCTTCCCTTGATTATGTAAACATAACCCATTGATTGAGAATCTCAAACCATTGGATTTCCATCAATTTAATCTTTATTCAGACTCTGATCAGAACATCCCCTCACATTATCTAGATTATTCAGATGTGTTTTCAGAAAGCAAAGCTGATATTTTGCCCCTTCGCCTCCCGTATGATTACCCTTTAGATTTACTTGAGGGTGCCAAAATATCCAAAGGTGACATCTTTTTTCTATCAGTAACTGTAGTAAAAACAAACAAGGAATATCTTGATGAAAACCTAAAAAAGGGTTTATTCATCCCACCTCTTTTCCTGAAACTTATTTTAAAGAAACTAAAGTCTTTGCCAAGTTAAGTTTAAGAAGAGCTACCATTTACACCATATCAGAAAAGGAGATGACTGAATGACCTTTCATACATTGCCATTTTGAATACATACTTACCGTATTACTTATGTCATTTGGTTTGTGCAGTGCTCCCGTAGTCTTCCAATACTTAATGATGTTTTAATTATCTATTAGATCAGTGGTTCCCATCGTTAGTCCTCAAGTACCCCTAGCAGGTCAGAGTTGCCTGATATGTGAAGCACAGCACAGGTGATATGATTTGCTGCTCAGTGATTGCAGTATTAAGTCTGCATTTCCCCAAGGTAATCCTTACAATCTGGCCTGTTAGGGGTACTTATTAACATTCCCTTGATTGAAATACATAGACAACATATTAGTAAGGTATTATCGAGATTACATACACATAACCTATACACTAAGGAAGAAAATTTTCCTTTTTTTATGACCACAAATCTTTTTTGGGGGGGGTACAATTACCCCATTAACCATTGAAATGGATGATTCCAAGATAAAGTCTATTCTGTAATGGAATATCCCTTCCAACATGACAGCTGTCCAAAACGTCTTAGGAATTAATTTCTATAGAAAATTCATTCAGGAGTCTTCTGAAATGGTTTATTCTCTTCCTTTTATCTAAAACTAAAACGTGTATGAACACCTGGGTGCAAAAGAGAGGAAAAGTATAAAAATACCACGAAAGTATACAAATAACACCGTTGTATACGTATCTTGACAACTCCCAAATGAATTGTCTCCTCCTCAAGGCGATAAGAATAATAAAACAGAACAAAGAATATAGGAGTGTGTCTATAAAAACACAAATAAAACCAACATAATGTAATCCAATAGAGACAAAAAACCAAATTGGCCCCCTATAAATCACACTCACTAGAAGTAAATAACAATAGGCACATCAAAAAGTGGTATATATAGCCACGATGTTACTGCTCCTGGGCTGGGAATCCTCCAATCACGCTCCCTGGTCCCCCAATGCTGAATAATTAGCACCATGGGTGTACAGTATGAATCCTATAGGAATGGGCTCTTGTGCGTTGATCGTCCCCAGCAGGCTCTGTAATAAACATAAGGCTCCAAGGAGATGATTATGATGTAATAAACAGGAATGCGTAAAACAAAAGGGGGTTTCATTACAAATAAAATCAGTATGTCAAATCGCGGGCACTCGTCTAACGAGTTTGGCTGTCAGAAACAACTTTCTCAAAAATAAAAGAGTGTCCATAAACTGTCCAATTTAAATACACCAATATCGCAGCTTTTTTTCTACATCCATGCTAATGGACACTTCCGAGTTCTCCATGTAGTGTCTGTCTGTCACTTGGTTGTCGATCCATGATGACACACAACCTGGTCCTCAGCCGTCCTTTCTCACTCTTCAACCACCCAGTGATCAGGGATAATGAGTGACCTTGGAAATGTTAATTAACAGTAAGCTTCCATATGAGCCAAGCCAGAAACAATATTTGCACCTCGACTGGAATACTTTGCAAATAAATAAATAAATAGCACCTTAAGCCGTTAGTATTCATGATTTCAGCCATTAACTGTAATTGTCCAACTTGATAACCCTAACACGTCAGTCAGACTAAGACCCCAGATCGTTTCTTAAACTTTTACTCAAATAAATGTAATGTCTGTGACCTTACTATTTCATTTTTTTTTTTTACCAAAATCCTAAATACAAAGGGCTATATTACAAAGTCGGTGCTAACGTAACCAGAGCTGTTGTAAACTTAAAAACTCCATAGACTATAATGGCTCTGGTAAGTTTACATCAGCTCTGATTAAGTTAGCACCGACTCTGTAATACTGCCCAAAGTGTTTAGTGACATTAGTATATAATGCAATATCTCAGCATGACATTACTCTTTCACTAGGTGCTTTCCTCGAGAAAAACAAATCAACCTGTCCCTGGCTGTAAGACAAGGGTCGTGAGTCCTTGAATGATCTACTGATGTATTTTTTTTTATACAGGGACCATATTCTGTTACAGTTTAATGTGTCACAACTCTCATTTTATCATATGACACATAGATTGTTATTGGACCTGTATGACCTTTTTTAGACCTTAGAGCAAGAAAGATACTCAGGGAAGTCTGTCTATTCTTGGAACATCAGATGATTTAAGTGGAAAGGTAAGTTACACAATTTACACAAAAAGTTACAGTACTTGCTTTTTTCTTTTTAATTTTATTTGCATTTTTCTTATGCATTCAAATAGTCTCATGTTTGGCGAACTTGGACATATATTACAAACTATATATAACTAATTTCTTAATTGAAATTTGGCCAAATTTTGGTGAATTTTAAAATTCGGAAGCATCGAAAATTTTATGTAACTTAATCTATCTAAATATATTCAGATCGCTTTGATTTCCAGATTACTGAAAGAAAAAAAATGCACTGAAAGATTACGGTCTTTCAGAGCCTGGTGTGTAAAAGAATACTATACTCATTTTGACTTCTTTATATTTTTAAAATGGACAACATGAGTATCTTCAGGGTTATTCAAAGAGAATCGAAAAGTCACCGCCCGTTCGGTGACTTTTCGTTCTCTTCAATTCGGTGCCATTTGGCGACCCTGCGGTGTATTAAGCAAGCACAACAGGGCCATCGTAGTGCAGGGAAAAGCCGACGCAAACCCGCTGAACACTCACCGCAAAACCCGGCGAACACACACTGAAACCCACAAAAACATCTGAATTAACCCTGCCAAACACACTGGAGAAACCCGAGCAACCGCCAATCACAGCGCAGAGCTGCCGCCGGGAAAAGCCGACACCGCATCCGAATGGAGTGAAAAAATAAAAAACAGTACGCTTGAATGTTTGAAAAGTGAAATGCTGTTTGCAAAGAAACTACAGAACGAAAATATCTGAAATTTACTTATAAGGTCCAATGAATGATAATAAAAAGGACTTTTACAGAAAAAGAAAAAACTATTTAAAAAAAATGGAAAACAAATTCACAAATAAATTCCAGAAAAATGCCAAAAAGATCCAAAAAAATCTATAAATAAAGAGACTTTTTACTGCAGATTATTATAATCAACGGTTTATTAGATATTGAATTAAAACGGGAATATTTTTAACATTGAAGCCTATGGGATTCTCCTGAATAAACCTGTCGAATTAAACCACCGAACAGCAGGGAAATTTGGCAACTTTTCACTGCTGGTTTTTGTTCTCTGAATAGAGGATGCATTGCTTCTCTATGGGGATTTCACTGCCCTCAAACAGGCAGCAGACAGGCACCGTATGTGCAGACAATTCGCCAACATTTGGCAAACTGCCTGATCTCTGAATGGCCGAATGGCCAGGAAAGGTAACCGTACGCTGAATTTCACTGTTCGGTTACCTTTTCGGCCACAATTCGGATCTCCTTGAACAACCCTGATAGTCTCCCCACTTCTCCCCTCTTCCAGCTCCCTCGAACTGGTTAAAAAGCTGGATGAAGTGGAGGAGTTTCCTCTACCCCACCCAGCGTCAACAGCAGTCGGGGAATTTGAATTTCTCCAGATTTGAATGTCACCTGATCAATCAGTAGTGATGTCAGCATGCAGAGAGTGTGCTGAGACTGCTTTAGCAAGTGGCTTCAGAGAGGCAGCTATGGATCGAATCAGTACATGCACGCAGCTCTGGTCCATCATTCTGCGTAGGTGCTACAGAACGTACGTACATAAAGTTCGCAAGTCCTATTGTGGGGCGCAATTTTCGGTACCTACGCTACGTAAGTAGTGTAAGAGCGCATAGCAACATCAGGGACTTCCAGGTTCAGGAGTCCGTGATACGAAGAGGAGGAGCTGCGCATGGCGAGGGAGAAAAGGTGAGTAACATTGGCCAAAATTAAAAAATAATTGGGTAGAGGCTTGCAGCAGCCTCTGCCCAATTATTTAAGGGCAAAAACAGGGCACTGTACTTTTCAGTAGAGTGTTTCTTTAGTGATTTTGCATTTGCAAAATTACTTTACACCTAGGGTGTTATTCAGTAAGTGCTTGTGTTTGCCAGCTTTGCAGAGCAGACAAATGCCAGTAATTCACAAACTTAACATCCAAAGTTTAAGAGAAGAGGCTGCACGGTTAAACCTCTGTTCGATTTTGTTTTTATACTTACTTTTGTGTTTTGTTAAAATTGCCCAAAATACAGATTTCTCAGTTCGTCCAAAAAAATGCTCATGGCTGATAATGGTGTACAAAGAACTAACCTCATCATGCCCATCAGGAAGGACTTTATTATTGAAGGCACATACCTAGTACTAAAAAATAGCTATTTTTGGTACAATAGCAATGTTTTGCTGCAAAAGAGTGGGACAGCTGTGGTGACCGGGTACATGTCCAGTTATACCAACTTATTCATGTGACGTTGGGAAAACAGTTTAGTCTGGGGTGGGTTGAGGGCAAGAATAAGTATGGATGTGTAGTGATCACTAACCATTTAGACAGTAACAGGAGAACTTAAACAATTAAAACCAGAATAAGCGAGGAAATTGATTTGGAGTGTAAATAGAGTAATGAAATACAGAATTCTTGATCTACAGATTTATATAAAAATTGACCGGCTGAAATCACATACCCACTTGAAATCCATGTTATTTCCTCGTCTAACCACTGATATATAATTTGGCTGGAGTCTACAATGTAACATGACTTCAATTAGCAGATATACAAAGCATTATGAAATCTTTAGACCTTTATCATTGTGGAGTGCTGAGAGGTTCATATGATATACTCATAGGGAGTTATTCAGAGAGCACCAAAATGTCACCAACATTTCGCTGCTCTCTCGTTCCATGCACTTCGGGGAATCAAATTTCCCGACCATACGGTGAATTCAGCATTCACCTTAGGGTCCCCGAAGTGCAGGGAATCGACTGCCGAATGCCGCCGCAAACCCGTCGCCGCCAACCCGCTGGACATCCACCGCAAATACGTTAGAGGGCCCGCCAAATGCAGCTGACGAGCCGCTGAGCACAGCACCGACCAGCCCCAATAAAAGCCAAGAAGCCGCCGGACGAGTTAAAAAAAAACCCCGAAATGTCAAAATTGAAACGCTGTTTGCAAAAAAAGCTACTGAACGAAAATGAAAATAAAAAGGTCTGTTACAGAAAAAAGGAAAAAAAAAATCGCTTTTAAAGAAAAATGGAAAAAAATTGGGCTGAAAAAATCCTGAAAAATGCCTAAAAGAGCCTTAAAAAATCCATAAATAAAGAGGTTTTTACTGTAGATTAAAATAATAAATGGTTTATTAGATATTGGATAAAAATGGGATTATTTGTAACATTGAAACCTTTTGGGGTTCGCCTGAATAAAACCACCGAACAGCAGGGCACTTCGACAACTTTTCACTACTGTTTCCTTTCTGAATAGATTAACCATTGTTTCTCTATGAGAATTTCTATGCCTTCGGGCAGGCACCGAACTTGCTGGCAGTTTGCCAAAATTTGGCAAACTGCCTGCTCTCTGAATAGCCAAATGGCCCCCAAATGGCACAGTATGGGGAAAGTCCCTGTTTGGTGCCATGTCGGGGCCAGATCGTCTCTCTCTGAATAACCCCTATAGACTATGACTGACGGTAGAAAACAGGTCATTTATTATATTATATAAAACAAACACAAATTACAAAAGACTTTTCATCTGAACAGACATTTTGTAATTTCAAATTCCTTTATTATTTACAAGAGAGCAAAAAATATTGCAAACTGTATAATTTTTTTTGCTTGGCAGAGACATATAGGCAGTAAACTTGCCATGGGCAAGCTCAGGCCAACACTCATATACAGTAGTAGTGGAACCCTACAGCGGTGGTTCTACTGGTACCCCACCCCGCCCTCGTAGGCTTTGACCTGTGTGGTGGGGGGATGGAGACTGGTCAGGTGGACGCTCTTTTAGTCTGATCCCTCCTCCCTTCCTTCTTTCTCCCCCCCTTCCCTCTTTCTCCCCCTCCCAAATTTTAAGATTACTTGGCTGTCTTTGATATGCACATTGTCTCGTTGATTTCTATTGCATGTCCATTCTTTTGCTTTTCTTGCTGCGATTTGTTGTGCACTTTGTATTGTGCACTTTTCCTGAAATCACTAAAACTTTATTACAATGGAAAAAAAATATGGTAGTGGAGATGAAAAGAAGAGCATTGCACAAATGAATATAAGCGTTTGTATTTGAACTGAAGCACACATATGTTGAATAAAACTTAAATCACCTCATGTTGTTAAGGGTTCACGTATATCCAGTTACACTGTGCTTGCAGTAAGTAGGTTATATGCGCATGTAACGAGATATAAATTATTGTTTCTGTTCGGGGAAAAGCACTTTGGCTCTGAAATAAAATATCACTCTGTAAAATTAATCAAACTAATGTATATTAGTGGTGGAGATATATTTAAAAACGTAACATCAGTAGTATTTCTTTATTCATATAACTGAAGAAAATAGATAAGAAAATAGTTTACCAAAAGTATATTAACCTTGTATTGATAATTATGAAACAGGTCAACTATATCACTTCTAATATCACCCATTAAGAAGAATGACTTGAATGAACTTCAGCGACTTCTGGTATTCCAGCTGTTATAAAAATTCTGCTTTGCAACAATGCCATCAAAATATTTCTGGAAGACACATGCATAGGTGTTTTGGGCTCTGTCTCCGCTCTTCATCTGTGTAGAGGTATATTTTTTAACCAAGTTTGCTGTTACCTCTAATGGAAATGAATTAATATCCCTAGTCCCCTGCCAGCATGGAAGACAAATGCGGACAAAAATATATTAAACAATGTCAAACATATAGGAACAAAATTCCAAGAAACGACCCTGTCAGACTTCTGGGTTGGTGGCCATCATAGGTGGTCTTGCTCAACATCGGCTCCAGTGCGTGCATCAAAAACTAGATCCTCCAACCCTCCTGACTCCTTCCGATTAACCTACTCCGGCTGAAATCACCACCGGGAGGTGGCCCGAGTCAATCATACTCAATTCAGTGGTGTACTACGACGTAAGGGATGGTCGGGAGCCCTGGGCCAGGAGTGAGGCTTGGGAGCCCTGGACCTGAGGATGCCGGGTCTACCTGTCCTCCATACATTGTGGCTGCCCGTGACATATTTTTCCCTCTGTGAGGTGAAAATCGAGAAATCATCTCCGGGTCCCTTTAGTGCCAATGGTCTCCTGCAGTTTTAGAGGGGACAGCCTGTTTTTCTGCGGGCCTGGGTTGCCATATTGGGGCTTGGTAGGCAGGTTCCATGGTAGCACAGGCCTCTCCAAGAGCCGATTACTATTCACCCCATTCATCCGTTTTAAAACTTTATACCTGGTGTGGTGAATGACTATTTATCTAAACTATTATCCATCTATTTCATCTTTTATTGAACTTCTGTTCCTCCTCCTGTCCCCCCATTCTGTTAATTTATTTTCCCTTTCCTGCTAACAGAGGGCCTAGCCCTAATTTTTCTGGATCTCCTCTGGGGATCTATCTTACTGACAAGCTATCACCTGTATACATAGAAGGCTTCTCCAAAAAATTATTTCCTTTATTTATAATTCCCACACCTACTAATTTTTTACTCTTGCAAACTGTCTTTGAAGGACTTGTCCTAATTTTTTCAGGATTCTCCTTGGGGATCCACTTCTGCCAGTTTTATTTTTGGTTTTATGGTGTTTGTCCTGATTCTCCCCCTTTTTTGAGTGCTTGTCAATGGTGATTCACCTAACCTTCTCAATGGAAAAATTTATAGCCAAAACTGTTCACAAAAAAGCAGCCTACTAAAACCCTTAAATCTATGAAAAAAACACACATCGGTGGGTGTGCAATCATCTCCCTCGCCTTCCATTGCACAGGACTCAGAGGAAGAGGATTTCCCCCACTTTCGCAAACACCTACAACGGCAAATTCTTGTGCCACGGAAATGGCCAAAGAAGTCGCATCTCTCCTGAAACCTATGTTTGAACCACAATTTCAAGCACTAAAATATTCTATTGATAATATGCTTCAACTATCACAATCCCACACTACAAAAATCTCTGAATTTGAATCAAGGCAATCCATCAGAGAGGATTCTATAAACGCTTAAACTACAATTCAAGCACAACAAGGTACAACTGAATCCAGGACAAACTGGAGGATTCATAAACCAAAGCTGTACGTTTCATTGGAATTCCGGAATCAGTATGGAACTCGGACTTGCTTAACTTATTGCAGGGGTGGCTTTGTTTAACCCCTCCATTCATGTCAATTCTTCTCAACCAATTCTGATTGAACGGGCACATCGCCTAGGAGCAACTAAACTGCCTGACAAATTGATTTGGAAATTTATATTAAAAAAAAGGAAAAATAAAGACCAGAACCCATTTTAAAAATGTAGATGTCAACAGTTACATAGAAAAAAACAGTTGTCATTTTTGGCAATGGTTAGAGGGAATACCAAAGGGGCAATTTCTGAGACTGAGAATAAATTGCACGGAAGAAGCGGAGTATCATGTTCGATCTCATAGGATGAAACAACAACTTGAGGAGAAAGGTTATGATAACCAAGTCTTGAAAAAATAAGAGAACGGGTATCACAAACAGATCAAAAACATATCCTCAGACAAACCAGACCGAAAAAAATGATGAATGACAAGGTTCCCATTATTCGCCAGTATAGTAATGAACACAAAAACATCAAAAGAATTTTTAAGAAATATTGGCCTATCCTTCGAAATGATGATAATCTACGCCAAATCCTAGAAGAATCCCCTACTATTATCTATAGAGGTGTGGATAATATTAGGAACCATGGAGTAAGCAGTTATCCAAAGAAGAAGAGACCCAAAAATCACTTTGGTTTAGAGAGTGTTTTTTATGGATATGGGAACTGCTTAGGATGTAGAACAACAGGAAACCGAAAGAGATATATAAAAGAATTCTGCAGTATGACAAGAGATGTCCACAAGATATACGACATACTTACTTGCTTCTCTCAGAATGTAATTTACATTCTGATTTGCCCTTGTGGGAAAATGTATGTAGGTAGAGCTACGAGAAGCATCAACGTCCGTATTCGTGAGCACCTTATCAATATCAAAAAGGGTTTTGACTCACATACATTGCCACAGCACTATAAAGACAAACACAATAAGGATCCGAAGGGTACAAAATTTCTGGCTATTCAGCAAGTGGAGAAAGAATGGAGAGGTGGAGATTTTATTAACAAGATAAATAAAATAGAGATGAAGTGGATTTATAATTTAAAAACATTGGTACCTAGGGGGCTTAACCAAGATTTCGAGATATGCCACTTCCTCTAATTTAACATCAAATATATAAGAACTTTTCATATACCTCCTTTTTTCCCTCCCTCCCCCTTTCTCTTACCTGACTCTCCCCGGAGCTATTCATAACCGGTAAGGTGACACAACTGACATAGGAATTAGGTTAAAGATAATACCTATCCAGTAGAGTATATTTAATTCACACAAAAAAATATATAGAAGCTTGGATATATCCACATCTCACAAGTTGAGATATAATTTTGGTATTAATAGGCACTTTTAAATATAAAAAGACAAAGCACATCTTATCCGATTCATAGTATTTCGAATTGAATGGAATAGGTATAATATTAGAATCATCTGTAAATTCACTGCACCATGATTAGGGTGCTTCACATTAATAAACTTTTTGAATAAATGGGGTACATTTAGTATAGGATTACTAGAAAGAGTAAAACCTGCACTAATAAAAACGTTAAATAGACACTTTAAGGAGGCAGAATATGGAGTATATAAAATATGGGAGAATCACGATACTAATTATTTAATGAGACAGTTAAAGTGTCTCCACATGGGTCTGCATTGATTAGAATGGATTAATGAGATGCACTGAACATTCATATATAGAATGGAATTATGTACTTTAAGATTAGGGATGGTCTAATTTGTTTAGAACGTATTATCCCTTAGCTGGATTTATCAGTTTAAAGATAGTTGAAGATACAGAATTTTATGCTACTTAACATGTCAGTATGCCATTTGGCGTTATAAGGATACGATCTGGGTGTATACAAAAAGCCCCCGCAATACTAATTGATAGTAGGAAGAAATGTGTAATAGAAATAAAGATTGGTAATAATATTTTCTGTTCTTATGAAAACAAGTAAATAGTTGCAAATGGATATGGATTGATACTTCTTAAGAAAAGGAGAAAAAAAGAAAAATCGCACGGCACAATGAGGTGGAACGCACCGCCATCTTGAAGGCGGAACGCAATTTGCGATTGGATGTCATCCCGCGCAGGCGCACTGGTATCGCCAAATACCAGAAGTTTTTTACTTTCGCTTCATTACGCCATGGAGACTTTCTGGATATAAAGACACTGCAGGACTCGAAAAACTATTCAACTTTGCTGACTGAGGAAGCGATTTATCGCGAAATGCGTCTCAGCGTTATTTAATTCATATTTTAATTGATTTTATTTAATAAATTTTGGATTAATGGTCCTGCTGCTGCACTTCATTTCCTTAAGGAGTACCCTGGATAAGACATCAGAGGGGGATCCGGTATCTCCATACTATACCGGTGGCTCATTTCATCTAGTGTCCGATTTGTGACACACCAACATGTGAGTTTAACCTCTATATGATTTGGGGAGCTCCGTTGGTATACAGGTTCCACTATGTCTCTATGTTTCTGTTCTCTTTGAGGGTGGAAGAATATAACTTGCTAAAGTGAACTTGAGAACAAGAACCTTGCCTTACTTGAGAGATATCCGTGCCCTGCAGAAGGAAGCGCTTTAATTTACCACATATTTTCTGCAAAACTGCCTGACAAAGCTTGACCATGTCCGGTCATAGTGAAATTTCACAACTTTCAGGACGCAGCAAAGATCTTGGTGGCATACAAAAGAAAGCTTCTGTTATCTTACCAACAACATAAAATTGTGATATTTCATGACTATTCTGTGCAAGTGGCGCTCAAAACAAGGGCCTTTTCCCCAATCTGCTCAGCGCTTTGCCCTGAAGGGTAGTCAGATGAGAGAGATGGGTGGATTGATAGAGGATGGGTGGTGCGGACCACCTCCCCCCACAAGAGACACTAATGCCTTCCTTACAGGCCTGGAGGCCTGTCTACAGCTACTGGACGGGGTGGATGAGGACATACCGCTCACTAGAGGAGTCTGGCAACGGATGATGCTGGCGATGCGGAGCTGCCGGGAAGATGGAGACCTGAACCTTGAGGAGGCTGCGTCGGACAGGCACATGGCTGGGGCCTGCTCTGCGGCTGGAGCGGGGAGCTGCGACACAGTCGGCGTCCCGACTGGGACGCTGACGCTTGAACCCCTACCTGGAGGTACGACCAAGAAGGTGTCTGATCCGGTGCGCAGATCTCCGTACCCAACAATGACATTGGAGAAGCGAGAGGTTACTGGGAGGCCTGCGTGTTGGGGCCTTGCTGAGAAGGCGACCATTGAACCGGAGGCCGCGACTCCCTCTGTGAGGCCTGTGCTGATGGCGCTTCTCTGGGCCCTGAGCTTGGGCACTGTTGAGGGGCAGTTTTTGCCTTGGCCCCAGGCTGTTCCTGGTGTGGTGGGTGGAGGGGCCTGGTTGCCGGATGTTTCAGGCACCAGGGGCGGGAAACGAAGGCCTGAAGATGTTTTCTGCCCCACATTCCTGCTGGACACGGGCTGAAGGGAACTATCTCACTGATCCGCTGTTTACGCACTGTTTTCTGACCCTGGCACCCCTGCATGGCCGCTGCGTTTCTCCCCCCCCCCCCTTGTATATTTTCTGATGTTTTTGAGTCCCCCACCATTTTTGGCAATGGTTAGAGGGAATACCAAAGGGGAAATTTCTGAGACTGAGAAGAAATTGCACGGAAGAAGCGGAGTATCATGTTCAATCTCATAGGATGAAACAACAACTTGAGGAGAAAGGTTATGATAACCAAGTCTTGGAAAAAATAAGAGAACGGGTATCACAAACAGATCAAAAACATATCCTCAGACAAACCAGACCGAAAAAAATGATGAATGACAAGGTTCCCATTATTCGCCAGTATAGTAATGAAAACAAAAACATCAAAAGAATTTTTAAGAAATATTGGCCTATCCTTCGAAATGATGATAATCTTCGCCAAATCCTAGAAGAATCCCCTACTACTATCTATAGAGGTGTGGATAATATTAAGAACCATGTAGTAAGCAGTTATCCAAAGAAGAAGAGACCCAAAAATCACTTTGGTTTAGAGAGTGTTTTTTATGGATATGGGAACTGCTTAGGATGTAGAACAACAGGAAACCGAAAGAGATATATAAAAGAATTCTGCAGTGTGCAAAGTACCATGAATTCTCTTCAGTACCAGGAGATATTGGATGACAATGTGATGCAGTCCGTCACAAACCTGAGGCTTGGGAGACGTTGGACCTTTCAACAGGACAATGATCCCAAGCATACCTCCAAGTCCACTAGAGCATGGTTGCAGATTAAAGGCTGGAACATTTTGGAGTGGCCATCGCAGTCACCTGACTTAAATCCGATTGAGAACCTCTGGTGGGACTTAAAGAAAGCAGTTGCAGTGCGCAAGCCTAAGAATGTGACTGAACTGGAGGCTTTTGCCCATGACGAATGGGCGAAGATACCCGTAGATCGCTGCAAGACACTTGTGTCAAGCTATGCTTGAATGTCACTTGGGGGTTGAATGAAACTGATAATGATGTGAGCATAGAAAAGACATTTGTGGTTATTTCATTATAAATCTTATGTTATATTTGTCTGACCTACACGTGCCTCTATGATTTAATTGTAAGCAAGATGACTGAATGATCAAAATCAATGTCAAACTGGCCAAAACACTCAATTTCAGTGGGGGTTGAATAATTTTGAACACAACTGTAAGTATATATAAATAAGATTCCAAAACCCCAGAGTAATGTGATGCAATGATACCTTTTTATTGTACTAACCTGATACTTAAATTTAATATTTTATTTGCAGCAAATCGGCAGTTTTCGCTGAATGTCTGATAACTGCTTCAGCGACTCTAATTTTAGCAAATTACAGTGACCATTCACTAAATAGGAATTCACCATATATTCGGCAAAATGAATTCCCCGAAATGTGAGGAAAATCAGAGGATCTAAAGATCATTAGGCCCTTTAGAATCTAACTTCCATAATAACCCCTAAAATGCCATAAACCCAGGAAATACAATAAAAATAATAAACAATGTAGCATGTAGCCTACCCCTTAACCCCTAAAATGCCATTAATCAAGGTAAAACATGAAATGAATACACTGTGAGGCATGTAGCCTTCCCATTAACCCGTAAAATGCCATTAATCAAGGAAAAAATAAAATGTATCCTATGAGGGATGAAGCCTACCCATTAACCCTTAATATACAACTAAACCAAGGTAAAAACTAATGTAATACACAATGTAATGTTTAGTCTGAGCATTAACCACTTCACTGCTGAGCGATTTCAACCCTGTGAAAATGTTTACGTTTATGTGCACGTATTTAATGTTTTAGGACTTTTACTTCACAATATGGTCGTGTTGGGTATCATTGGAAAGGCCAGAATCTGCTCTTTCTAATGACACCTAGATTGTTCATATACGATACGGCAGTCCGGATAAGTGTGGGAAGCTGGATGCTGATTTCTGGTGGGGGGCGCATGGGGGGCAAAGAATAACCTATGGGGGAAATTGCCCGCCCCTTGCCCCCCTGTAGAGATGCCTATGCATACTTGAAAATGAGAGAAATCTCAATGTATCCTTCCTGGTAAAATACTTTGCAAATAAATAAATAAACTGGGTTTCGTTCATGTACATCATGCAGTTGTGGGTATACGCCTTGCCATTGCAGTGGTGGCAGGGGTGAGGATGGCTCCTTCTTCGTTTTACCAGGCTTTATTGAGCCTCGACCTCAAACAAGTCTTTGATTTGGTGACTTGGCCAAATTTAATCAGAATTCCAAATAATCCTTGTTTTGGCAGGACATTTACTTCTTTCATCCAAAATATAACAAAGTATCCAACCTCATGCATTGTCACAAATTGACTTGAATGGATACCCCATATTTGTTCCTGAGACAGGGGGTTCGGCAGGATTGTCCTCTTTCCCCCCTTTTATTTAATATAGCCATAGATCCATTGTTGCATGCTTTGGACTATATATATCAACTATCGAATTTGAAATGAACTATCAAATGGATATTAACTATCGAATTTGAAATCGATTTGAAATTTCAAATCAATCCGAAACGAAATTGGTTATGAAATTCCGAAAATGAAATTATTTAAAAATGTAACGAAACGAAACTAAAGAAAACAAATTTTTCAGCCATGCACATCCCTACTGCTTACCTTCTCCATGTTAGCGTCCACAATGGGATCCAGACCATAATATTTAAGGGTATTTTAATAAATTAGGACATATCAAGTAGTGGTCAGGATTGAACTCAAGGGAACTCTTGAGCAATCTGCAGCTGGAATATTGTGACTTGCCCATGACTAGTTTTAGGGCCTTGTAAGAACTGCAGCATGGGCACTGTTAAAACTTTAACAACACCTTTGTTTTTTTATTTTAACCCTTTCGCTGTTGAGGCATTTCCCGCCTCTGTGCTGAGGTCATTTTTACTGGTTTTGCTCATCATGTTTAAACGTGTTTTGAAGGCTTATTTTAGTATATGACCCAGACATATTATATATCGTTCTTTCCGTCAGACTCAGCAGATTCATAATATGTCACTATTACATGTATACGTCATGACCAGTCTGTATATTATAACAAAAAATGCAATAAAATATGAATTTTCAATAATTTACAACACGTAAAGTGTTTTTTTTTTCACATTTTAACATGCGAGCAATTGCGGTTATATTTTGTATGGGGTGCGCTTGTTAAAAAAAATTAGAGATGGGGTCTCGTTACATTTTTTTTTGGGGAAAATTACGCGATTTTTAACAAACGCACCGCATACAAAAATCGTTAGTGCAGCATCATTGTTCACATTATAATTGAAATGGGAACAATATTTCTGCATTAACGAACCAAAAAAAAGAAAAAAAACTTGTTTATTTTTTTTTATAATTTTTTTTAAATATTTTTTTATTTTTATTTTTTTTAAAAACATTTTCATACTCATGTTTGGTATCGTTGGAACGGCCATGCTCTGGCCAATCCAACTATATCAAACATTAACCCCTAACTGCCACGGATCGGGAGAGAGGGGGTTCATTGGAACCCCCTATCTCCACCATTGGAGTTAGGGGTTAACTCCAGGACTGGCTTCATCGTGCAATGCACGATGACGCCAGTCCTCAGGGGGCATTCCCGGAAGCTTGGCCGATATCCAAGATGTCGGCCAGCTCCGGAAAGGATCACGAACTGGCGCTTTTCGGCGCCGATTCGTGATCCAGCCCCCATGGGGTTAATTCCAGGTACCGTTAGGAAGGGCAGGCTGTGCCCTTCCAAACGGTGCCTGGATTAACCCCCACAACGCCAGCGATCGGGAGGGAGAGAGGTCTGAAGGACCTCCCCCCCTCCCTTTCAGGCGCCTCCTCCGCACATGCAGGGGGCGCCTGAATTAGATGTGATCCCGCCGCCGCGATGACATCTAATTAGCCCGGCAGCGGTTCCTGGTGCTGGGCTGACATCGAGGATGTCAGCCCGCACCGGGGGGCACAGCGATCGGCCGGAACCCGGCCGATCGCTGGCCCCAAAGGGAGGACGCGCTCAGCGCGTCCTCCGCAAGGAACGTTACCTGCGGGTGGACGCGCTGAGCGCGTCCTCCGCAGCGAAGGGGTTAAAGTAAGAAGAGCCAGATTAAAAAAAAAATACAGTATGCTTAAAGGAACACTCTACACATCCTGACCACTTTATATTTTTTAAATGGCAAGGATGTGAGGAGTGCCTCCGCCCTGTCTGGATAAAACACTGGGTAAAGAGGAGTAGTTTGCTCAACCCCACCCAGGGTGACCAGCAACCAGGGAATTTGAATTTCCTGGCTGCCAGTTACTACTCAGTAGTGACATCGACACACAGGCAGTGTGCCGATGTCACTATCTCTGAGACCGGTCGCGCTAGAGGCAGCAATGGATCAGTGCTGGGCATGCGCAGCTCTGGTCCATCATTCTGCGCATCTGCTATGGGACTTGCATACGTAAAATTCACAAGTCCCGTTGCTGTGTGCAATATGCTTTTCCTACGCTATGCAAGTATCGCAAATTGTGCAGAAATGCCTCTGGCACTTCCAGGTTTGGAAGTCCCTGAGCTAAACCATAGGAGCTGCACCCAGCGAGGGAAAAAAAGGGGGGGGATAAAAAATAATTGGGCAGAAGCTGTCTGCAGCCTCTGCCTAATTATTTAAGGGCAAAAAGAGGGACACTCTACTTTTCAGTACAGTGTTTCTTTAAGCCTCCCATAGCCAAATTCCAACACTGCGCATCATAGTGTCTCCCAGTTGATGCTTAGATGTGTTCTTCAATGATTGAAGGCTTAAGGGCCCATTTTACACCATCTGCTGTACATTTGTAATTCATTCAGCCAGTTTACATTAGTTGTTGTCACCAAAGTTTGAAAATTCAGCCTGAATGGTTACCTCTGGACTGAAAGTGTCACATATCTAAAATTTGGTAATCATGTCTGAATTACCTATAATGGAAATGTATTCAATGTAGCTTCTTGCCAAAGCAATTCGCATCTTCGTTACCCGTGCTATGTTCACTTAATCACTTTTAATCAGGAATAAGTCTAGTTAAAAAACAGTTCCTATTTGGTCTTCTTTCCTCAAATTAAATACTCATGGGGTTTTGTGAACATATTTTAGCAGTTCCTCTAATAAAAGTAGATAGAGAATTTCAAACCCTGGTTATCTTGCAGCTGGGACCAGGAAGAAAAGCTTTGAGCAAGAATGAACACAAATCTCTGCATGCAGAATTATATTCACAGGGTGTGATTGTTTATTATGATCCTGTCACTTCAGATCAGACCTTTGTCTCTCAAGCCCCTGGCTTTAAAGAATGTCAGTGTTTCAAGCAAAAAGGATTGTGAGCATGCTGAAAAATTCCAAGTAACTAGAAAAAGCATCCTGTAGTTTAAAGATATCTTACAATCTACAGTAAGGCTAGGGTCAAACGAAAGTATTTTTACACGCGAACGTAAAAAAGTGCGTCCAAACGCATTGATGTATTTTTTCACGGAATATGCGAAAACGGTCATACGATGCGCATGTTCGTGCGTGATGTTTTACGAATCCAAACCAGGAAACTTTTTGCGTCTGGACGTTATGTTGGCCGGACACGAGCAGGGTCTGACGTCTCCAAATCACACACACACACCGCTAGCGGGCGCAGCGCACTCTGTACGTCCGTACTAGCGGTTCTGCGTTCTCGAAAAAATGCGTTCATTTTCCACTTGCGTTGCGCGGCCGGACTTTCGTGCGACCGTACTTCGTATATTGGCTGTCATTGCCCGTCATTTGCTGCTAGTGCGGCCGTGATTAAGTGCGCCAGAACGCACGTTAAAAATGCGCTCGTCTGACCCCAGCCTAAAGTGAGGATAAAACAGATTCCAAGACAGACTGACTCTATACTGTAAGCATAAAAAGGGTAAAATTATCATTTTTTTCTTTCCTAAATTTATTTAACATATCTATACCTCAGACATCTCAAACTCTGACCCCCCCCCTACATGATTCTGAACAACATCTCCCATGAGTCTCTGACCATCTTTTGCATTCCAGTTATTCTGGAAATTACAGGCTAACATGGGTAGGGGAGCAGAGTGTGAGATCCAGGCTATAGCACAATCTATTTCTTATATACTGACCCTTGCTTCATTTCACAACAGTATTTTATAATAAAATTACAATAAGCAGCATCCGAAATTGGTAAAATACCATAGCATATCTTATAACACAAGTGCTACTAAACCCTATTTTATACTACAACATACTACTGTTTCCAGCTGAATTCTGAATAGTAATCCATGTGTTTGTATTTTTATTATTATTATTTTTTGTTTATCAGTAGTTCAGCTTATTGATTAAGGCGCATTTGCATGAGGGCATTGAGTGCATCCTTTTGACCCCTCCTTCCTGCGTCCGGCGCAGCTTTCTGACAGCTTGACAGGGAGGGCCACACGGTGTAACAAGCGTAATAATATCGCACGTTACACCAGACGTGCTGAAACCCTTCGCGTCAAAAAGGTACAACGGACTTTCCACAGACCTGCAAAGCGAGATTCTCCATAAGAGTCCACATGGGCTTCCGAGCGGAGACAACGTCCGTACTCACGGACGTTCCCTCCGTACTCATGTGACCATGGCCTAAGCTGAGCATTTCCTAAACTGACCAGGGAATTGTGAATTTCAGGGTAACCCCTGTACTGAATTGGAGAATTTTTCATTTTTACATACAAGGTGTCCATAAAGTCTCTTTACAATTTCAAAAATGTATTACATAGACAAATGAAAAGACAGATAAGTAAAATTATTACAAAATGAGACGTATATATTTAAGTATTTTTTGCCTCATTTAATACACCTCTATATGGACACCATTAGTTGCACGAAGCACATCAAGACAGTACTCGATTTCTTCAATGTTTGCTGTAGCATACCCTCATCAATGGTGGCAATGGCATCAGTGATCCTCTGCTTTAGATGAATGTGTGGTGGGATCATGTGCAATCAAATCATTGGTCCATTTTTCTTCGGCGAGACATCAATTACTGCAAATGTTTATTTTACCTTTTGACTGAATACATGGCACCACAACTACACGACCTTCAACCAACCATCATTTTCCAGCAAGATGGTGCACCACCACATTGGGGACTACATGTTCGTCGGTTCCTAAATTAAACATTTCCAGGCCTGTGGATTGGAAGGGGTGGCCACCTCGTTCACCAGATATCACTCCCCTCCACTTCTTTCTATGGGATTATGTTAAAGATATCATGTACTGAAGAAAGGTACTAGACATCACTAATCTAAAGCAGAGGAACACTGATGCCATTGCCACCATTGATGAGGGTATGCTACAGCTAACATGGCAAGAAATCAAGTACCGTCTTGAAAAAGGCGCGGTTTTAAAAAAACCTAGTGCATGAAAATGCCAGAAAATAATATATAAGGTCCTATGAATAACAATAAAAAAAGTCTGTTACAGAATAAAAAAAAGATATATAAAAAAATCTGAATCAAAAATTGTGCCGAAAATATCCAGAAAAATGCCAAAAAGAAAAATCGAAAAATTTAAATAAATGAAGAGACTGCTTGAAGGTTGTTGATGTCATTCGATTTAAGCGTCTATAGGCAGTTTTGTGATTTTAATCATAATTTAGCTCTTTTCTTCTAACTTTCTTAGGAGGGACCAGTATTTGTGGGTCGGCTGGGGTGAGTTCAGAGTTTAATTTGGAAGCTACTTCAATCACTTCTTTTGTAGAGGATATAATTATGTCTTGTTCGTTATGGCGGAATAACAGTTTAGTGGAGGATTCCCATCTGTATCTTGTCTCCATCATTTGCAAACAGATGTCAAGGGGGATGTAACGAGAGTCCGAGGTCTAATATTTGGAGGAGATTCCAGGGGAGCAGCGGCAATCCAGGGGTACCGTTTGATAGCTCGGGCCTGTAGGGTGTCACAGTCCAAAAAGTGCCCAGATCTGCAGGCAGGGGCACGGATGGCAGCTTGTAGCAGTTATTCCCAGCTGATGCCGCATGGTCACTGCTGCTGTGTGAGCTCCTGGGGTCAAGAAAGGCTCAGCAACGTGGGTTCCCGATGAAGCTCCCTCCTGAAAATCACCACAATGGTAGCTCCCCTGAGGGGGACCCTAACCCTGAAAGAGCGCCCTGCTGGATCAAATGGTTTTCAGGGCAACGAGGTTTAAAGTTTCTGCAGATGGCTCCATTAAAGTCAATGCAGTGCTGTCCTGGAATGGGATTGGTTGTCCCGTCTAGCTCCTTGGATTGTGATTGGCTGGGGTTTCAAACCCTGCTCATGCTTTCAATCCCAGGCTGCCCCTGGTGTCAGATAACACAGTGAGCACGGGACAGGCTTAAAGGCATTTTGATTACGTGCTGATGGGGGGGGAAAGTCACAAAAACACCACTTTAAACATTAAATCATAAACCGACTTACATGAGGGGAATAGCGGAGGAGCGAGGCTTTAGTACAGTCCACAGTCTCTGAGCAAGGGGTTCCGTGACAGGGGAAAACTCCTGCTTGCTCAGAGTCGTGGGGGACAGGTCTTGGATACTTTATTACAGGTCTTCATTTTAATATGCTCAAACTTTTTAGGGAATCATATTATTTGAAGGAAATTCTCTTTAACTTTGTAAAAGCGGATTCTAGCAATCGTATCTTTAGGAGCATTTTAGGATCTTTAGGGAACTTTGGTAAGCGATGTGCACAATCAATAGTTAAATCTGAGTCTGTGGCATTAGGCAAAACTGAGTGTTGTGTAACCCTCTCATAATCATTTAACTCAGGACATGGTTGAATCAGGTATACCCCTGAATCCCAGATTATTTAATCTACTAAAGTACTCTAAATCTGCAAATTAGGTTAGAATAAAGTCCAGTTGCAATTCTAGCATTGTTACCTTACTTTTACAGACTTCAGTGGTGTTTGCGACAGATTCAATATCAATCCATACGTATCGAAAGTTCGTTAACATCCTTTCGAATCCCAGCAAGATCTTTGGTAAAATCATTGTGGATTTCGAAATGCAGATTTGCTTGAAACTTCTCAAACAGTGCTATCATCTGCCATCTAGGGTTGGAGGTCCATCTGTATCCATACTGATGCTTGCTGATGCCTGTGAGGACCATGAGGGCTGTTTGGTTGATTCAGGAATAGCCTCATTTTGCTTACCCAGTGGTGATCTGTTTCTGTCAGTGTGCATTCCCTAGTTTTTCCCCGCCATTTTCGCATACATTGTAGGCCTTGGGTGGTTTAATGCCGATCGCTCTGTGTGTGGTACAGATCAAATACAAATTTCAGCCTTTTTTTATTCTTTATTTTTTGATTTTTTTTTGGAAACAAATGGTAAAATGTGGCCACACAGGGCCATAGTAAGATATCCACAATGTCACATATAAAAGTCATCTGAGCATCCTTCGTTAGGTAGATAAGGGAAAGAAAGGTAAACATAATACAAGAGTCATCGAGGTAACAACACAAAAATGAGAAATAAAAAGAAGAGGTGGGGGGTTCTCTTCATCCCGCGTCCAAGAATTAGATCGGCACCACTGCAGGCAGAACACCACAGGGCAACCCAGGACACTTGCAGGGTTATTCAGAGAGCGTGAAAAGCAGGAGAATGACTGGAGAATGAAAAATTCTAGGTCAAAATAGCCAATTTGGAAAGTGAAATGAAAGGGAGAATTTTTCTGGTTTGGCTATTTTGACCTAGAATTTTTCATTCTCCATTCATTCTCCAGTCATTCTCCTGCTTTTCACACTCTCTGAATAACCTTGATGGTCTCCTCAGACACATAGGCAAGCCAAGGGGCACGAAAATCAAGGAAATCTTGGATGGGGTCGCACCCATCATCATCATCAGCGTCTTGGGTAGAAGCAGCTCGTGAAGCCCCAGCAGAGGTTCGTAGGGGGACACACAACTGCCACCAGGCACCGGCCCACAGCAGCAGGGGCTACCACAGGTCTGGCGGATGCCGTCCAGGCAGACAATCCACGATCAGCTGATTGCTCCTCCAGTGGCCGGTAAGAGTGCGCTGCCTGGGTCTCCAATCCCTACGGTCTCTCTCTCCTTCTAAGACCACACAGCTTTGCATCAGCGAAGTGTCCCAGATGCGTAGCTGCTTGGAACTCCCGATCTTTGGTCGGACCAAAGTTCAGCCACAGGCGATGCAGTTCTTCTCTATTGAGCGGACGGTCGTCAAATACAGCGAAGTCAAATACAGCCTCTCAGTCTATATTAATTTTACTTAGCCTGGCAGTCCTAGATCTCTCCTAGCACATGGCCATCTTGGATGATGGCCAACCTATGCCCCCGATGGGCATATCTTACTTGCTTCTTAAATGTACTCTGTTTGTCAGCTGCATTTAAAAGCCCTGATGTGCCAGTCTTGCTATAATTGGTGAGACTGAGCTCTTGTAGGATTTAGTGAAGTGTTTTGTAAATAGGCCTCATTGGCCTTAGAAAGGGCACCAGATTGTTTGCATTCTCCCATTGTGCATGGCTCAGCACAATGGAAGTTGTGGTACAAGCCGCAATCTGTGCATTTGCTGCTTGCTCTGTGTTTCTGCAGGAGACCTTATGTGTGAGGCATCCTGTATCAGTGTTCAAGGCTTCCAGGGCATCCTATATGCAAGAGATTGTAATCCCTAACCTGGTTTGTGTGCAATGTGACTGGCCTTCCCAGCTATCACTGTTTAAATTTTAGCAAGTTGCATTAGGCATTTGAACCGCACACATGAGCACCTCATGAAATGTCATTGTCTTCAGTATCATTCTAACATAAATATTTTCCGAGTCAAAGACGTTTTCACTGTTAGAAATGGATATGTATTCTCTGGTGCTCTGTAGATAGAGGTCATCTTTATATATCAAAAGGAAGCAAAAGCTACTAACCATCTATAATAACCACCATATAGTCCAAAATAAACAAGGTGAGCAGTTAAAAGAAAAACAGCATCAAGACTCAATGCTTTTTGCCATTTTAAGATGGCTTTATCAAGAATGTGGATCCCCAGTGGTAGTACCTGTATTTATGTGAGTGAAGATCGCTCAATTGTCGGTGGCTGTTTACGGAACGTCCGTGTTTGCACGCGCAATTGGTAACGTCATCATATCGCATTTTAGAACATCTTCAGTCGATCAAATACCAGAAAGATACCCCAGTAGCCAGACATCTCAAATTCTGCCATGGTGGATTAGTCTTAAGTTTCTCTGCGTTGAGCAGGTCAGAACGGGTCCTCATAAGGGCAATCTCAATATTAGACTTGGACACCAGGAAGCATTCTGGATATGCAGTCTTAAGACACTATATCCACATGGTCTCAGTCAAGGTTTTATAGCATTAAAACATACAGTAAGTCAAGAATTAATATACTGAAAAAAATAAATTGGCCGGCACTTATTTGGTCCAAGTACGTGTGTTTTAATTTTGGCAATCAACACCAACACAGGCAATGCTTCAGCCCAACCGGACTTTAATCAAGCATAATAAAAGCCCAGTGAGGCTGAAACGTTGCTGTCATTAACGTTTCTTCCACTGAAATTAAAGAACACCAGTCCCATCACAATTCCCTTTAAATAATAATAAGACAATGTCCCTTTAAAATGCGACACTGAAACAATTTTTAGATGTAAACCAACAGTTCTTATTGTACTTGTAGTATTATTATTATCCTTTATTATCCAGAATCTGCAGCACTTTAAAGGACCAGTTTTTTACAAGGGGTTGAGACATGAGTATACAACACATTGATGATACATAACAAGAAAAAAGATTATTATTTGCGCTCAACCTTGTAGCTCCATGCGAAACAAAACACAATCAGAGGTTTTGGTTTACATTAAAGTGTGAGCTCACCTGCCACATCAAAAAAAATGTCTCTGTTCTACGGCAGAAAACAAAATTTTAAAAAATGCCACTGCACTAACTCAACTAAGGCAACAAATTCTGCCCAGTTCTTTAGACTGGAGCGTAGATAGAAACTGTTCCGTTTTAAAAAATATATATATATATATTTTTTTAGTTTGCCCCAAAAGGAAAAAGAAAATTTAAAAAGTCATTTTGGCATGTTTCCTTTTTTTGGGAGAGGGGGTTGCTCTACATTTCTGTGCATATAGGCTCCTGAGATGCATATCAGGCCCTGGACCCACCCCCCGGGAGGACGGAATAACACACCCCATGGCAGGAAAGGGTTAATGAGCTTGGCCTGAATTTTTATTAAGAGGTCTTAGATGTGGGGGATTTTAGCTTTTATTGGGTTCAGGTTTACTTTCTACCATGTGTCCATGAAAAACTAACTAAACAATGTTTAGTGTAAATAAGCTGGGTAAAATATATTTCCTGAAGTTCACAATTTGAACTGTAGACCAGCAGCTTGAGTATACCTCTGCTAGGACCACTTTCTGAGGTACCAGTAAGGATAAGTTAATCATATACTCACTCTTTACGTTTCTATAAATCGTTATACTAAGTCCATTGATTTCCTAGAATAAACATCTCCTTGGAGAGACTTTAATTTGGTTTTATGCTTTTCCTCTTTTTTTCTCTTTCTTTCTTTTGCTTTCCATAGAGGAAATGTTCAAGTGCCATGTCTATAACACATGTTGTTTATGAGGCTCATAATGTCAACAGTTTTATTTGCTACTGAGTTCTTATTGCATCTATTGGACCTGTTTCTATTTTGTCAAGTTCTCATGTAAACAGACAAACGAAGCAACTGACATATCTAAATATATTTCACTAGTTTCGTATCACAGAAGCCTGTGCAGATCCATTACAGTAGGTGAAATAAGATACTGCATAAATTAAGGGCACGCGCAGTAGATAAGTGCAACTTGATGTTTACAAATACTGTTTATTTTAGTTTACCATTTATAGTTTATTCTCACTATATACTCCTATGAGAAGGACAGGAGCTTAATTTGTTTCTAAGTTTCAATTTGTTTGCACTTGATTTGTACATAATCCCCCACATAGTTTTATTTTCAATTTTCTTTGTGTACTTTGAAGGACTGAATAGTAAAGTGACTAGGCTTGACAGTATATTAACTAGGCCAGAGTGACTGGAGTGTGTGTCTAAGTGTGGTGACTGGAGTGTGTATCTAAGTGTGGTGACTGGAGTGTGTGTCTAAGTGTGGTGACTGGAGTGTGTGTCTAAGTGTGGTGACTGGAGTGTGTGTCTAAGTGTGGTGACTGGAGTGTGTGTCTAAGTGTGGTGACTGGAGTGTGTGTCTAAGTGTGGTGACTGGAGTGTGCTTGTGCAAAGAGTTATAAGGAGAGATGAATCGCTGGAACAGGTGGTCTTGCAAAGGATGGAAGATAGCAGAAAGCTGTAGAGTGGGGGAACACACTTAAAGGACATGGGACAATATTACATTACTGGTGCTAAAACGGAGACGTTAACTTGTAAAACCTGCGCCTGCATGTTTCGTTGTAGCATCCCCGTTTTAGCACCATATTATGGGCAGGAGCTAATTCAGCAGCCTGCCCTTAACGCAGCACTCCCCTCCATGGTATTTGCGTTAGCGTTTCTGCGCCACTACGCGTATCACCTCCTGGAGTCCATAGGACTACATTGAGGGTTGTGCTGCTGGGCAGTATCTTGCAGAGTTATCTTGTTCTAGCGAGAACGTGCAGGGTCGCGGAATGATTCACAGGGGGAAACTGGTGACTATTTGTCACCAGTCTCACTCTGCTTCCGGCGGTCAGAAGTGGCGGATCAGGCCACCGTTCTCACTGTGGGATGGGAGGAGAGTATCTGAATTTCTTGGGGAGGTTTTTAGCTGGTGCTGACTGCAGAAGTGGAATCAGCACAAGCTTCTAGCTGTGGTTACCAAAGTACAGTAAGCTCGCACAAGCTAGTACAATCACCAATGCGGTAAGGCTGGGTTCACACCTCAGCGTTTTTAAAACGTGCGCGGTCTCGCGTTTTATTTACGCGCGTTTGGCATATGGAAAAACGCTATGTCTATGGCTGCGAACGTGCTGCTATACACCCCAAAGAAGCTCCCGTACTTCTTTGGGCGTCGGACATTTTACAGCGCATTCCTGCGCACTGTAAAACGTCCAGGTGTGAACCAGCCCCATAGGAAATCATGGGATTTCCGGAGTTGATGGTTTTACAGCGCTCAGGAAAGCGCTATAAAACGCTGAGGTGTGAATGGGGCCTACTGGATTTTTTAACCCGTTATCATTAGGGATGTAACATGGGGGCATGCGTTAAAGTCACTTAAGCTAGCGTTGACACACATTTCTGAGTGCTAACGCTACTGTTATGATTCTAATAAAATGAAAGTCAATGGGTGGAGGACACAAAGTAGATTTACTCTTGTAGACAAGGTAATTTTCTCATAGTGAAATGTTCCTGGTGAGGAACACTGAAGCATCACTGTTTATCAGAGAAATAAGAGAAATATCTTTAGTGGAAGGATAAGATAAGAAGGATAAGAATAAAAACAGATGGTGTATTTTAATGAAGTGTAAGATTCCAAGAAGAGAAAATACAACACCAAAACAGGAGGATATTTTGTTAAACTGAACTTGGTGAAGCAGGAGCCAATGAAAGCCCGCAATTCAAATTATTGTCAGTAAAATCAAATAAATAGATCAGGATAAACTAGCCCTACGCTTGGTATAAAATACAAAATATAACAAAAAAATAGGAATGCAGGGCTCGAGTCGAGCGGGAACGCGCAGGAACGGCGTTCCCGCACTTCTCCCACAGCGGGAACGCTGCGGGAACGCAGCGTTCCCGCTGTGGCCCGAGCCCAAACGCCGCCGCCGCACATTGCCGATGGAACACCGGCGGCTGCGTGCTTCCTGTTACAACGGCTGGTGACAGGAGGTGGAGCCGCTCGCCTGGCTATTTCATAGATCCCAGGCGAGCGGCTGCACTTCCTGTCAGCGGCCGCTGAAGCAGGAAGCACGCGGCCGCCGGCAATGTGGAGCAGGAGCAGCAGCAAAGGTGAGCTGGGGGGCAGTATCCATGAGACCTGGGGGGCAATATCCATGAGACCTGGGGGGCAATATCCATGAGACCTGGGGGGCATATCCATGAGACCTGGTGGGGCAATATCCATGAGACCTGGGGGGGCAGTATCCATGAGACCTGGGGGGGCATATCCATGAGACCTGGGGGCAATATCCATGAGACCTGGGGGGCAATATCCATGAGACCTGGGGGGCATATCCATGAGACCTGGGGGGCAGTATCCATGATACCTGGGGGCAATATCCATGAGACCTGGGGGGGCATATCCATGAGACCTGGGGGAGCAATATCCATGAGACCTGGGGGGCATATCCATGAGACCTGGGGGCAATATCCATGAGACCTGGGGGCATATCCATGAGACCTGGGGGCATATCCATGAGACCTGGGGGCAATATCCATGAGACCTGGGGCAGTATCCATGAGACCTGGGGGCAGTATCCATGAGACCTTGGGCATATCCATGAGAGCTGGGGGGCATATCCATGAGACCAGGGGGCAATATCCATGAGAGCTGGGGCATTATCCATGAGAGCTGGGGCATATCCATGAGACCTGGGGCATATCCATGAGAGCTGGGGACATATCCATGAGAGCTGGGGCATATCCATGAGAGCTGGGGGGCATATCCATGAGAGCCGGGGGCATATCCATGAGACCAGGGGGCAATATCCATGAGACCTGGGGCATATCCATGAGACCAGGGGGCAATATCCATGAGACCTGGGGCAGTATCCATGAGACCTGGGGCAGTATCCATGAGACCTGGGGCATATCCATGAGACCAGGGGGCAATATCCATGAGACCTGGGGCATATCCATGAGACCTGGGGCATTATCCATGAGACCAGGGGGCAGTATCCATGAGACCTGGGGCAGTATCCATGAGACCTGGGGCATATCCATGAGACCTGGGGGCAGTATCCATGAGACCTGGAGGCAGTATACATGAGACCTGGGGCAGTATCCATGAGACCTGGGGCAGTATCCATGAGACCTGGGGGCAATATCCATGAGACCTGGGGCAATATCCATGAGAGCTGGGGCATATCCATGAGAGCTGGGGCATATCCATGAGAGCTGGGGACATATCCATGAGACCAGGTGGCAATATCCATGAGTCCTGGGGCATATCCATGAGACCTGGGGGCAATATCCATGAGACCTGGGGCATATCCATGAGAACTGGGGACATATCCATGAGACCAGGGGGCATTATCCATGAGAGCTGGGGCATATCCATGAGAGCTGGGGCAATATCCATGAGACCTGGGGGCAATATCCATGAGAGCTGGGGCATATCCATGAGACCAGGGGGCAATATCCATGAGACCTGGGGCATATCCATGAGACCTGGGGGCATTATCCATGAGACCTGGGGGCATTATCCATGAGAGCTGGGGGGGCATTATCCATATGAGCTGGGGCAATTATATCCAAGTGAACTGGGGGCAATTATATCCAAGTGAACTGGGGGCAATTATATCCATGTGAACTGGGGAAAATATATCCATATAACCAGTGCTGTGTATATTATTCTGGGGGTTCAGTGTTGTGTATATTATTTTGGGGGTTCAGTGCTGTGTATATTATCCTGGAGGCTCAGTGCTGTGTATATTATTCTGGGGGTTCAGTGCTGTGTATGTTATTCTGGGGGTTCAGTGTTGTGTATGTTATTCTGGGGGTTCAGTGTTGTGTATGTTATTCTGGGGGCTCAGTGCTGTGTATGTTATTCTGGGGGCTCAGTGTTGTGTATATTATTCTGGGGGCACAGTGTTGTGTATATTATTCTGGGGGTCTGTGCCTGGATAGAGATATATATATATATATATATATGTATATATATAAAATGCGTTAGTCCAGTTGCCACAATCACGAGTATACCTGTACGTAGTGATACCTTTCACTGATCAGTATAGTTTCCAGTTTACACTCTTGAAAGCTTGTCTTTTAAATGTAAAGTTAACCCAATAAAAATGGTATCACCGGCACGCACTGCTATACTCGTGATATATATATATATATATTTTCTTCAGGTAATAGGGGTTGTGGAATTCGTGGGTGAGTTCCCTCACTTTTTTTCCCAGGACTTGACCCCTGATTATATTTGCATGTATTTCTCCACTTCTCAATGTTCTTTTATAAATTTAACAGTTTCCACAGTGCATTATAGGGATGTGCGTTTCGTTTCGGACCGATCAGTTTTTTTCACGAATCGGGATGATTCGGTGCCTCGTATTCGGACGATTTTCCGAATCGGATCGGATCCGAAAACGGCCAAAACTAAACGATTTCCGATCCAAAATGAAATAATTTTGTTATTTCGTATGGACGTGAAACTTGTAAAATCGCATGTCATTTTCGTTCCATTCGTGATTTCGATTCCATTTAGGTAATATCGGACATCGTGTTTTTCGGTTCCATTGCTGATTCCGTATTTTCTTATGAATATGCATTGCACAACTTTATTTAATCATATTAAAATGGTATGAAAGGAACAAAAATGAACAAAACGATTTAAAAAACTCAAAACTGGCCCAAATGGTCTGACTTTAAAAATAAAAAACAGAACAAAAGGTTTTAAAAATGGAAAAAAAGCTGAACAAAATTATTTGAAACAAAAAAAAATCCCAGAACAAATAAAATGATTTAAAACGAAAAAATAAACAAAATAAATTGATGCAGCATAAGAATCCACACAATGCGGGGAAGCGCCTCTCTGCGGTATAATTAATGCAGCATATGAATCCACAAACTGCTGGGAAGCGCCTCTCTGCGGTATAATTAATGCAGCATATGAATCCACAAACTGCTGGGAAGCGCCTCTCTGCGGTATAATAATTGCAGCATATGAATCCGCACACTGCTGGGAACAAGCGCCTCTCTGCGGTATAATTAATGCAGCATATAAATCCACACACTGCGGGGAAGCGCCTCTCTGCGGTATTATTAACCACGTCGATGCGGAGGACGCGCTCAGCGCGTCCTCCGCATGGCTGCTGCTGTGCTGAGGACGCGCTCAGCGCGTCCTCACTTTGGGGTCAGCGTTCGGCCGAGTTCCGGCCGATCGCTGGCCCCCCCGGTGCGGGCTGACATCCTCGATGTCAGCCCAGCATCCGGAACCGCCGCCGGTGAAATTAGGTGTCATCGCGGCAGCGCGATGACACCTAATTCAGGCGCCCCCCCCGCATGTGCGGAGGAGGCGCCTGAAAGGGAGGGGGGGGAGGTCCTTCGGACCTCTCTCCCTCCCGAACGGCGGCATTGCGGGGGTTAACCCAGGCACCATTTGGAAGGGCACAGCCTGCCCTTCCAAATGGTACCTGGCATTAACCCCTGGGGAGCTGGATCGCGAATCGGCGCTGAAAAGCGCCGGTTCGTGATCCTTTCCCGGAGCTGGCCGACATCTTGGATGTCGGCCAAGCCTCCGGGAACTCCCCCTGAGGACTGGCGTCATCGTGCATAGCACGATGACGCCAGTCCTGGAGTTAACCCCTAACTGCCACCAACGGTGGAGATAGGGAGTTCCAATGAACTCCCTATCTCCCGATCCGTGGCAGCTAGGGGTTAAAGTTTGGTATTGTTGGATTGGCCAGAGCATGGCCGTTCCAACGATATCAAACACGAAAGTGAAAAAAGTTTGTAAAAAAAAAAAAATAAATAAATAAAAAAAAAAATATTTAAAAAAAAATTATAAAAAAAATAAACACTTTTTTTTCTTTTTTTTGGTTTGTTAATGCAGCAATATTGTTCCCATTTCAATTATAATGTGAACAATGATGCTGCACTAACGATTTTTGTATGCGGTGCGTTTGTTAAAAATCGTGTAATTTTCCCCAAAAAAAAAATGTAACGAGACCCCATCTCTAATTTTTTTAACAAGCGCACCCCATACAAAATATAACTGCATGCTCGCATGTTAAAATGTGGAAAAAAAACACTTTACACGCTGTAAATTATTGAAAATTCATATTTTATTGCATTTTTTGTTATAATATACAGACAGGTCATGACGTATACATATAATAATGACATATTATTAATCTGCCGAGTCTGACGGAAAGAACGATATATAATATGTCTGGGTCATATACTAAAATAAGCCTTCAAAACGCGTTTAAACATGATGAGCAAAACCGGTAAAAATTACCTCAGCACAGAGGCGGGAAAAGCCTCAGCAGCGAAAGGGTTAATGCAGCATATGAATCCGCACACTGCTGGGAACAAGCGCCTCTCTGCGGTATAATTAATGCCGCATATGAATTCACACACTGCGGGGAAGCGCCTCTCTGCGGTATAATAAATGCAACATAAGAATCCACACACTGCTGGGAAGTGCCTCTCTGCGGTATAATTAATGCAACATAAGAATCCACACACTGCGGGGAAGTGCCTCTCTGCGGTATAATTAATGCAACATAAGAATCCACACACTGCTGGGAAGCGCCTCTCTGCGGTATAATTAATGCAACATAAGGCTAGGGTCAGACTGAGGCAGTGCGAACGCGCGTGCAGGCGCACTTAATCACGGCCGTAGTAGCAGCAAGTGCCGGGCAATGACGGCCAATATACGAAGTACGGTCGCACAAAAGTCCGGCTGCGCAACGCAAGTGGAAAACGAACGCATTTTGTCGAGAACGTAAAACCACTAGTACGGTTGTACAGAGTGCGCTGCGTCCGCTAGCGGCGTGTGTGCGTGAATTGGAGATGTCAGACACTGCTAATGTCCGGCCAACATAACGTCCAGATGCACAAAGTGTTTTATTGATGATCCATACAAAATCACGGCCGCAAATGCGCATCGTATGACCGCTATCGCGTACTCCGTGAAAAAATACGTCCATTCGTTCAAACGTACTTTTTCACAGACAACGCGAAAATGCACTCGTCTGACCCTAGCCTAAGAATCTACACACTGCGGGGAAGTGCCTCTCTGCGGTATAATTAATGCAGCATATGAATTCACACACTGCTGGGAAGCGCCTCTCTGCGGTATAATTAATGCAACATAAGAATCCACACACTGCTGGGAAGCGCCTCTCTGCGGTATAATTAATGCAACATAAGGCTAGGGTCAGACTGAGGCAGTGCGAACGCGCGTGCAGGCGCACTAAGGCTAGGGTCAGAGTGGGGCAGTCGGAACGCGCGTGCAGACGCACTAAATCACGGCGGCAGTAGCAGCACATAACGGCCAATGACGGCCAATATACCCAGTACGTGCGTACGAAAGTGCGCCGACACCACGCAACCAGCAAATGAACGCATTTTTATCAGAACGTGAAACCGCTGCTACTGACGTACAAAGTGCGCGGCGGCCGCATGGCAGCGTGTGTGCGTGATTAGGAGACGTCAGACGCTGCTAGTGTGCGGCGTACATCACGTCCAAACTGCCAAAGTTTCCTGCAGTTCGTTGGAGTGTACCTGCGACCGTTGAACATGGCTGCTGGACCAGAGATGGACGTGGAGAGGCTGATAAGCGCTGTGGGGGAGCATCCAGGGATCTGGGATACGGCCTGCGAGCGTTATAAGGACAAGGGGAGGAAGGCGAGCGCATGGGTCGAGGTGTCCCGTCAGGTGTACCCGGAGTACGATACCTGGTCCGAGAAGGAGCAGCACATACAGAGTGAGTATAATATTATTTAATTCATAATCCCATAAATGTAAATCACAAAAATGATAATAAACAAACAAATGAAATCATTGATGTGAAACTCAAATGCTCCCCAGCTGCCAGGGCACCTCACCTGCATCACTGATGAAATAATTAGATAGAGCATCGCGATACCTGTTGCTGTATCTATTCACAGCTATGATGTCATAGTTCACATCATCCTCAAGACCGACAACTGTGAGGGTATCGTCAAAATTAAAACCATCCCTGGCACGCACATAATTATGTAGCATGCAACAGCATTTCACTATGTCCACACAGAAGTCCACATTGACATCCAGCGGTCTATGTAGAATCCTCCACTTGTTGGTCAGTATGCCAAGCTACACTCCACATACCGTCTCGCCCGCGACAGCCTGTAATTAAACACCCGCTTCTTCACAGTCAGGTGTGTCCCAGAGTAGGGCCGTAGGAGGTGTGTGGATAGGCCGAATGCTTCGTCACCCACGAAGGCATAGGGGACTGCCACGTCACTGCCAGGCAATGGTGCGGGTCTGGGGATGTTCAGGGTCCCACTCTCAATTTCATTCCACAGTGTGGAGTTCCTGAACAGTGTGGAGTCAGAGTCTTTGCCGTATGAACCGACATCCACATACACGAAACTATAGTTGGCATCTGACACCGCCAGTAGGCCAATAGAAAAGTAATGTTTATAATTCTGATACAGTGAGCCACTGTGCGGTGGCTTCACTATGCGGACATGTTTGCCATCCACGGCTCCCAGGCAGTTTGGAAAGTTGGCTCTCTCCCAGAATCCTGCTGCAATTTCCAGACATGCCGTATGTGTCGGTCTTGGCAAACATTCGCCCTTCATGGTCTCCCATATGGTTTGGCACACCTTGCGGACGATCTCACCAGCTGTTGATCTGCCAACACGGAAGCTATAATGCAGATCCTTCAAACTGCACCCACTACCGAGATACCTAGAAGACAAAACAAAACTGTTTGAATATGATCACATACCATGAACACAAGCTAATGTCACTCTCATCATGTTTTTCAGCACAAGAGGCGATGAACAAATGGCGCACAGTACGCGACAACTACATGCGCGTCCAGAAGAAGCAGGCCATGGCTGCGCGCTCTGGAGCTGGTGCCAAAAAGGTCCGTGGCTACATTTATGCAGAGCAGCTATTGTTCCTCCGCAGGACCCAGGAGCCGCGCAGGTCTGTCAGCAGCATGGACCAGCCATCGACCTCCGGCACCCAGCAGGCACAAATGGTGCCAGGAGATTCTGCCAGCTGCCAGGAGGAGGAGAACCAGGGTGGTGCTGAGTCGCAGATGGAGGAGGATTTGGCGACACCACAGGTGGCAGGTACCGCGACAACGGTCAGCACCAGACCTGGCCAGAAGAGAAGGGCACAGGCTGCAGACCTGGAGCAGGCCATGGTCACGTTCATGGAGGCACAGACCACCCATGCACACCAACGCTGCATGCTTGCGGACTCCGTGGACATGTCGTTCTCCAATGCATGTACGCTCCTCCTGAACAGGATGAGCGAGGCGGAGAAAATGGAGTATCGCCACAGATCTCTCGCAATATTGGAGGACATCCTCTCACGTCCCCATCACGCAGCCGCCTACCATGCTGTGCCACAATCCGCCAGTGGATCTTCCGTCTCCAGTGAGGTGCTGTCCACCCACCCAGCCATGCCCCCTGGAGCCAGGCCACACACGGAGTCGGGGTCCAGCTGTAGCCACACCACCGGCCCTCATGACCCAGATGCTCCGCGGTATCAGCAACTTTGATACATTAGCTAAATATGTTTTATTATTTGTTTATTATGTGTTATTGTTTTGATTTTGTATATATACTGACCTTCAGTTTACGAGTTGTAATATATGTCCATAATATATTACAGTTTCTTTTCATATTATAGTATTATTTATCAACATTGTTGTCGGAGTCATTTATGATTATGTACGTGTGATGTGATGCCCGTGTGTGTGTGTGTGTGTGTGCATGTAACAGTGGGCATGTGACTACAGACATGATGCACTCATGTCAGGTGACTGGCAGCGATGTCATGTATACAGGTGTGTGACAGTACGTACCTCAAAGTGATGACTATCATCTCCTCCGGTGGTATGGCGGGCCGCATGTTGGTGTCCCTCTTGGTCAGTGGCTCCCGTACCCGCGACAACAGTTCATCAAAGGAGGCGATGGACATCCGCATGTAGTTGAAGAACTTCACGGGGTCCCTCTCTCGCAGTGGCCTGTACAGCGTCACGAAGTGTCCATGCGTGGGTCTGGCAGCGTTGATTTCATGAACCCAGGTTCGCCGCTTTCTCTTCCTCTTTAGGTACAGGTACCCCATCACACCAAACACAAAGACGTGTGCAGGATCCATCTTTGAAAAACGCCACCATCCCCAAAATGGCTTTTTATAACCCTTGCCCTTATTTTTTCATTTTTCAAGTGATTAGATTCATCTGATTTTTACTCTTTTTTCACCCCACCGTCATGAAATACGTCCAGAATTGAGCATCGTCCGACCACTCAAGCGCATTCCGTGAAAAAATGCGTGCGCACGCATCGACGTACATTTTGACGGTGGCTGCAGAAAATGCGCTCATCTGTCCCTAGCCTAAATCACGGCCGTAGTAGCAGCAAGTGCCAGGCAATGACGGCCAATATACGAAGTACGGTCGCACAAAAGTCCGGCTGCGCAACGCAAGTGGAAAACGAACGCATTTTGTCGAGAACGTAAAACCACTAGTACGGTTGTACAGAGTGCGCTGCGTCCGCTAGCGGCGTGTGTGCGTGAATTGGAGATGTCAGACACTGCTAATGTCCGGCCAACATAACGTCCAGATGCACAAAGTGTTTTATTGATGATCCATACAAAATCACGGCCGCAAATGCGCATCGTATGACCGCTATCGCGTACTCCGTGAAAAAATACGTCCATTCATTCAAACGTACTTTTTCACAGACAACGCGAAAATGCGCTCGTCTGACCCTAGCCTAAGAATCTACACACTGCGGGGAAGTGCCTCTCTGCGGTATAATTAATGCAGCATATGAATTCACACACTGCTGGGAAGCGCCTCTCTGCGGTATAATTAATGCAGCATATGAATCCACACACTGCTGGGAAGCGCCTCTCTGCAGTATAATAAATGCAACATAAGAATCCACACACTGCTGGGAAGTGCCTCTCTGCGGTATAATTAATGCAACATAAGAATCCACACACTGCTGGGAAGTGCCTCTCTGCGGTATAATTAATGCAACATAAGAATCCACACACTGCTGGGAAGCGCCTCTCTGCGGTATAATTAATGCAACATAAGAATCCACACACTGCTGGGAAGCGCCTCTCTGCGGTATAATTAATGCAGCATATGAATCCAGACACTGCTGGGAAGTGCCTCTCTGCGGTATAATTAATGCAACATAAGAATCCACACACTGCTGGGAAGCGCCTCTCTGCGGTATAATTAATGCAACATAAGAATCCACACACTGCTGGGAAGTGCCTCTCTGCGGTATAATTAATGCAGCATATGAATTCACACACTGCTGGGAAGCGCCTCTCTGCGGTATAATTAATGCAACATAAGAATCCACACACTGCTGGGAAGCGCCTCTCTGCGGTATAATTAATGCAGCATAAGAATCCACACACTGCTGGGAAGCGCCTCTCTGCGGTATAATTAATGCAGCATATGAATTCACACACTGCGGGGAAGCGCCTCTCTGCGGTATAATTAATGCAACATAAGAATCCACACACTGCTGGGAAGTGCCTCTCTGCGGTATAATTAATGCAACATATGAATTCACACACTGCTGGGAAGTGCCTCTCTGCGGTATAATTAATGCAGCATATGAATTCACACACTGCTGGGAAGCACGAGTACGGAGGAGGTGCCTGAAAAGGAGGTGGGGGAGGTCCTTCAGACCTCTCTCCCTCCCGATCGCCGGGGTCCAGCGGCTGAAGGCAGGCACGGTTTGGAAGGGCACAGCCTGCCCTTCCAAACTGTGCCTGCCTTTAACCCCTTGGGTGCCAGATCACGATTCGGTGCCGAAAAGCGCCGAATCGTGAGCTTCTCCCGGAGCTTCCGGGAATGCCCCCTGATGACTGGTGTCATCGTGCATAGCACGAGTCCTGGAGTTAACCCCTAACTGCCACCAATGGTGGAGATAGGGGGTTACAATGGTCCCCCTATCTCCTGATCCGTGGCAGCTAGGGGTTGATGTTTGATACTGTTGGATCGGCCAGAGCATGGCCCTTCCATCGATACCAAACATGACCATGTAAAAATTAAAGAAAAAAAATAAAAAGAAAAAAATATTTAAAAAATATTAATGAACAAGTTTTTTGTTGTTGTTTGATTTGTTAATGCAGCAATATTGTTCCCATTTCAATTATAATGTGAACATTGATGCTGCACTAACGATTTTTGTATGCAGTGCGTTTGTTAAAAATAGCAAAATTTTCCCCAAAAAAAAATGTAACGAGTCCCCATTTCTAAATATTTTAACAAGCGCACCCCATAGAAAATATAACCGCAAATCCTCGCATGTTAAAATGTGAAAAAAAACACTTTACACATAGTAAATTATTGAAAATTCTAATTTTATTGCATTTTTTGTTATAATATACAGACAGGACATAACGTATACATATAATAATGACCTATTATGAATCTGCCGAGTCTGACGGAAAGCACGATATATAATATGTCTGGGTCATATACTAAAATAAGCCTTCAAAACACGTTTAAACAAGATGAGCGAAACAGGTAAAAATGACCTCAGCACAGAGGTGTGAAATGGCTCAGCAGCGAAAGGGTTAAGGGCAAAAAAAGGAGCTTTATTTTTTAATATGGTATCCATTTAGGCTGCTGTCAGACGAGCGTAGTGTTCACGTCCGTGATTGCGCCTAAAAGTACGTCCGTGATAGCATGACAGAAAGTCCATTGGAGCCTGACACACGAAGTACGTCCGCACTGAACTGCGGACGCATGACGGACGCTGCAAACGGACGCAGGTTAGGCAAGAACGTAATACTGCTAGAACGGACGTGCGGAGTGCGCCACGTCCATAACGTCTGCATAGCTTTGTGTGTGAGTGATGGAGCATGGTCAGACGGACTGCATTTATACGTCCAGCATTTTTGACGGACAGAATGTTTTTTCATTGTAATTTATTTTTCCCTCCTACATCCGTCAAAAATAACTTCAGTGAAAAAACGGACTGTGTGGCCACTACTGCGTCATCCGTACTGACGATGTCCGTACTGCACGGACGTACAGTCCGTAGAAATCACGCTCGTCTGACCCCAGCCTTAAGAGAAGTCTTTTGCACTGTGCCATATCGATCAGTAGCTCATGGTGAAAAACTTAGGGCGATCACGGTGCTATATGATTCCTCAAGCTTCTCTTCCTTATTGCACTGTGCCAAATATCATATTATCAGATGATAATGTGAATTTCACTGTTGTATGCTACATTTTTTAAAGTGAGTTTCATTCACAAAAAGACCAAATTTATGACAAAGTGGTCCATGCTGGAATAATAGTTGATTAAAAACAATCCAAAATGTCACCATGTCAGCCGTTGTCTGTCTTTTGGCAATTTATAGTCGAGGAACAGAATAAGTCAGTTGCTTAGTGATTATATTATTAGTAAACCTTTGTATTGACAAAAATAAGTAATCCACATTACTACCCAATTACAAAAATAATGTACTGATTACTGATCTATGACTTTTAAAATGTGTATTTTTTTGCAAAATGTTGCTTTAAACTAAAACACAAAATAAAATTATACTATAACTAGAAAACACAATGTTACCTTTTTAATATTACAGGGGTTGTTTAATCTATATTTATCACTTGTGCCTGTCCTATACAAATAAGTGTGTGAATATTTTAAGCTCTCATTTATTACCCAGGAAAATATTGAAGGAATCATTATGGACAAAACAAAAACATCTATGACATCTTAGTTCTTCACTAAATTTGTGAAGTCTCAAAACAGAGAACAATTCCTGTATAAAAGCAAATAGTGATAATAATTACTATAGGCAACAAACTGCATGTAATATAAGTCTGACCTACATTTTAAGGGATGTGAATATTGTCAACATTCACACAATAGAATAATAGTCTGCCTAGTGCTTTGACTGCAATTCTCTTGAAAAGCTTTCAACAAACAGCATGATGTACCAGTAGGACTTCCCATTAGGTAACGCAGAAGAGCTCAAAAAAGACAGGCAAAATTGTATTTACAATTACTGTTGCCTTTCATAAACATTACATACCACAATCCATTTTGGAAAAATAACAGAAAAAGAAACATTTTCATCCCAAAATGGGTGTTTGTTCTGCTCAGACCAATGAACAAAATAAATGTATTAACAGTTTTCTACTTTTTATATTAACAAACAGGCATGTACTGGCCATAGGGACTACAGGGAGATTCCCGGTGGGCCGATTGGCTCAGTGGGCCAGAGCGAATGCTGGTTCACCGCAGGGCCCTTAATGGGGGAGGTGTGGTAATGGGGGAGGTGTGGTAATGGGGGAGGTGAGGTAATGGGGGAGGTAAAACAGACTCAGACTGTCACAGTCTCATATTGGGGCCATTGTGTCGGTGAGACCTGCTGCACATCTGCCTCACCTGAAGACATGGTGCGCACTCAACCTCCGTGCCGCTGCGTTGCATTACCCAATCGCTGTGCAGCAAATCCGGTATCTGTAGAGCAATTGGTGGAGTGATCTGGTTGATTTATATACTATTTTTGTGCGAGTTTGCATAATTAAAGTGGGCCGGTCTGGATGAAGTCCAGGGCTGAATTTTTGTCCCAGTCCAGCCCTGCACATTTGAATGCAGAGGGGAAGAGTTCAGGGGAGAGGGTGAGGTTAAAAATATGAGTCAAGGGGGCGTGTCTGGATGCCGAGGTGATTGGTTGCATCCTGCTGAGCTCCGTGTTGACCTGCCCGATTATCGGGGGTTTGTGGCTGTTTTCACACCCCAACTTGGACCATCTCACCTCGGCATTGAGGGGCTTGGACCTGGGCTTCCCCCGGTGCCTGTGGTTTCCTGCTCCCACCGCTGTGTGACCGGCTTTGGACACTTTTCCCGCCGGCGGCGGCCATCTCGCGGCGTTTTTTTTTTTTTAATTTATTTTTTATCCACATCTCCTTTCCTGCCTCGCGGTCTGACTACCTACCTACCTGGGGAAGAAAACGAAGTCCAGCGAAGAGACAGCGGACCCTCGTCTCCCCGATATCCGCCTGTTACTTGGGGTGGGAAGTCATGGAGGAGCGAGGAACCGCCGTGGCACTGCCCCTGCCCACTCTGACATCTCCACTGGGAGCGATCTGCCGCCATCTTCCATCTCAAACGCGGGGACTCTGGAGCTGCAGAAACCTGTCCCACCTCTCACTGCTGTGGACCTCTATAAAGTGATGGACAAATTCCGTACCCTCTGGCGGCAGGACCTACAGGAGGTATGCTCTGCTACGGAGGCCCTTCAGTCGAGGATCGACAATGTCCACCGCCGCACGCTTGACACAGAGTCGGCTCAAGCGACTGCGGACACCCGAATTACGGAGCTACAGAAGCAAGTTACCCGCTTGGGCTCGGTTGTGATGTCCCTCGAGGCTAGACACCGGCGTCGTAATTTGCGTCTGCGGGGGATCCCTGAGTCTGTGCCCAGTGATGGGCTTCTCGGCTATATTACAGGCCTGGTGGCGCATCTCCTCCCGGAGAATGGGGACTCTGCGGACTTGTTGGTCGTGTCTGTGGTGCTTATTAGGAAGGCCGCCACTGCCCCGGTGGTGGCTCCCCGGGATGTCATCATCGTAACCAGAGATGTGACTACTCACTCTCATCTTCTCGCTGCTGCCGGCCCCACTTACACGGTTACCTATGCCTCCACCCGCATCACCATCTTTAGGGACTTGCCGTTCCTGGCACTCGTTGCCAGACAAAGCTACAAGGAGGTCACTGCTGTGCTCCGCCAACATGGTGTCCGCTACAAATGGGGATCTGTTGGCTCTCTCACCGTGTCTTCGGATGGCAAACTCCATTCGGCATCGACCCTAGAAGAGGCACGTGCTATCCTACTTCGACTGGGTCTTGTAGCGGCACCGCACGGGCCCTGTGCTTCACCATTGGAACCCGGCTGACACTGTGATCCTCTCAAAAAAAAAACACTGAATTTATTTTTTTTGGACTGTGGTGAACCCCCACTCGGAAGACTTTATGGACACCTGCTCATGTCCTTCGCTACAGAGTTTTAGAGTGCCTCTTAGCTGAATATTAGTTTGATGACCCCTTACCCCCCCTCCTGTTGAGACCTTCACCCCCCACCTCCCTTTTGAACGATATTTTCTGTGTACTTTCCGGGACTCGCGAGATGTACCTGCTGTGTTTTAGGGCTGGGAGCTGATTGTCTATCAGAGCACGGGGATCCCCCTTTTTTTTTTTTCCTTCCCTCCCGTGTGAGGGACATTGGGATTCAACCTGGGTGAGCCGTTAGGACAGCTACCTAGGCCCTGGCTGTTCTCCTGGCCCCCCAGCCTTGTGGCCTCTTCCATGGCCCTCGCCTTCCTCAAGGTTGCCGGGGAGAGCCAGGAATGCCACATTTTCTTTTTTGGCAGTCCCTCACACCGTTTATTCCCCACCCCCCCTTTTTTTTTTTTTTGGGGTCCCTGGTGCCTACTGGACGAGCTTTTCCTGGATCGGCCATTCTGATGAGTCTTTGAAACTCCCCTTCCCCTTTTGACTATGTTTTAGGATGGTCTTCTCAGACGAGTTTATTAAGAGTTTTCTGCTGACTCCTCATGTGTAGTATTATTGCTGATTTCTTACTGGCCCTGCGCGGCCAACTTTGCTGGTCGGTATGTGACCTTATTCTTTGGCAAAATAAAAATTTTGAGATACAAAAAATATGAGTCAATGCAGAGACAATGACTGGTAGAACAGACCAAATAAAATACGAGGGGATGGGGTCAAGTGGGCAGGTGGTCAGCCAGGAGGACAGGACATCTGAGATATCCTCTTCTGAGACCGGAGAAAAATGAGACATAATAGAAGAGGGTGCAGGGAGTGAGGAAAGTAATGGTTTGCTTTGGAATTTAACTGATTGGCTGCAGATGACATGCTGCGCGCATTTTCCGCTTTCCCGCTAGATTGTGGGGGACACGTCCTGCAGCTCAATGCCAATTGTAATGTGTAAAAATAAAAAAGCGGGAGGAAAAAAATAAAAGCACAATTTGCTTCTTTTTTTTCTCTCCGTTCTAATGCAGTGGCATCAGGTGCTTTTACTTCTAAAGCAAGCTAAGTGTCTCAGAGGTTATCGCTGTAATGCAGAGTGACTGTAAAGTGACCTAAAAGCAGTTAAAAAGAGTCAAGAGTCATAGCTCGACACGTTTCGCTCTGCCGGGCTTAGTCCTGAGCAGAAAAAACTGATCCCTCAACGGTCAGTCATTGGGTCAGTTAGCTCCGGAGTACCATCAGCCCCCCCCCCACTGGACCAGAGACTTGCCCCTTGGCAGCTTTCACTGCGGAACCATGATGCCAGTGGCTATTTTGTGGCCTACTGCTCGGCCTCTGTGGAGGACTCCAGGCTGCCCTGGATGCTTCATCCCCGGATGGAATCGCACCGAGGGCTGTGGAAACGGTGCGCTCACATTTCCCGGCTGTTATTGCAGATGAGGTGGCGAGACAAGACAGTGGAGGAGAGGGAGTGCAGCGGGATGGAATTCCTCCCCCCCCTGGCACTGAAGACGCCGTGATTTCCGGCCTTGATGCCTGCATGCGGCTGCAGGAAGATGACACATTCATCAAAGGGGTATGGCGCCGGATGATGGCTGTACTTGACAGCTGTTGGACACCGAGTGCCTCGCGAGGGAGTGAAGAGGCAGGTGTTGCGGCTCTGGACCCTGCTGCCCCAATAGAGGAAGAGTCGATGTGGGTGACGAGCGGGGGCCTGGGCGAACAGCTCCTCCTGGATGTTAGGCCGATGGAGGTGATATGGCCTTTGCGATTTTTTCCTCACCCCTCATTTTTCGCCCTTCTCCATTATATTTTATTTTATTTTTCTGTGTAGCCTACTAGACAACAAGCTTTGGCCCTACGAGGCCATTTTGTAGCTTTATCCCTAATTTTGCTGAAAGCGCGATGACGTCTCCTACTCGGCAATAGTCGGCAGAAGCGGGAAATATGAATCCCGCTCTGCTGACTGACAGCTGGGAGGGCGGAGTAAAGTCCTCCGCGTCTCTCAGCTGTTTTCAGGTGTTTCAGCCGATCGGCTGAGCGGAGGGGGGGGACAGACAAGGGCATACTCAGGGCATCATGACTGTGCTGTCTATCATAATGTTTATGCTTTAATAAGAAGAATCAGTGATAGATTTGTGTAAAGTTGTAATGTATGGTACATTAGTTATAGTGGAGTGTAGCACCATCTAGTGTCCTTTTGTGGTAGTACGGCTGTTAAACCATTTCATATATATTAGTAATGTATAGGAAGGAAGTTATAATTAATCAGAGAATGCTGGGTAGAATCTTGACAGGAAGTGAAGCATTCACCATTTTGTGTCTGAAAGTGATTACTGGAAGCGAGGCATGTGTTTCTCATCCATCGCCATCTACCCCTAGAGAGCTAAAAAAGTAAGTTTACTGTATCATCAAGTAATGAAAATGCTGTTATGCATGCAATGTGATGTTTATGAAGTTTGTTTTTACTGTATTACAGTTTCACCTGGCTTGTCTTAATAAATCTGAGATCAAAATAAATATGGTATCCAAGTTTGTGAGACAAGAAGGTTTAGCTCGATGTCTTCGGACAGAACAGTGAAATTTTTGAGCCGACCTCCGAGAGGAAGATAAGCTGACTGCGAAGTCTGTACAGCCCGGGGCTACACAGCATCCATACAGTCAGAAACTTTAAAGAAACATACCTGCGGCAGGCGAAGCAAGCAGCCAAGCTACACAGAGGCGCGCCAGCATCGACACGAGCGGTCTCTATACAGCAAGACAGTTTCCCCGCAGCCATGCCTCACAGTGAGACATCTTCAATCAAAACAAGATCACAAGCAAGCTCATCCAAGTCATTTGTCGCAAATGCAGCAGCCATAGCCCGTTCGAAAGCGGAAGCAGCAAGAGCCAGGGTCGCATTCGCAGACCAAGAGCTACAGATGAAAAAGGCAAAGACCGAGCTAGCTCAGCAGGAGACGTCCCTGAAATTACAGCAAGCTATCTTAGAAGCTAACATGGAGAGGCTGGCAGTGGACCGAGATGTTGCCGTTGCCATTGCAGAAGCAGAAGCATTAGAAGCAGCTGTCTACATTGAGTCAAAGGAATGTAGAAGCATGCCGAGTTTAGAGGAAGACAGTCAAGATGCAACGCAACGAACCTCAGAATATGTCCACCAGCACTATAACCCAAGCAGCATCCCACAAAAAGAAACCAAACAGGACGTCGGTGAGTCACAACAGATAAAGCAAAGACGAGACGACCTCGGAACCCAGTGCGACAAGCAAGAAAGGTCTGACAGAGTGCCAGACTTTCCCGTCCCAACCAAACCTTCTATTCCACAAGGTACACAGCCTTCATACAACTACCAAACACCTGTCTTCACTCCAAAGGTGTATGCAACGAGTCCGTATGAAATGCCAACCTTAAGCAGGTATGAGCCCAACACACCTAAAGAGGAGACTTCTATCAGGTATGCCTATACACCGCACCAAAATACACCAGCAACCTACCCAATCACAATCAGGCTACTATAGACTTTGCAAAATTCCTTGCGAAACGTGAGTTAGTTACCCAAGGTCTTGTCAAATTTAGTGATCGCCCTCAACACTACAGGGCGTGGCGATCCTCTTTCCAGAGTGCTATTCATGGTCTAGATCTATCCTGCAGGGAACAGATAGACCTCCTAGTAAAGTGGCTCGGCAATGAGTCTGCTGAACAGGCCATAAGGATCAGAGACATTAACATAAATCACCCTGAGATAGGCCTTACAAACATATGGGACAGACTGGATAGGTGTTATGGTTCACCAGAAGCTATAGAGAATACACTGTTTAAAAGGATAGAAGACTTCCCAAAAATGCCCAGCAGAGGTTATCAAAGGCTCAGAGAATTCAGTGATCTGTGTATGGAGTTACGAGTGGCTAAAGCAGAAGGAGACTTACCTGGCCTTTCTTATCTTGACTCTGCCAGAGGGATTCACTCCTTAGCACAAAAACTTCCTTATGAGTTACACGAAAGATGGATCACTCATGGCTGTAACTACAAACGAGATCGCAATGTGCCTTTTCCACCCTTTAGTGAGTTTGTAGACTTTGTAGACAGACAAGCAAGAATGAAAGATGATCCCAGTTTCATTTTTCCAGTGTCTTATTCCACTTCCTTTGGCCCCAAACAACCCAGAGCTCCAGTAGCCGTGCACAAAACTAACATTTCTTCCCAAAGGTTTACAGAGTCTCAACTAGAGGATCGAGACAGCGACCCTACAAAGTTCTGCCCTCTACATAAGATGCCACATCCTCTACAGAAATGCAGAGCCTTCAGGACAAAGACTATCCAGGAGCGCAAAGCTTTCCTCAAGGAGAACAACATTTGTTTCAAGTGCTGCCTCTTCATCTACGCACTTCGCCAAGGACTGCAAGGTCAGTGTCAAGTGTACAGAGTGTGGCAACACAGAGCACAACACAGCTCTACACCCAAGGCCTACTCCAAGTACCCTCCCACCTGTGCATGGTGACACAGAGCAAGGCAGGGAAGCCAAAGACTCTAGTACAGACGCCATGGCAATCACTTCGCAGTGTACTGAAGTCTGCAAAGGAACAACAGGCGGCAGATCCTGCTCCAAAATCTGTCCTGTGAGAGTTTACCCAAAAGGACGCAGAGACAAAGCGGTCAAGCTCTACGTCATTTTGGATGATCAGAGTAATAGGTCACTAGCGAGATCTGTGTTTTTTGACATTCTAAACCTTAAAAGCCCGAGCAGCCCTTACTCCCTTAGAACGTGTGCAGGTACAGTGGAAACGGCGGGGAGAAGAGCTGACGGGCTACAAATTGAATCTATGGATGGTAAGACATGCCTACCCTTACCGACCATAATAGAGTGCAACCATATGCCAGACAACAGGTCAGAGATTCCCACACCAGACGCAGCAGCTCACCACACTCACTTAAAACACATAGCACATCTCATACCAGAACTAGACGATCAGGCTCAGATAATCTTACTTCTTGGGAGAGATATCTTGCAAGTCCATAAAGTTAGAAAACTGATAAACGGTTCCCAAAACGCCCCATATGCCCAAAAACTAGACCTCGGGTGGGTCATTATAGGTGATGTTTGCCTAGGGGGTGCTCACAAACCGGCATCTGTTAATAACTGCTCACTAGTACCTTCGAGAATGGTCGTCCTTCTCTTCTCCAACCCTGTCAGAATCACATCCTCATAAAAGAGCTACCACACAACAACACCTACGACGACGACCAAAATGACTTAGGAAGCACAGTGTTTAAGAGGACAAAGGAAGATGACCAGGTAGCAATGTCCATAGAGGATAGACTCTTCTTAGAACTTATGGAAAAGAGTATAGAAAAAGATGTGACTAATAGCTGGGTTGCACCTCTTCCCTTTAGACCTCAAAGACGACGTTTGCCTAACAACCGAGAACTAGCACATAAACGCCTCTCGTCCCTAAGACACAATCTCCAAAGGAAACCAGAGATGAGTGAACATTTCTTTTCCTTCATGGAGAAAATATTCCAGAACGGTCATGCTGAGATAACCCCAGACCTCAAAGACACAGAAGAATGCTGGTACTTACCCATATTCGGGGTTTACCACCCTAAGAAGCCAGGGCAGATTAGAGTGGTGTTTGATTCTAGCGCCAAGCATGAGGGTGTCTCTCTAAATGATGTCCTTCTCTCGGGCCCTGACCTTAACAACAGACTGTTAGGGGTGCTTCTTCGCTTTCGCAAAGATTCAGTTGCGTTCATGGCAGACATACAACAAATGTTCTACTGCTTTCTTGTTAAAGAAGAACACCGTAACTTTCTGAGATTTCTCTGGTTCAAGGACAACAACCCTTCTGGAGACATCACAGAATACCGTATGAGGGTACACATATTTGGCAACAGTCCTTCCCCTGCTGTTGCTATATATGGCCTCAGACACTCTGCTAGAGTAGGCGAGTCAGAGTATGGGTCAGATGTCAGACAATTTGTAGACAGAGATTTCTACGTAGACGACTGCTTGAAATCACTGCCTACAAATGAAGCCGCTATCAGTCTCCTCAAAAGGACTCAGGCAATGCTTGCCTGTTCCAACTTAAAACTTCACAAGATTGCTTCCAACAGTAGAGAAGTCTTGGAGGCCTTTCCTGTCGAAGATCGTTCTAACGAGTTAAAGGACTTAGATCTAGGCACAGACTCACTTCCCATGCAACGCAGTCTTGGTTTGCTATGGGACTTAAGATCTGACACCTTTACCTTTCAAGTAAACACAGAGAAAAAACCCTTTACCCGTAGAGGCGTCCTGTCTACCATAAATAGCCTGTACGATCCTTTAGGTTTTGCAGCACCTATACTATCCAGGGTAAGGCACTACTGAGAGACTTGACCTGTGAGTCGTTAGATTGGGACCACCCTCTCCCCACTGACAAGAAGAACCTATGGACAGAGTGGAAGGACTCACTGACAGTTTTATCTAACCTTAACATCCCACGCTCATATGTCCCTCTGTCATCTGAGGACTATCAGACGCAAAAACTTTGTGTGTTTTCGGATGCTTCCGTTAAGGCAATTGCTGCTGTAGCTTACCTGAAAACCATAGACAATAAAGGACAATGCCACATAGGGTTTGTAATGGGGAAAGCCAAACTTGCACCACTTTCCGAGCACACTATACCCAGGCTGGAGCTTTGTGCTGCAGTTTTGGCTACAGAGCTAGCTGAACTAATTGCTACAGAGATAAACGTAGAAATTCAAAAAGCTGAGTTTTATACAGACAGCAAAATAGTTTTGGGTTACATCCATAATGAAATTAGACGTTTCTACGTCTATGTCAATAACAGAGTATTGAGGATAAGGAGGTCTACCCTCCCAGAGCAATGGCATTTCGTGCCCACAGACCGTAATCCTGCAGACCTAGCGACCAGATCTGTAGCAGCCAGCCGCCTTGAGAGTACTTCGTGGTTCACAGGTCCCACCTTTCTACGCAGTACCGACTGTAACATTAAAGACCCCGCCACATTCGAGTTAATAGATGCAGACAAGGATCAGGAAATTCGCCCTCAGGTATCTACTGCAGTTACAACAACTTCTCTTAACCAGTTTAAAACTCACCGTTTCAATAGGTTTTCCACCTGGAGGTCATTAGTTAGAGCTATTACTTGCCTGAACCACATAGCTCAGTCCTATAAACAAAAACGACTGACTCCAGACAATTGCAGAGGTTGGCACCACTGCAAAAACGGCTACTCAGCGACTGACCTAGAACAATCTAAAAATTGGTTAATATCTGTTGTACAAAGAGAGGTCTTTGCTAAAGAAACGTGGATCTTCAACCCACCTCACTCTTCTCACATGGGAGGTGTCTGGGAGAGGATGATAGGCATAGCCCGCAGAATTCTTGACTCTATCTTCCTGCAAGTAGGAACTGCAAGGCTTACTCATGAATGTTTAGTGACCTTTATGGCAGAGGTTACAGCTATCATTAATGCCAGACCTTTGACACCAATTTCAAGTGACTCTGAGGACCCGGTGATCCTCACACCCGCCATGTTGCTCACGCAAAAGACTAATCTTGCCGGTGTTCCAGCCGGAGAGTTTTGTGAGAAGATCTTTACAAGCGACAATGGAGACAGGTACAAGTTCTTGCCAATACCTTCTGGAGCCGGTGGAAGAAACAATGTATATCTACTCTACAAGTGAGGAGAAAGTGGCACACTGGAAAGCCCAATCTTAAACCTGGAGACGTTGTGCTAATGAAAGACTGTCAGACGCTAAGGAACATGTGGCCTTTAGGTCTGATCACCAAAGTACTCCCAAGCAAAGATAATCGTGTCCGTAAGGTCGAGGTCAAGACCTTTCAACAGAATGAGGTTAAAGTGTTCTTAAGACCAGTGAACGAACTTGCTCTGTTGTTTTCTATGGAAGACTCTGTTAGTGACGTCGTGTGACGTCAGACGGGGAGTGTGCTGTCTATCATAATGTTTATGCTTTAATAAGAAGAATCAGTGATAGATTTGTGTAAAGTTGTAATGTATGGTACATTAGTTATAGTGGAGTGTAGCACCATCTAGTGTCCTTTTGTGGTAGTACGGCTGTTAAACCATTTCATATATATTAGTAATGTATAGGAAGGAAGTTATAATTAATCAGAGAATGCTGGTAGAATCTTGACAGGAAGTGAAGCATTCACCATTTTGTGTCTGAAAGTGATTACTGGAAGCGAGGCATGTGTTTCTCATCCATCGCCATCTACCCCTAGAGAGCTAAAAAAGTAAGTTTACTGTATCATCAAGTAATGAAAATGCTGTTATGCATGCAATGTGATGTTTATGAAGTTTGTTTTTACTGTATTACAGTTTCACCTGGCTTGTCTTAATAAATCTGTGATCAAAATAAATATGGTATCCAAGTTTGTGAGACAAGAAGGTTTAGCTCGATGTCTTCGGACAGAACAATGACCACCTAAAAAAGCTTAGGTGGTCATGTTGCCTAGAGTATCCCTTTAATACTCCAGGGGCTCTATTACAATCCTAGCGTTAAAACCTGGGCACAAGGGAGGAAAAACTGCGCCCGCAGTTTTCCCCCTTGCTCCCACGTTTTAACGCTGGATTATAATGCAGGAGCAAAAAATGCTGCCTGCATTGTTACAGTGCGGTAACCCCCGCAATGCTCGCGGCAGTGCTGAGTGCAGCCGCGAGCATCCACTTGATGGAGTCCATTGAGTTTCCCCCTGGCGGTCACATGACCATCCGGATCTCGCCTCGCTGTTGGCGTAGTGATACGCCAGATGGATCCCGCCAGATGGAAGAGGCGGTTGGAGTCGCGGTTGGATCTGCAGTCCTCGCAGCCGGACAGGAGGTAAGTATAGCATTAATTTTTTTATTTTTTCTGGATGGTGTTAACGGATTCTGCAGAAACGGAATCCGTTAACACCAAGTCCTGGCTGTGGTTAACTTTTTGCTAACCACAGCCAGACCTTAATCAGCGCTAGTAGATTGTAATACTAACGCTGATTAACACTTTGTGCTCCCTATACTTAACATGGGGAGCGCAAAGTCCAGTACACTCGCGCTGAAAAGCGCAAGGTACCAAACGCAAACGTGTTACATAACCCGTTTGCGTTTGGATTGTAATATGCGGTAAACACTGCAGCTAACGTTAACGCTCTCGCAAGTGAGCGTTAACGTTTGCGTTAAGTGTGTAATGTGGCCCCAGATAATTTAAGAAAAACATGCCTGAACCCAGCCGTGATTGTTAGGAACGTGCTGTTCTCAAGGTCATCAGTAATCCAATTTTCCAAAATAGAACAGATAGTACTAAAGTGCTGAAGCTACTATTACCACGAACTCATTCCAGACATTTCATTTATTAACATACCATGCCCTTTTGTTATATTCTTGATCTATTTCCATTTCTTGTCTAATACATCTTGCCTTAGTCACGTACCTATCATATCTGCATGTCTGATAGTTGAGAAAAAACAATCGTATACACAATAGAAAAACTAATAATAAAATTAATGAATATATTAAGCCTTAAACTGCCTCTTTTGTAGCGCTACAATTTTTGTTTGTTCTAGCCTCAATTTCTTTGTACAGTTTTAAAGACAAGAAATTGTGTACAGTTTCAGCCATGTCAGAATCCTCCTGTGTACCTCCATTTTAGTCTGTATTTATTTCTGATATTCTTAACAAGGGAGTTGAGAGAAGCTTATAATGCATTAGTAATTGGCTTTTCACTCTCTAGTGACGCACAACAAGTTTCAGAATATTGTTCAGCAGGAGTGCATCATTTAAAATCAAATTCGACTATCGAACCTGATGTGACTATACTAGGATACATTTTAAAAGGTAATAAATGATAACTTTGTTTACATTTAGGTTTGAAAGTAACTAGTGGCATTCCACACTGTATTGTTTTATTGTTCATTGTTTTCTCCACATTTCATCAAAACTGACCATTTTCACATCATTTTGAATGTTTATATTACAAAATCCTCTACTCTTTTTGGTGTGTAAAAGGGTTAATCATTTTCTTTTTTTACTTAAGGAGTAATTAACTAAGCAACATTGTATATTGTTACTGCAAACGGTAACAATTACTTTTTGCTGTAACTACAGTAAACATCGGGTATCCAGAGAATGAAAATCCACTACAGGCAAGCAAATTTACTGCAAGTAACGCTGAACTACTATGAACAATGGTACCATTGTTATTTTTCCATAAAAAGCGTAAACAGGGGTATCCTCCATTTACCATCTTTTGTTTGCTACACTGGTAAATATGTTTAAGAAATTTGAAAGTGGTGATCTCCATAGACATCCCATGCAAACTACGGTGAAAACAAAGGTAGAAAACAATGCAAGACATCTCTGGCTGAAAAGCTAATGGGAACTACAGTGAAATCGTTGCTGAATTACTATGACAGATACTGCAGTGGACCGGACACCCCGCTGCAACCTTCTCGGAGCAGCTTAGAAAATACAGTGGAAAACCTGTGAACTGTAGTGGCAGTTCCCCTAAATAGTCAGGTATATTCAAAGAAAGGTGAAACTCACGAGAATGACTGGAGAAGTGAAAATTCTAGGTCAAAACAGCCAGAAAAATTCTCTGATTTATCTTACTTTCCAAATCGGCTATTTAGTTTAGATTGTTCTCTTCTCCTGCCAGTTCTCCTGGTTTTCCCCTTTCTCTGACTAACCCTGAGTGAGTTCTAGGATTGGTCGCATACTTCCTCCACTGTAGTTCGCTGACGTTAAACTATTCTTTCAATAAAAGAGACGTGATTAGTGAATAACCCCTCTGGGTGAGCTAATTTTTTTTGGTATCATTTTTTAGTAGTACAGAGAGTTTAAAATATCATTGTGTACCTTTTATTTATATTTACACTACAGAAATATAGTTACATGGATAATGGAGGAATAACAAGTGTAAAAGATGTGATGCATACAAAGGAGTCTATGCAGTTCTTTCATCAGTATTTTAATAATTTGTTGGAACATTTGTTGTGTGTTTGGCTGCTGCAGTTCAATTCACATTATATGACCACTTACATAAACACTGAACATTTGGTTATACTTTGTTTCCTGTATTTTATGCAGTCTGTTATGTTCTAGAACTCTTTGACAGAAGTGTGCTGAAATTGAGTAAAAACATACTTTTTCCTGAAGAATTGTGTTTGAATCTACAGTAAGTTTCATGATGTCTTGGGTTTTCTGGAATAGGATGTGACCTATAGGTGTGAAACATTTCTTACATACACACTGGTCAACAACTGATGGCAGTGAATACTATTTTACAACTGTACTTGAACAGACATAACCAAACGTGCGCAGATACCCAGGCATATACACGCATACCCACAAAACACAATCCAGTCGGCCCATTCGATGCGGAAACACATGGTGTCACCCCAGCCCTGAATCGATTCCCATTCCAGACCATACAGAATCCTTCATGATTTTAGTACTTTTCTCTGGCAGCAATTCAGCTCTCAGTCTTCAGTCTCCTGTGCTCATCCAGAGCCTTTTATGGTACCTGGAAACTCTTCTTGTACTTTTCCACCCTAACATTTTTAGATTGTAAGATCCTGTGAGCAGGGTCATCTACACTTCTTGTCTCTGGTTCCCAAGTTTGTTTGTAATTTTTATTAGTTAATTCCTCAATCTTTATTGGAAAGTGAGGCACAAACTTTTGGCGCTATATAAATGATAATAAAAATTAGGGATGCACCGATACTGATACTAATATTGGTATTGATACTGAGCATTTGGGTGAGTACTCGTACTCGCCCAAATGCTTCGATACCACTCCCGATTCTGGAACTGCCAGTCAGATCAGAAAAATCTGATCAGAAAAATCTCCCTCTGGCTGGCAGTGCTGCGTGGGAATGTAGAACCAGAATCCCAGCTAACCTGGAATCCGGGAAGTGGGTCATGATTTGCCAACCGGCTTCCTGAATGGTCAGGAAGCCCTTGGTTCCTCGTGGCATTACCAGCATCCTTACCAATCAGAAAGCCGGTGGTTGGTCATGACCTGCTGGATGGCTTCCTGATTGGTCAATTTGACAAAAGATCCACATTGTTTGATATAACCAGATCTAGATATGCAGAAAAGAACAAGGTACAGTGTTCAACATTTATCTCTCAGATATATTTACCTCTAAAAATCTCCTCTTTGGTTGAAGGATATATAGATAGGGTTAAGGAGATTCCCAATGATGGTAATTGTACCTCAAAAGAAACAAATATATAGAAAGGGAAATCATCAATTCAACTACTCCCTTTAGACATACCAACTTAAAAATCTGTTGACTTTCTATCCTAAACACATGACTTCAGACCCAATTAAACGATTCAAGTTATCTGGAATGACAGAACTCGAAAAAAAATCTAAGAAAGATACACAATTCAATTTAATTTGTAACGAGAAAAAAACATTAAAGAATCTGGCGTGTAATAGGGATGTCATAATAAAACCGGCAGACGGGGGGGGGGTATTGTTGTACTATCTAGAGAGCAATATTTAAAGGAAGTGAATAGACATGGGGTAAGGCTTCATATTAGCCAAATATGATGTCAACTCTCTCTATATCATAATTCCCCATCATTTGGGATGTAGGGTGGTTAAAAGAACACTACAGAGAGATTTGGAACTCAGGGAAGATCAGACAAATTTTATTATGGATGGCATTAAATTTATTTTGGAACACAATTTTTTCTTTTTTGAAGGGGACTACGTTATCCAAAAGAAAGGCACTGCAATGGGGACCAGATTTATGCCCAACTACGCCAACCTATTCATGGCGGACTGGGAATCCGAACATGTCTGGGGTGGACGTGGCTGGGCGCAGAACCTGGTCCTCTATAAGAGGTACTTCGATGATGTCCTCATCATATGGAGAGAGGGAAGAATCCCTCACCCAATTTTTCAATGCCCTTAATGATAATGATTGGGGCATCCAATTAGATACCCATATGGATAAGAAAAGAGTTGATTTTTTGGACTTAACCATATATGTAGAGAATGAAAAGTTTAAGACTAAAACCTTTTTTAAAAGGTCGTTGCCAATAGTTACATCGACCAAACCAGTTGTCACGCACCTCACTGGTTAGAGCTGTCCCAAAGGGACAGTTCCAATGCATCAGAAGGATGCATCAATTTTTGGAACAGGTAGAGAGGTTAAAACAGGATTTTGTAGAAAAGGGCTATAATGATGAAACACTTAATCAAACTATATATGAAATAAGAAAAATAAATAGAAAGGACCTCCTAACCTATAAAGTACACAATGAAGAAAAACATAGGGAAGTAGCTTTTGTGTCTGATTACAACTCGCAAACTAGAAAAATCAATGGTATAATTAAGAAATGTTGGCCCATCCTAAAAAAAGATCCCATATTGGATACAATCTTAGGAGACAGACCCACTATTATAAATAGGGGTACTACATTGTACTACATTATAGAAAAGTACACAACTGTTCAAGTGAAGGTACCACCTTTTTAGCCATTCAAAAAATAGACAGGCACTGGAGGGGTGAGGACTACCATAGAATGATTAACCAAGAGGAAATGAGGTGGGTGTTTAAATTGGGTACCTTAGCCCCCAAGGACTTAACTTGGATTTTGCAGTTTGTCATTTCTTATAAATTTTAAATACTTTTTATATATTGTATTGCTGTGTTTATTATTTGATTCTGATGCTTATCGCAAAATCGGAGGTCTCATATATTTCCTCCTTTCTTCTTATGGCCTTTACTGCACAAGAATACAATTTATCGGGCCCCTTTTTGAGACATACTGGAGTCTACTTAGGATGAATGACTGTTACCGCTCAGCCTGAGGAAAAGAGGAACACAAATGAACGTATATGGGGATTCTATATGTAATAATATATTGTGATGATATTTATCTCTTTTGGTTCCGTGCCCGTCATCCACAGAGACAGCAAAGCTGGCACATGCGTCGTTGATTACTTTTAGTTTCGGTTTTGATAAACCACGTTATCTTCTACGTCCCGAGAACGGGATGAGACGGAAATAGAGACTACGTCATCACATTGTCATAATCAAGGGACACAATCAATGACTACCAGATTGGTTAACCACTCTGGAAGGGGAAATAAAAGTCTGCTAAGAGGTGAATGCATTCAGTAGCCACTGAGGAAGCCGGAGAGGTCGGAGACCGAAGGCGAAACGCGTTTGGTGAATTATTATCTGTTTTATCTTGTTTTATTGATTGTTTTATGGCCTATTAAATATGTTTTACTGAATCACTGAGGAATCGCATATTTCGGGAGTTGTACCAATTAAACAAACCTCTGGGCATATATAGAGCCAGGTCGGGCTCTTAATCATGTAAGTGAATTCTTACTTCACCTATATTGCACCTTACATACAGGGTTGCACTACTGGCCTGTCCTTTATTTATTTGAGGAAAAAGCGAAGCGACAGCACGGTGAAGAAAGCTGAGCATTTAAAAAAGCCAATGGGTGGCCTCATTGAACCCACAGGCTGTTTCGTGTGAGCCTCATTTAGGCTCAGGAACACGTGAGTTTATTGTGTGCAATTGTCCATATTTTCATATAGTTAATACAATATTACGCTTCTTTTGAGGTACAATTACCATCATTGGGAATCTCCTTAACCCTATCTATATATCTTTCAACCAAAGATGATATTTTTAGAGGTAAATATATCTGAGAGATAAACATTGAACGCTGTACCTTGTTCTTTTCTGCATATCTATATTTTTGTGTTGTTGGTAGGATCAACATTTAAGAGTCTAGCAATCCGTTTCTATGGTTATAATTTGATCGCCTTGACCACCACTTGTCGGATAACCAGATCTAGACAGGCATCCTTTCTAGTTGGTGCTGCTACCAGTTGTGACAGGAATGTATCATTTAACAGGTTCTGAAGTCAGATTCCATTTAGCTGAATTACTAGTCCCACTATCCCAATTCATGTCGGGTAATAAAAATCTCCAATAATTAAAGTGTTACCAAGATGTGCAGTCTTCCTGATTTGATCTAACAGCTGTTCTTCCTCAAAGTTTTTATTATTTTACTAAAATGTCCATGGATTTTCATCATAGTTTTAGTCATCATAACAGGTCTATTCGCTAAAGGTGAAACTCAGGAGAATTGGCAGGAGAAGTGAAAATTTTAGGTCAAAATAGCCAAACCAGAAAAATTCTCCCATTTATCTCACTTTCCAAATTGGCTATTTGGTCTAGATTGTTCTCTTTTCCTGCCACTTCTCCTGAGTTTCACCATTTAGTGAGTAGACCTGTTAGTCTTTATTTACAGGGTTATTCAGAGAGCGGTGAAAAGCAGGAGAATGACTGGAGAATGGAAAATTCTAGGTCAAAATAGCTTTTTTGGAAAGTGAGATGAAAGGGAGAATTTTTCTGGTTTGGTTATTTTGACCTAGAATTTTCCATTCTCCAGCCATTCTCCTGCTTTTCACCGCTCTCTGAATAACCCTGCTAGTCTTAGTCAACTAAAATGTTTTGTGGCTAAGGGCTCTATTCCATAGTTGGTGCTAACTTAACCAGAGCTGTTGTAAACTTGCCAGGGCCATTATACAGGGTTATTCAAAGAGATTCGAAAAGTCACCGCACATTCGGTGACTTTTCGTTCTCTTCAATACGGTTCCTTTTGCCGATCCCATTTCGGTTACCCTGCGGTGTATTCAGCAAGCACCACAGGGTCCCCGAATTGCAGGGAAAAGCTGCCGCACACCCGACGAAAACGAACCGCAAAACCCAGCGAATGCATGCCGAAAACACGCAAAAACATCTGGATTAACCTGCCGAATACCACGGAAAACCCGAGCAGGAGCCGATCACACGCAGTCGAAGCCTCTGGAGAAAGCCGACACCTCTGACGAGGCAGTGAATAAATTAGGAAAATAGTTTGCATGAATGATTGAAAAGTAAAACGCTGTTTGCAAAGAAACTACTGAGCGAAAATGTCTGAAATTTGCATATGAGGTCCAGGGAATGATAATAAAAAGGGCTGTTACACAAAAAATAAGTAAACTTAAAAAAAAAAAAAAATCGGACTTTTAAAAAAAAAATTAAAAATTCAGAAAAATGCTTAAAATTTCCTAAAAAATCTATAAATAAAGAGACTCTTTACTGCAGAATTTTATAATGAACGGTTTATTAGATATTGAATTAAAACGGGAATATTTTTAACATTGAAGCCTATGGGATTCTCCTGAATAAATTTGCTGAATTAAACCACCGAATGGCAGGGCATTTCGGGAACCTTTCACTGCTGGTTTGTGTTCTCTGAATAGCCGAAGCAGTGCTTTTTCATGGGGATTTCACTGCCCTCGAACAGGCACCGAACAGGCACCGTATGTGCAGGCAATTCGCCAGGATTTGGCGAATTGCCTGCTCTCTGGATAGCCAAATGGCCAAGAAAGGTAACCGAACCCTGATTTTCAGCGTTCGGTTACCTTTCTCAAGCAATTCGCAGCTCTTTGAATAACCCTGTAAGTCTATGGGGCTGTTAAGCGTACAACAGCTCCGGTTAAGTTAGCACCAACTTTGGAATACTGCCCTAAGTCTGTGAGGAAAGTTATTAGTCAACAAAATTAACACCGTATAGGTTAATTTCTACTGTACTGCTTACCTAAAGGGTATAACCTGAGGGTATTCAGGCCAACAGGGAGATCAAAACATAATTTGCAGAATCATTTAGCACCAGTTTTTAGGAGGTATTAAAATTTTTGTTTGCGCATCCCGACGGTAACCTGTGCAAGCACTTTGTAATACCTCACTTTGTAAAATGTTGAGACACTAAAAATAGATTGCGCTCTCCATATTAGGTATAGGAGACTCTTAAGTACAGTAAGCTCACGCAAGCTGCGAGGCGCAACATTGTTTCACCCGACTGTAGCGTAAGCATTGGAATATCGATGCCAGACGTTAATCGTTAGCACTAGCATTAGTAAGTTTATCGACGTATCGATTCGCTACATTAGCAGCAACTATGGAATAGTGCCCAATGTTGGCTAAGATTAAAAAAATAAAAAAAATAATTTTTGTAACATAATACAATTTATTTTATGTGTAATAAGATTTACTCTACACTGTGCTATGTGTCAATAAATTAAAAAGGGTAATATGTACAAACTATAGCTAACTATATTTCAAAGTTTTACTTAAAGTGTAAAACTGTTGGAACAGTAATGTGAAATGATAAACATATCCAGACTTTTCAACATTAGAGACATTGGTTTAATTGATCCCTTTGCAGTCATTGCTTGAATAATTTTAATATCGCCCCAAATCCTTTCTATTTTAGTGGATTGCAGACTTAGTCATTTCATTTTCCTCCCATTATATCCTATTGTGTGTGCTCAATTTAATCTATCTGGACCAGTGAATTTCCATCTGTCGAGCAATTAATTTTTTGTTATTACATTTATTTTCTCATACTGCTGAGGTGTATTTTCTAAACACTAATAATGTATCTGCCTCACTCCATTGATTCACTATAAGAGCCACATTCATAATTCAAGTTGTGAGTGTGTGTTTTAGAGGATCTCAAAAAGTAATTATTATTCTGCTATACATATTGTATTCTTTATATTGGAACTACTTGGAAAAGCCAAGATTAACTGTTCTACACCAGGAAATTAAATAGCTAATTTTATAGAATATGGGACCAATAGTAACAGAATCCAATAATGCTATCCTGATGGCCCTAAATTATTATTATTCTTTCCCTGTCCTCATCGGGAATGCGAGTGTGTTTCTTGATACTATCTGCGATTATTCAAAGTGCCTGTGCAAGAATTGCAGGCACCCTAGCAAAAAAAATAAAATTGTCAATCTCCACTCCATGTCTCCACCACCCCTCATAGGGCTCTATTCCATAGTTGGTGCTAATGTTAGCGCCGTGTTATGTAAGCATTTGCACCAGGATAAGTGTGTTTAAGGCATGCCACCCATTTTACATTCCTGGCGCTACTCCCGTTAGCACATCGCTTTTTTGCACTTACTGTACTTTGCGAATCCTATACTTTAGATGCGAAGCGTAAACCTACATTAGCATTTCGATAAGTAAGGTATTACAAAGAGCTAGTGCTAATTACCGCAGGGATGCATGAAGTCAAATTAGCACCATCTAAAAACTGGTGCTACATGAGTCTGCATTTGCAGATTCATGTAGCACCTCCTAAAATCCCCCACAATAAATCCATACTCACCTCTCATCCCGCTGCGACAATGGTGGCCCAATCCACTATTTTATGTCGCTGGAAGCATTGGAACAAATAGTTCCCAGTCCTTCCGCGATCACTTTGCTATGCTGCACGGTGTCGCAATGCTCGCGGCCTGGATGCGCAATCATCCATGGAGTCCTAGGACTCCAGGAGGTGATACTCACAGCGGCACGAAAGCACTACAGTGATTATCCCATTGGTAATTCGGTAGCGCCTGCCCCAGAACATCACGCTAGCATGGAGACGCTACAGAGAAATCTGCAGGCGCATATTTTCCCTGCTAGTGTCCCCATGTTAACGCAAACTGGGGAATAGGGCCCATAGTCTTGGATCACCATTCCCATACTATAAGCACCTTCCTCTGGTTTGCACACACAGCTTGAGAAACACTGATAAAAATACGCACATATACAGAGGCCCACCAAGAATTAGTTACATGCACAGCTCTTAAAACAAAGGGCATGGTACATCCTGCTATACTATTCAGCCACATATCTTACAAAGAACACCAACATTTTTGTTATGTGTTCAAATCCCATCAACCTAAATATAGCCAGATCATATTTGTCGCTGGTCCAATACGTTTCATGTTGCCTCCCAACATTGCATTTGGTATAGGGGACAGGCACTCTTGGCCCTCAGTGTCGGGTGGCAGCAGTGGCGACCCTAGGAACAATATATGGGGGGGACATAAGATAGCACAGTCAAAACTGGGGGGCACTAATAATTTTCTCCACGACATCATACCACTTAAAAAAAAGCTATGCATATATAAATAAGATATAAATAAGATTCCAAAATCCCAGAGAAATGTGATACCTTTTGGTTGTACTAACCTGATACTTAAAGTCAATATTTTATTTGCAGTAATTTGGCGGTTTTTGTAAACGTCCAATAACTGCATCAGCAACTCCAATTTTAGCAAATTCATGGTTTCCTTCCACTACATAGGAAATACACCATATTTTTGGCAAAATTGATTCTCCAAAATGTTGTGAAAAGCAAAGGGACTAAAGGTGCATAGACCCCTTAATTCTTCCTTCCATAATAACCACTACAATGTCACAAAGCCAGGGTGATACAATAAAGATATTAAACTGTGTGAATTGTAGCCTGCTCATTTACCCCTAAAAATGCCATTAATTAAGGGAAACCATGAAATGAATACATTGTGAGGGATGTAGCTTACCCATTAACCCCAAAATACGATTAACCAAGGAAAAAATAGAATGTATACTGTGAGGGATGAAGTTTGCTCATTATCCTTTAATATACAACTAAACCAAGGGAAAACCAAAAGTAATACACAATATATAGTCTGACTGTTAACCCCTTCACTGCTGAGCCATTTCAACCCTGTGAAAAAAAGAAAAATGTACATTTGTATTTTATTATTTTGATTTTATTGTTAAATTGAATATGACCATGTTGGATATCATTGGAAAGGCCAGACTCTGCCCTTTCCAATGACACCTTGATCAACCCTGTAAAACACACAGGGGCGGAGATGCTACAGTCCGAAGAAGTGGGGGTGCCGGATTTTGATCCCTGAAGGGGGGGGGCACATGGGGCCAAGGAATAACCTGGGGGGGAGCAATTACCCCTCTTGCCCCCCTGTAGCGACGCTTATGGATGGCAGGCTGGTATGTCAAAGAAATGCTTAGGGTAGAGGTGCCTTTAGATGGAAATTGCCAGGACTCCAGGAGAGGGACTCAGCAACACCGCAGACAGACCCGTGACCCCACCTGACATAGCAGCCTCCTTCATGTCACAGCATCATCTTTCCTGCTATGGCATGTGGTTTCCAGATCAAGTATAACAATTGCTCGCTGGGTCTCCTGCAGGCAGCCTCAAGTGCCTCCATTAACAAGCCCTGTGAATCCCTACATAAGGCTGGAGATCCCAGAGGGCTTTGCTTCAGCATTGCCAAACACTTGGGGCTATATTTCAAAGTTGGTGCTAACGTAGCCAGAGCTTTTGCAAACTTACCAGAATCATTATAGTCTATGGAGTTGTTAAGTTTACAACAGCTCTGGGTTAGGTTACACCAATATTATATGAAAAGCTTTCTCACCTTTCAAGCCTCCTGCCATGTTCCTCCAAGCCTCCTGCTGTGTTCCTCAAGCCGAGTTCCCAAGCCTCAAGCCGTGTTCCCCAACCCTCAAGCAATGTTCATCAATTTGTGTTCCCCATCCTTAAGCCTCCTGCTGTGCTCCCTACCGTGGACTATCCCTTGCAACCAACAGTGCACTCCACCGTAGAGAATTTCCTTGTGTTCCTGCTGAGACAGTCCTTGTTTTCCTTCCTGCATCCAGCAAGCCCTTTTCCTGTCCTGTCTGTCGGCTATCATTCTCTAACCTCTCGTATGTTCCTGGTGTGTTGCCCTCTGTGTATCTGTCTTGTTACTCTGTCCTTTCTTCTGTATATCCTGCCTGTCTCTCCTCTCTACCTTGTCCATCAGTCAGCCCTTTTCCAAACTTGTTCCTCGACATCTTCCCAATTGCTTGCTGCCATTATTTCTGTTTATCCAAATAAACCCTTTTTGGACCGTACTCCAGCGTCTGCCTGTGTGTCACAGCATCCTGGGCTCATACCTATACGCCCAGCCCCTGATATCAATGTATGTGCTATGAGTGGGTATGGGGCCCATTCACTTCCAACCACTCACTGAACAACTTTCAGGTTGCCCAAGTTGTGCTGTACCTTCTAGGGCAGCAGCACGTAAGTCTGATGAGACGTTGGCAAGATACCTGCATCGTCAAGTGGCAGTGAACAGGGAGCAGCACCAGCGTCATCATTCAAGGAAGGCGCCTTTCCGAACAATTCTCTGGCTGATGCTACTGGGTGTAATTTTTATCCTCATTTCATATACAGTCTTTAGACAGAGAAAAGCCTGTATCTATGGCGCCATCTAGAGGAGGTATAATTAAATAATATTCCAGCTAAAAAAGGATAAGCATATATGGGTATAATAGACCATATAAAGTCCACAATAAAATTTCTATAGGTCGAATCAGCTGCTGTCTCTTTCTTTTTGATGGTATATCCAAACCCACCAGAAAAAATAAAGCAAGAATAAGGAAATCTGATAGAGTCAGCGCTTCTTCGGACCACGGTGTCTTCTTCCTCTCGGTTAGTATTGTTGGATACTTTTAAATAAAACAGAGTGCTGCCATAGCGTAGCAATCTTGAACCATAATATTGAAATAAGTAACAAGAAAAGAATGCACTCACATTCCAATGTGTCTAAATCAGACACCAGATGAACTAGGCAGCCGGCGATATCAGAGGGAACGCCGGATCTCCCGCATAGCCTGCAACCCTTTTGCTCCGATAAAATCCAGGACACTGGGCAGTAGTTTTGAAGCAAATTTATTAAAACAAACGTTCAAACCAAAACACCTAAACGCGTTTCGCAAGATAACTCGCTTCCTCAGTAGGTGTAATGTCCGTCATACAAATAAGTAGTATATAAAGTCTTTTCCTCTCTACCTTGTCCATCAGTCAGCCCTTTTCCAGACTTGTTCCTCAACATCTTCCCAAATTCTTGCTGCCATTATTTCTGTTTATCCAAATAAACCCTTTTTGGACTGTACTCCAGCGTCTGCCTGTCTGTCACAGCATCCTGGGCTCATACCTTCACGCCCAGCCCAGGTACACCAAACCCTGATAGCAATGTATGTGCTATGAGTGGGTATGGGGCCCATTCACTTCCAACCACTCACTGAACAACTTTCAGGTTGCCCAAGTTGTGCTGTACCTTCTAGGGCAGCAGCACATAAGTCTGATGAGACGTTGGCAAGATACCTGCATCGTCAAGTGGCAGTGAACAGAGAGCAGCACCAGCGTCATCATTCAAGGAAGACGCCTCTCCGAACAATTCTCTGACTGATGCTACTGGGTGCACTTTTTATCCTCATTTCATATACAGTCTTTAGTTCCATAATCTCCAGTTGTCTGTTGTCCTTGTTTCTGAAGTGCTCTTGATTGTCCCACATTTCTTCAAATACATTTCTCACCGTAAAAAATAAATAATAAACTGTAGCATAAACCATTTCCAAATATCCATATACCCCAGCTTCATTTAACTACAATTCCAATATAGTTAAGTCTCAGCAGAAGGTAGCAAACATCAAGTAGAAATTACAGGATATTTGGCTAAAAAGGTATTTAATGTCATTATTTGGTATGCCTTTTCAAAAGATTTATGTTTTGATTTATGATATTCATGTTATGAGGATCCGTCTGGTACTATGTAGAATTGAACACTACTAGAATATCCCTTTAATGATGGTTTCTTTAAAAATATACCACAAAGCTATGTTTGCAGTTAGGGTAGTTCAAGTTTCTGTGAATAATTGCAAAGCACTAGCATGTGGGTTGAGTGTTACAGTAGTGTTAGTGTATCACAATATAAACTTACCGGTTAAAACCAAAGCTTTAAGACTGTTGACACATGCCTTAAAAAGACTTTGACATGCACCTACCATGACTGTCAGCTAGTAGTAGTGGAATATATACTCAGTTGTGTATTGAAGCTGATGATGGCCACCAAATTTGTGTTTAACCTTTTCACTGCTGAGCCATTTCTCCCCGTGTCCTGAGCTAATTTTGACTGTTTTGTGCTCCTCATGTTTAACCACTTCAATGCTAAGGACGCGCTCAGCGCGTCCTCAGCATTACCGCTGGTGTGCTGAGGACGCGCTGAGCGCGTCCTCACATTGGGGTCAGCGTTCGGCCGGGTTCCGGCCGATCGCTGGCCCCTCCGGTGCGGGCTGACATCCTGGATGTCAGCCCGGCATCCGGACCAGCAGCCGCCATTATTAGGTGTCATCGCGGGGGCGCGATGACACCTAATTCAGGCGCCCCCCCCCGCATGTGCGGAGGAGGCGCCTGAAAGGGAGGGGGGGGAGGTCCTTCGGACCTCTCTCCCTCCCGATCGGCGGCGCACAGGGGGTTAACCCAGGCATCATTTGGAAGGGCACAGCCTGCCCTTCCAAATGATGCCTGGCATTAACCCCTGGGGAGCTGGATCGCAAATCGGCGCTGAAAAGCGCCGATTCGCGATCCTTCCCGGGAGCTGGCCGACATCTTGGATGTCGGCCAAGCTTCCGGGAACTCCCCCAGAGGACTGGCGTCATCGTGCGTAGCACGATGACGCCAGTCCTACAGTTAACCCCTAACTGCCACCAAGTGTGGAGATAGGGAGTTCCAATGAACTCCCTATCTCCCGATCCGTGGCAGCTAGGGGTTAAATTTTGATATCGTTGGATCGGCCAGAGCATGGCCGTTCCAACGATACCAAACATGAAAGTTAAAAATGTTGTAAAAAAAAAAAAATATTAAAAAAAAAATTAAAAAAAAAAAAAAAACTTTTTTTTCTTTTTTTTGGGTTTGTTAATGCAGCAATATTGTTCCCATTTCAATTATAATGTGAACAATGATGCTGCACTAACGATTTTTGTATGCGGTGCGTTTGTTAAAAATAGTGTCATTTTCCCCAAAAAAAAATGTAACGAGACCCCATCTCTAATTTTTTTAACAAGCGCACCCCATACAAAATATAACCGCAATTGCTCGCATGTTAAAATGTGGAAAAAAACACTTTACACGTTGTAAATTATTGAAAATACATATTTTATTGCATTTTTTGTTATAATATACAGACATGACATAACGTATACATATAATAATGACATATTATGAATCTACCGAGTCTGACGGAAAGAACGATATATAATATGTCGGTGTCATATACTAAAATAAGCCTTAAAAACACGTTTAAACATGATGCGCAAAACAGGTAAAAAATGACCTCAGCACAGGGGCGGGAAAAGCCTCAGCAGCGAAAGGGTTAAATGTGATTTGAAGTCATGTTTTATTGTAGGACCCAGACAAATTATATATATATCCTTATTTTCAGCAGACTCTCTACAGATTCCTAATATATCATTATTAGATGTAAACGTCATGTCCTGTCAGAATGCTACAGTAAAGAATGCAAAAAGTTTTTTTTGTGAATTTCCATTCAGATTTCAAATCATTTACAACGTCTAAAATTATTTTTTTCGCATTTTATCATCCAAATCTTTGTGGATACATATTCTATGGGGCACTTTGTTGAAAAAAAAATAGAAATGGGAAGCTGTTGTATTTTTCTGAGAAAATGTGCGGTTTTGACTAGAACTGAAAATTTTCGCTTGTATTTTGGTGTATTGTGTTTTATGAAAAAAACATTGACCTTGCTTGCAACATGGGAAATGATAAAGTGAGTAACAGCAGTAGTATTGCTAATTTCATATGTGCCTTGGAACAAAAAAAAAACTTCTATATTTGTTTTTTTTTTTTCCTTTCACCTTATACATGGTCATGTTTGGTATCTTTAAAAAAGCCAGACTCTGCCATGTTCAAAAACACCAAACCTTGTGGGGTGTAATGAATGGAAATACAGGGGTCCAAAGTCCCCCCCCACTCCCCTACCAGCGGTCCAGTGGATTGTGTTTTAAATGGACCAATGCGTAATAACACTTTGCTCCATCACCATCACATTTGATCTCAGTGTGGGATATGAGAAGAGTCAGATTCTGGCATTTCCAATGACACCTCAGTTGACCTTGAACAGTGTAAAAATCAAAGACGAATGGTTCTAAAGCAGTGGTCCCCAACCCTGGTCCTCAGGGCCCACTAACAGGCCAGATTTTGCAGATCACCATGGGGAAAAGCAGACTGAATCCTGCAATCACTGAGCAGCAAATCATAACACCTGTGCTGTGCTTCAGATATCTGGCAAACCTGGCCTGTTAGTGGGCCCTGAGGACCATGGTTGGGGACCACTGTTCTAAAGGACCCATGGCGCTCCTCAAACGAGTAGATTTTCGATGAACCAATGCATAATAACGCATTGTGCCACCACCTTCAAACTTGCTGGCATCATGGGAAATGAGAAGGTAAGTGCAGCATAATTTTTCACATTATAATTGAAAAGTCAACAATAGTGCTGCATTTTAAGATATTTTAAAAAATGAAATTTTTATTTTTAGATATTTTTATTTTACAAATAAACTGCTCATGTTTGGTATCAATGGAAAGGCCATGATGTAGCTGCTATGGATCGGGAGATACGGGGGGGTTGAAAGGATCCCCCTATCTCCACAATAGAGATTTCCCTGGCTAGCTAGAGGGAAATTCCCTTTCTGATGTCATTGCGCCCATGTGCAATGATGGCAATGGACAGGGGAGGCCCTGGTACTGGCAGCTAAGGGGTTAAGAGGGGCACTGCTGGAAAGGTCAGACTGTGACCTTTCCAGTGATTCCTCTCATATTTGGATACCCCTTACCAATTTGGAGATAGGGGGGGTCCAAAGGACCACCTCCCCTTCAGACACTCTCCCGGCACAGTTGGGGAGGCTCCTGAAAATTATGTCATTGTGCGCCAGCGCGATGATGTATATGCGCGAGTAGGATCCCATGTGACGGTCTGACTCCCAGGAAGTCAGACCGCTGCGGGACTCCAACCATAGAGTTGAGGTCTCCCTCTTGGCTGCGGAGAACCCATGACATGTGAAATGTTCTTATTTTATTTATTTTATGTTGCTGATATCTTACATGTACTTTGTTTTCTCTTGTATGTTTAGTTAAGAAAATATTTTACGGCGCTCTGTTTAGTCACTTATTTGGCCGGTTTTCCGTTGCAGATCTGGGCGATTTTCATCTGATGACCCCCCATGCCGCTTTCTGCCATTTCTTCTGCTGTGCCCCCCATTTTATTTTATTTTACCTTGTTATATGAGACACTTTGTTTATTATTGACGGACACTGAAATTTTTGTCCCCATTCACGTTTGATTTTTCCTGCAACACCTTTGCAAATCTTCCCTTATGCCTTGCTGTGTTTCGAGACCTCGCCTGCTCTGCATCACCCTGTCTGCCCCACTGCTCCGTCAGTTTCGAGACACTGGCTGACAACAGGTCCGCATTTTTTCCCCATTTACTTATTTGACACCAAATTGATGTTCTCTCACTGTTGTTCTCCCCCCCCCCACTTAATTCAGAGACGCTTCAGACTTTATTTTATTTCTTTTTTTTCCGATGACATTCCCCGGCTGGGGACATATATGAGACTTTCTGGTTTTATTATCTGAAGTATTTTTGATGTCTTTTGTTATACCCCTCTCCCGTTTTTGGACATTTTGCTGATTTTCCATTTCTAACTATTGCTAAGTAATCGCTGTTTATCCTTTTCTTCCATTTTCGAGCAGTCTTAAGATGATCTTTGTGATATTTCTCTTATTTTCTCTATTCCTAACTTTGAAGTCTCTATATACTATTCTAAGCTGACAAAGTATGGCCCTGTGCGGCCATTCTATTTACAGATGACTAGCTTTGGCCCTGCGAGGCCATTTTCTTTATGATTGTTTTGATGACTGTTTCAAAATAAAAAACTTTAAATATAAAAAAAAAATATTTTACTCTATATGTGTCACTGGGTGCATCCATTTTGTGATCTGTATGCAATGAAAACTGCCCCACCACAGTATCTTTTCATCTCTTGCTTTTCACTTTGTGGCAATGGCCATACAGTCAATGAGTCGATCACTGACTCAAATCATTGCACTGTGTGGGATGTGTTCAAAGCACATCACCAGTGAGTAGATTAGAAGTCTTTTAGGCTCCCTGTCATATCTCATTCACCTGCTATCTCTTATCTCAGTTAGCCTCGAGAACAATAGCCTTCTGCTGGCTTATCTAAAAATTCCCTCTTCCACCTCTTTAACTGTTAAATATGGTAGAGTAAATTATTATTATTAACCTTTATTTATAGAGCGCCAGCATATTCCACAGCGCTGAACAATGGGCACAGTATACAGGGTTACAATTCATTGAACAACATTTGACAAACCAGTACAGGAAGAAACTAGGGCCCTATTCCCGTGGGAACTCACAATCTAGAAGGGTTAGGGACCCTTAAATAAACAAGAGCAGTAAAGAAAAGCTTTTGCACAGATTTTGGTAAATGTTGCATCTCAAAAAATGGACACAGGAGATAAAATAACCTAAATTTATTTTTCCATTTTACATGCAATTACTTCAAACAAAGAAAATAAACAGCAGCATGTGTGTTTTATAAAGTGGTTTTCTTTCTAACGCACAAGTAATCTAGTTACAGTTTATGTAAGTGTTAGTGTCCCTTAAGGTTGGGGTCAGACCAGCGCACTTTTAACGTGCGTTCTGGCGCACTTAATCACGGCCGCACTAGCAGCAAATGACGGGCAATGACGGCCAATATACGAAGTACGGTCGCACGAAAGTCCGGCCGCGCAACGCAAGTGGCAAACGAACGCATTTTTTCGAGAACGCCGAACCGCTAGTACGGACGTACAGAGTGCGCAGCTGCGGCATAGCGGCGTGTTTGCGTGATTAGGAGATGTCAGACACTGCTAATGTCCAGCCTACATAACGTCCAGACGCAAAAAGAGTTTTATTGACGATCCGAAAGAAATCACGCACGAAAAATGCGCATCGTATGACCGTTTTCACGAATTCCGTGAAAAAATACGTCAATTCGTTCGGACGCACTTTTTTACGTTCGCGTGTAAAAATGCTTTCGTTTGACCCTAGCCTTAAAGAAGTCAATGCCAGGTGGGCATTACAGCAATGTCCACACACACACACAGTAATTAATTTTAAAATGTTATTACTTTACTGCTTTCAATACCAGAACATTATACCATGCAATCTGGTTTTGTTGTCATCCCTTCTGGTAAAGCAACCCCCGGGACTGTGGCTTAGCGATATCCCTTGGGGGACCACATGAAGTATGAGCTACATGCTTCTAACATATATGGTTTGCCTTTTACACTTTACGGTAGTGAGTGCAGTGCGCGCCTTTGTTTTAAATAGCTTTTTTGTTTTGCTTCATTAGGCGCCTAGATCATTCTTATTGCATATTTTACCATACAATTTTATTTTCTTAGACTATATAACGTCTAAAACACAAACCAGTTAAGATGGATATGCAGATTATAGAATTGGCATTAATTTGTTAGCAAGAATGCACATTTGAATTCTCATCATATCCACCACTTACATGTACAATGTCAAAAGGGATGACATATTATGACAATTTTAAAAGTCACATCAAGCTTATTAAATTGGCTGTTTCGATTGATGACTTATTAGTTAAACATAAGAAAAGCTTGTTAACAGAGAGGGAAGATGCTATATTACCTTCTTAAAACTATTAACACCTTCACTACCGAGATCAAAATAAATCAGGACTTCAAAGGCACCATCAGGTGCCCGATATCGAGTTATCTTGATCTACAGCTGTGCAGGACAAAAGCAAATGAAATTCATTTGCTGCCAACAAATTTTGTTTGCTTTTGGGTTGCAGAAGGTGCCTCTGAAGTTTTAGCCCAGTGGGCATAATACCCAAGGTGCAAAAGTGTCTAAAATTGACCTATTGAATATCCTTATCACACTATCAGCATCAGATGCAGGGAACCACAAGCAGCAGCTCTAAATGCAGTAACTCCATTTGGCCAGTAGATGGTGATATCTGCCTTCCAAATAGGTTAATACTGTAAGAAATACATTAGGAATATTCCCAAACATGTCTTACTGTATGTTTAATCAAAAATGATTTTTCAAAAAACCACTGGTTCCTCACAATGTTTTTTGGAAAATCACTTGATAAAGAAGGGGTTAATATTCCAGGACCATTTTTATAACAAATCTGATTTCACGGTAAGTTTTTCAGATTTCTATCTAGCACCATGAACCCCTTCACTGCGGATGACGTGTGGGGAACATCCTAGGAGGCTCCCGCTGTATGCGGAGAACGTTCCCCACACGTCATCCGCTTGGCAGGAGCGAGCGCCATACTCACCTCTCTCCTCCGGGGTCCCGCGGCGTTCTGACTTCCTGGAAGTCAGACTCTACTTTAGTGACTACGCCCGATGTGATGACGTCATCACCAGGAGATCGCCTGAATGGAGGGAGGTCCTTCGGATCCCTCTCCCTCCCGATCGGGAGGAAGTAGAGGGATAAGCCAGGCACTGCTGAAAAGGGGAGAGTCTCCCCTTTCAAGCGATGCCTGACTTTAACACCTAGGGGCACCGGTCCATGATCCAGTGCCATTCGCTGCTGGATCGCATGATGCCATAGGGTTTTCTGTTTATGTATCACTATCAAGACTGAATTTAACTGCTTTTGGTAAAATGGGATGTAATTCATTGAGGGCAATTCTCAAAGGATGCCATTGAGATATTGAGTGACACATAATGGTTAAATTATCTGTTTCAAAAAAATGTAATGTGACCTATTTCATAATAATAAAAAAAAAAAACATTTTAAAGGTTATTAGAACTGAGTGATATAGAATATGTCAGATGGCCTTCTGGCACTTTCACACATTGTATCTAAGTTCAAACACAAGTAACACTTTGGAGTAGTCCTGACAAAATATCCAGGCTCGCACCACAAGTGATACAGTGGTTTAGAGTTCTGACGTTCAGAGCCATGAGCTCTTTCCTTTCTACTTACAACAAAAGGAGGGTAAACACTCATCTAACCACATTGACTCTTAGATGAGGTCAAGTTCTATTTCATTCAAGGATACAGAACTCGGACTCCTGCTTCTCAAGCTTGTATGCAATCTGAAGATTAAATTAAGAAATTAGATGGGAATAAGAAGTATAACTAGGTATCTAAAATGTTTACCAAATTTGATGTAAAGGGACTCTCTATTCAAAACCAGGGTTAAAATAATATCATATATTCTACCCACTCTACGCAAATTATTTTCCCGGACACCAAACCGATCCCATGAGTTTATCGTCAAGGAACAAAGCTTATGCCTGGCATATGTACTCTTTTTATTCTACATTGTGATGGAATAGGCATGCTTTATATTCACAATAGGTGCTTCTCAGAAAAGGGTGCCTCAGTGTGCACATGAGTACAATCAATTGCATCTAAGACTCTGGGCTTCGCTCTCATGACATAGAAGCTAGTCTTGATGTCTGTGCCCTGTTACTCCTTTGTGGGGAAGGTAATATATCACCTAATCTGGTTTATTTGGAACTGACTCATCACCCTTGAGATCAACGACACTGACATCTCAGACAAGAATCCCTATACTGGCTACAGGAATCAAAAGGCACATAAAGTGCAGGACAGTCCCATGCTGATCTTTGCTCTTGGCCATGCAAAGCAGAGCAGCAGCTGCAGTGAGCTTGCCCAAAATCTGTTTAGCTAGTCTCCATCCATAAATCAATGTGCACTGTGTGTGTTTGTATGTATGTGTGTACATGAATTTCACTGTTTATCTGTATCTGTGCACGTCTGTGTATTGCATACCTATCAGTTCATTAGCCTTTCTTTTGGCATTTCTGTCTGCGCACTGGTTCACCCACGTGTCTGGTATTTTGTGTCTTCTAATTTCTTACTCTTTTGTTCTGTTTATTTGTGACTATGAGTAGAGTAACTGGAAAAATCTGTAGCATATCGTTCGGTGTCTATCTTTGGTTCTTTGTGTCTGTTTCTAGCTTTCGGTCAGCATTATTGTGTCTGTATGTGTATATGCATGAGTGACTTTTTAAATTTGCATTTAGCATAAGTGTGCTGCCATTTGTGTCTGTATCAGCATTTATCTGTGTATTTGTTCACATATCATTATATTGGTATGTCTGCATATGAATGTTTGTGATGTGAACACATAAATATGCTTTTTGTAGATTTGGATGAAGATTTCTCTGTATGTGTATAAATATACCTGTGTGTGCATGAATGTGTGAGTGTATTTCTCTTGAAAGTGACAGAATGTCTATCTGTCTACACATGTTTGCTTGTATGTCTGTACACCATCGTGTCTATATTTTTCTTAACACAAAAGGTATGTCTTTGTTTTCCATGATCATAAAATGAGAATGAGGAAAGTCTGTGAATGTTTATGCCCATACAGGAGTCATTGTGTTCTGTTGTTGGACTGTAAATTTATGGTTCGCTCTTTAATTTACTGGCATCTGCAGATTTTTGTGACAGGAGAATCAGGATGAAGACTATAGCCCCAATCTATAAGTGTCAGAGTATGACGTTAAGAGGCAGAGCCATTCTGTTACTTTGCTATCTTCATTTGAAAGGGCAAGTAAACGTTAACGTTTACGTTAAAAAGGCTGTCATACTCAACATACCCTTGACAGCCAAAATATAAGGGTTCAATGAACCTTGTTCTTTTGATTCATTTGTAGAACTCCAATACTATTACCATTAGACTGTGCACTACACCTTCACTTAAACTAAATTAATATTGATGTTATTATTGTAACATTATTCAAAATGACTAATTAAATATATAATTATTTTTAAAAAAGCCTGGATTTTATTACACAGAATTTCTAAAGAATTAAATTCACATTGTATGTTTATTAATTTTAATTGATATTTAGTATATTTTGAAATAAGTGAGAAACGTTTATGGCAAGTGCAACTGAGAGCTCATTCCAAAATTTCGAATAAATGTTTTCCACTCAAGGGATATATGTATCACTACAAACAAACAGACCCAGACAGTGGATTTAAAAATGCACGTACAAACTGAATATCCTTCTCTAACCTTGAGTTGTGGTAAACTTACCAGGGCCATTGAAGGGCTACTGTAGATTGATTCCAACGAATCCATTTTAAAAACATTTACTACTAAAAGGGCATTTATGCCCCTATAACAATATTATATATTCTACATAAAATACTGCAAGAGAAGGGTCATCATCTGATGTCTAAATGTTTCATCCCAACAATATTTTTGTAAAGGATAAATGGATATTAATAAATGTAGATTATTTCACAATAACAATCTGTATCAAAATTGATTATTATCCTCTTTAAAGTGTTATACCTGCAAATCCCATGTTTCAAATAAATATTATGCTAAAGAGGTTATTCAGTAACCTCCAAATTGCACCAGATGTTTTTTTCTTCTCTTTTCGGTGCAATTTCGGGCCAGGTTGTCTAATCACTAAGCTGTCAATTCTCCATATCCTAGCGAATTGACCGCAAAAATACAGTGCAATTTGCTGCAATTTGGCAGCACTCAGCGCACCGAAATTGCCCCATAGAAGACTATCATGTCTTCTATTCACAGAGTGCCGAATTTCCCAGAAATTCCGGCAAAATGCCCTGATTTTCGGTGTTTCAATTCATCAGGTTTTAACAGGCGAATCCCATAGGTTTCAATGCAAAAAAGCAATATCTTTAGTTTGACAATTTTTATTGTAAATACATTGAAAGAAAGTGGCATCATTCCAAAAGTGGAAAACAGTTGGTGCTGCCCAGAAAAAAACAAATGGCAACGACGCACCATATATATATACATAGATATATACTAAACAAAGGGAACAAATGGGGCATAAAATACAAATGATGAAATGGAAATGAAACAGATCCACATGATAAATTCATAAAACAATAATATCAATACAGAAAATACTTTTAATATAGTACTTAGCTGATGGTAGCAGCAAAGAAAGAGGAGTTATAAACACATGACACTCACCTATATACCTGCTGGACACACCTGATTGGCTATGGGACATGTTACCTGACTGTTCATTGGATATGTTATGTGTTGATTTTCTTGTTGTTTCAGTGTACTTTATTGAACCATTTTACTGTTCACCTTTGCTGGAGATGGTGCAGTAAAGACGGAAATAGCATCATAAGAAGCCTCCGTGACTTGGGTATAATTGAGGTTATCTTCCTTAGTCGATTGTCCCGTTATTATGTCAGAGAGTTGCGCGGAGTGTGATTGAAGCTCTTGAAGCATAGTATCAATAGAAGATTTTAGTGCTTGGAATTGTTTTTCGAACATGGGTTTAAGAATGCTAGACTCAACTTTTTTGACCATTTCTACTACAAGTACAATCGCTGTATGCAGCGATTGTGAGATGGTGATCGATTCCTCCTCCTGTAAGTCCTGGATATCAAAAGAGGCGATGAGGTATTCGATGGTGTATTTTTTCCCGCGCATTTGAGGTTTGTTTCCTGGAAATCGCCTTAGCCACGAATTTATCCATAGAGAAAGCAGGAGGTGTTGATGAATTAGAGCGTAGAATAGGTGACGCCAGTGGCTGTATGGTTATAGATCAGATTCTGCAAAATCGCTACATCTCCCCTCATCTCCACAAAAGTTCAAAGTTGATTACGGTGGACCACCTAAGGTGGTCCAGAAAAATTAGGATTAAATCCTCCACTGAGGTGGCTGTCACAGAGATGGCTGCGACAGAGAAAAGAAAAAAAAATTTGTTGTTGTTTGTCCTTTCCCTTGGTTGTCACCTCCTGGGGGGATGATTTTAGGGGTCCATAAGATGTAGGAGGCTGCCCAGGTCCAGTTGGGGATGTGGATGATCCCCTTTTTGTGGTGTTATGAGGGGGGTCTCAATCCATGTGTCTGCGAAGGTAGATGGGACTGGGGGGGGGTCACAGGAAAAGTAAGGAGGTGATAGGACCTCCAGCTGCCTTCCTGTGGTTATGGCTGCAGGAGTCCTCCAGCAAAGTCAGGTGGTGAGGGAGGCAGGAAATTGCCGCTAGAGAATCTACACCAGAGGGGAAGTGATCCCCCAGCAGCAGTAACCCATCCACAAGGTAGGCCTCACTCCTGGCCACCCGCAGATCTGCTGCGCCACAGGGACCCAGACCAGGCCGGACTAGCGATCTTGCCGATCCAGATTCTAGAGGTGGGCCTCGCCTGTCACCTTCAGGCCATTCCTGTGGCTGCCAGAGCCTCCAGAGGAGTGCGCTGCCGAACTTTGATGTGGCCAGCTTCGATGGTCGCATAGCTGGAAGTCTCTTCCACGTTCTTAAGTCTTCCTTGTATAGAATTGTAAAATTTGGCAGGGTAGACCTCGACAGATGGGAGCTGGGTGCTGTCCCACCACTCAATCTTTGACGAGCAGTAATACTTTTAAAAATTTTTTTCAAATTCTTATAATTTTTGCAAAAAAACTGTATTTTTTCATTTTTTAGAACAACTTTTTGTATTTTTAAGATTTTTGTAACCCCTTCACTGCTGAGGCATTTCAGCACTGTGTGCTGAGCTCATTTTTACCGCTTTGGCTCATCATGTTTGAACGTGATTTGAAGCCACATTTTATTAAATTGAATTGCATTCAGAAGGGTCCATTGGTCAGCAATAACGAAATAAATGTAGTAGCCGACTCCAAGTAGTGGTGTTATTAAAGGGAATTTATTCCACAACGAGCATAAGCACTAGACAACGTTTCGACCCTCTCGGGTCTTTGTCAAGTCTGGAGAAACCAGTACACCATTACACATATAAATAGGTGACGTGACACAGTTCAGCTGATGAGTCAATTAGGCATAAATCAAAAAACCTGTTGTATATCTTAACAAGATGTTTAGCAGAGTTACAACAGCATACAATCCTTAAATGGCATCACCATAGGCAGATATCACGTGATGCAAAACCAATATACTGTACATAATTGTGTAGAGAAAAATCGAAAATATATAAAAAACAATCACCAAAAATAAGTTAAATTATATATTAATAATTATATTAAATACAATATTAGATAATATTACACATTTTTAATGTATGCATACATATATTTTCAGTGTACAGAAAAACTATGATGAAAGGGATATAGCTGTATGCGATAAATTACCATGGAGCATTTCTCAGATAACTCTTTCAAAAGTTCGAATCATTTACTATAGAAAAGGAGAAAGATCGAAATCTCTATTTAAACCGTATGGTTCTATAGTATTTAAACGATGGATGCAATATAACGCTTTCCTTTTTAATATCTCTCTATCACCACCTCGAATAGATTTGTTGATTGTATCAATTACTTGAAACCTTGATTGCGAGATCTCATGCCATGCTCAGGCCTTTCGAATGACCCCATCCATGACCCCCTAGCTACCACGGTTCTGGAGATATCGGGGTTCAAATGAACCCGTATCTCCACCAGGGGATCTCCTTGGTAAATCCTCGGGCAGCTAGGGGTTCCCCAGCTATCTGACGTCATCATGCTATGCGCAATGATGTCGGGCAGCGAGCGGGGACCCGGGAGTGGAGCCGCCATCCAAGATGGCGGCCCCCACCAAAGCTAGACCTCAATTCGGTGCTGTAGTGCGACCCGGTGCCTAAAGGGTTAAAGCCAGGCACCGCTTAAAAGGGGAGACTCTCCCCTTTTAATCGGTGGCTGACTTTTGAAGCTGGTCATTCCCGATCGGGAGGGAGAGGGATCCGAACAGATCCCCCCTCCCTTCCAGGCAATCTCCCTGCATTGCCGGGGGTCACCTGGAAATGACGTCATCGCGCATGGCACGATGACGTCATTGACGTTGGGAGGGGCTTACCTTCAGCGACTGAGGACGCTGAAGTCAGACCGCTGCAGGACCCCGGACAGAGAGGTGAGTATCTCCGCCGGGGCTCCCGCAAGCGGATGACGTGTGGGGCACGTCCTCGCATATAGCGGGAGTCAATGAGGACGTGCCCCACACGTCATCTGCAGCGAAAGGGTTAAAACACTTTATTTTAACAGACCTTGTACTCTTTTTTTAAAAGACCTTTTATATTATTTAACACATTTTATTGATTTTATACTCCTATTAGGAGAATGGGAGTCTTCCTTTTTGCAGTTCGGCGATGCGGATTTGGTGCAATTCGGCAGTTATAAAAGCAATTCGGCAGTTTTCATTGACGTCCGATAACTGCTTTGATGACTCCAATTTTGACAAAATATGGTGACCATTTGCTAAATAGTGAAATCACTCATTTTTGGCAAAATAGAATCGCTGAAATGCAACAAATTGCAGCGAAACACAAGTCACCAAAATTATATGCAATTTTGGTGCTTTGTGAATAGACCCTTACATTTGTTTTGATGAAAAATACTTTCTGCACAATTACCATTCAAGCATTCATTCGTAAACTGTTGTATTAGTCACATGGTACGTCTAGAGAAAAAAACACTGCATTCGAATTGTTAATCCTTTGTGTTTAGCTTTTAATTCTCTTCAAAGGTAAAACCCTTTCAACATTCATCAAAAAGATTCTATTAGTAGACACAATTGGTACAGAGAGCAAAATGAATAACAAAAAATAGGTCAATAACAGATTGGGGAACAAAATTAGGAAATTAAATTTGATAAAAGAGAGTAATTCAAATGATTTTTCCAGTGGTAATGCTCACACCGAAGGTCACTCTTGGTTGTTTCAAAAAACTAAAGAACAAAGTTGAAGTTTCAGAAGTTCTTTACACAAATCTGTACAAGGTGACTGATTACATTGAAAAAAAAAGCACTGACATACATAACTATTTTTTAAGTTGTTACCTTCTTTTATTTGAAAGTCTTATTTATGCAAAATGAAAATTTCGTAGTACTATAATGTCTGAATGTCTATATAAAATGGGTCACCTTTGAATTATACCTACCATTATGTTTATAAAAATGGTGTCTGTGTACTGAATTCTTCTGATCCCTGAAAACGGAAGCCCAAGTTATCTGATCTAAAATTATCCATTTCAGCTATTTTTTAAATTGACAATATTGACATATATTTAGCCAAGTTTTTGCATGTTGATTGTAACGGAAGCCGCTACCTTTAGCGGGTAGATCCGCCGTAGGTGCTGAGTTTGCTTTGGAGTAAGCCATGGTAGCGAACTGGCCTCTGGTTCACTTTGGAAAGCATAGCAGTCAGTGGTAGCGAAGCCCCGGCGATTCGTCACAGTAGAGTAGATTTTTCTCCCAAATACTTGTCGAGACATAGTACAGGTTAAACAGAAGGACTGATTTATTGGGACACATGCATGGTACATTTATACAACTCCGTTCCATTGATCTCCCCCAGCCAGCCCTCAGACATCCCGGCGCCGGTTTTACCACTACCCGTAGCCATAACCCTTTTTGTATCTTTAACATGGGCTGCCACCGCCTCTAGCTCGATCCCAGTTTTTGGTGTCAGACTGTCTGGCCCGCCCTGAGCCTTTTCTCGTTCGGAAAATTCCACCTCCTAGAGCGCAAACTCTGCTTCCGGCACGGGGCCCCTTCTGCAGCTGGGAAGCCCAACCTGGGTTTGACAGCTGATCGAGGGGTGATCCCGATGGCGCTTCCTCTTCAAATTCACACCAGGCTACCCTCCCTGGGGACCTACTGTCCAAAAAGTGCCATGGTGGGGGCAAAGGAGGCTGCAGAGCAGGCGGGTGAAACATCCTCGGCACCTGCAGGACATCAGGGGGGTCTGGGTACCCGACAGCATCGCTGGCTGGCCGGGTGCCAGGAGTTCCCGCCGTTCGTGCGCCTGGAGGGGCGGGGCTCGGCATGATGACGCCAAGCCGTCGGCCTTAAATGCAGGGCGTGCGAGTCGGCTCATTGCCCTGACGTTGTCAGGCTTCCCGCCGATGACTGCACCGGGCCTGCCATATCAGCACCATGGCTCAGGCCTCTGCTGCGTTTTCAGTGACCAGGTGCTCCTCGTTTACTTCAGGAGCACATTCTCCATTTAAGCAGGGCACACCCCTTCATCCAGTGCTGGTTCATTGAATGTATGCATTTGTCCTTTACCTGCCTGTAGCTAACAGCCTGTGTACCAGACCCTCTGCTTTCCATAGACCTGCTGATATCTCCTGTTCATTGACCCACGAACTGCCACAGACCACGCTCCTGGATCCTCCTGTGGTGCCAAGACCCCAGCTGTGCCAAACCCTGGACGGTGCCAAGATCCCCTGCGGTGCCAAGAACCCCAGCTGTACAAAAACCTACCTTCCTGTCTCATCTGTCTTGTGTAAGTGTTGTCTCCTTTGTATCGGCATCCAGTATTTCCCTTGTCCTCTGTATTCAGCTCACAGTATCACCCAGTCCTGTTTCCTGCATTGCTTGTTATTCCTGCTGTTTGTGTATCGCTATATTAAACCCCCTGTTTATGCACCATATCTTGGCCTCCTCGTATATATCACTGCATCCTGGGCTCAGTCCCTCGCAGATCCCTGACAGACGTGGAGTTAGTTCCCGCATCGCCTGGTGTATTTGTGTTTGAAATCACTGAATCTCTTGATTCTATTACTGATCCGGATTGTATGAGAACCCTGATTGTTGCTGACTCGGACTGCCTTCCTAACCAAGTCTGTATGTATGTTATAAAACATAAGAAAAAATATGTCATCTGCGCTTATTCCCATTATACCGTGAGAAACAAAATATAATTAGAGGCTTTGGTTTCTACTAATGGCCATTAAGAGAGTAAGCTCACCCGCCAAATGTCAAGGCACCTCTAGTGAGGGGGAGTCCTATCCAAAAATGAAGCCACAGACTGCTGTGTAGCGAACCATCAATGCTCACGCTGCTTTTCAGTTATGAGGTAGACTTGTGGGCTCCTATTTATTTGGCCAACCAGCTAAACCTGGAAGCAAGAACACCTAATGGTCAATAGGCTCCAGAGGGGTGAGCATATTTCCTGTTATTCTGTACAAACACTCAGTACCAGCTGCACAATCTGATGCTTCTCTCTTTTTCGAGATATAAGAGCTCTTCGTGACATAGTGGCTGATGGGTACTCCCTAAAAAGTACCCACAAGTGAAAAAACCTGAGCGGATAGACTCAGGAGAATGTGGGTGGTTGGATATATATTATATTTACCTACTTTGCACCATTACACTATGTTCTGTGTTTACACTATGTACTAGGTTACACTACGTACTGTGTTTCTTTTTTCTACTTAATCAAGAGAAAATCTCCTATACTCAGAGAATCAATCCACCTGTGTTGCGCTACATAAAACCTGTATGGTCTATATATGACCAATTGCTGACGTATTCCATTCATGTTTTTACATATTTGTGTACTGACACAGAATCGCTACACTGATTTTCTTTACAATAGGCTCCATAATAGTTTTGGGAGTAGCCACTTTAAACTTAGTGTTGATGTTGTTGTTTATATATCCTTGATTGTTGTGAGATATATATATTTATTACGTATACAAATTGATTTATTTTTTATCTAGTTACTTGTAGTTATATTTTTTAAAACAAAGCATATACAATTGAAAACAAACTTAAGAGACCTGAGAAATACAAACAAGATAAATTTGTTGTTGTTTAGATCTCGTATAAATTTCTTATCTGATTAATATCTCTGACGACTACTATTGATCATAGACTTGTACATCCTATGTTTTGCTGTTTGGCATCATGGTATGGAACTTTGCAGACTAAGGCTGGCGGCACACGAGCAGAGGAAGGAACGTCCGTAAAAGTGGACGTTCCTTCCACTCTCTGCGCTCAGTGTACAAAGCACGATCTTCCTATGGAGAATCGCGCTTTGTATCCTTTCAGCGTCCGTTTAGCTTTTTGACGGGGAGGGCTTTTTCACGTCCGGTGGATGGCCTTCCCCATCAAAAACCCACGGACGCAGGGAAGTGCGGGCGCACATGAGCCATAAATACGCTCGTGTGCCGGGGGCCTAAATGTACACAAGCAAGCTAAAACCTTGTGAGACCTGAGCGGGCACCCACCGTAGAGCAGGCCACTAGTGCTGTTGCTCATTCTCAGGACCCTCACAAACCCCCTTTCCTCACTTTATAGACTGAAGCCCGAATTTTGGGAGAAAGCTGGGACGGGCATGTGTGGCCCTCGGCATGGCAATAGCGAGATCTCATCACACGTTATGGGTAGTATTGGGGTCGCTCAACTTAATAGCGCATCACAGGTTCTTTGCTTGGGTGCAACAGAGATCAGCTGATTTATGTTAAGTTTAATTCTTTCGCTTCAGTATCCTTTTACACCGCCCCCCCCCACTCGGTGTCCATTACTCATTGCTATATTTGGAACTACTGTTCCTCTAGTTATCACATTCTACCTGACCCCCTAATTGTCTGTGCCCTATTAGGGCTTTCACACCAACACGCTGTTGATACTTTTGTACATAAGTTATGTTCTATTTTTGTTTTGGTGATGTGTACTGAGTTAGAGTGTCTCGGAAAAAAATATTTTTTTACGTCCTAAACTACTCCTGAATGGTAGTTTATACAGCACTCTTGGTCAAGTTAATTCCTAATGAGTAATGTTCATGTTCTCTCCCTCAATCTTAGGCAGTTACATCATCCAGTTTGGCGCCGGATGGTATTGATGGGTATACAGAAGCAGGGGGTAAAATAGTATTCTTGTAAGAGCTGCATTTCCGGTCTGATAATCCTCTGGTACTTTCCTCTTGCTACTACTCCCAATGGTATTATAGCAATTATTCTGAATCTAAATCCAGAGGGGTTGCTACACTGGTGGTGCAACATGTTCTATTTACCTTTATGGCCCAGTGCTCAGACCCCAATGTCGCTATTTATTTGTGAAAGGCCTTCTGGGCTAAACCCCTCTTACATTGGCTAATTTATATCTTCCCAACTCTCATCAGTGTGTGACCCTTAGGAAGATAGTGGCTAAATTAGAAAGGTTTGCTGAGGGCGTGCTGATCTGCAGAGGCAATTTTAATCTCTCCTCAGACACTCCTGGAGAGTCTACTCCGGAATCCGCACATACTATGCCTTCTAAAAAGGTGCTGATTTCATCACTTTTTGCATGACTTCCAACATGTAGATTGCTGGAGGGCCATGAATCAAACATATTATTCTCCAGCAGTGAAGGTGTACTCCTGTATTGATATGATTTTGTTGAGATGTCATACTCTCCATTTGGTGCGGTCGGCCTGGAGTGGGCCAATAACCTGGTCTGACCATGCTCCTGTTTCAATGATGCTGTCTTTTCCCAACCTCACACAGAGACATTCTTAGTGGTGCCTTAATGACTCAATTTTGGACAATTACAGTAGGTCAAGCGGGAGAGGATCGCTAACGCCATTGCCCAATACTTCGTTGAAAATGATTTGGAAGATATGGCTGCCCCTATGCTGTGGGAGGCACATGTGTGATTACGGATCAGCTAATACAACTAGGGAAAGATTAAGCATGAGCAGGGGAGTGCATAGATCATCGGTAGGCAGGCATCAAGGCCCTCAAGCACAACCATGTTCTTCACAGTGAGGGGGGGGGACATCTCGAGCCTGAGTCTCACCTGCCCTATCTGCCTCCACCGTTCGTGCCACAGCAGCGGCCGGGAGTTGGGAGCCCTCCATCTCTACAGCCCCCCCAGTGCAAACTCTGCCTGAGGCACAACCGTCGAGGAAGAACAGCAGGGAGGCATCAGGTGCGATAAAGTAGGCCACAAGATGTCCACCGGCAGCAACCCCCCACAGCAGAACGATCGGCGCATGTAAATCTCTGGTCCGGGGGGGAACAAGAAGGCCCCAGACTACTAGCACCCTATTGCCGGCCATTGAGGGACCCTTGGGAGAGAAAATTTAGCAGGTAAGTCATCAATAGGCCCCAGGGAGAGAAGGACGAGTCGGAGCTCCACTAGAAGATGTGCTTCCTTGTCCATAGCCGGTCACGCCCCCTGGCAGCAATTTTTAAAGCCAGTCTCTTAGCAAGAGCCCCGGGCTGGATGGCTTCTCATTTGCTTATTATAAGACTTTTTCACCATCTTGGGACCCTTTCTTCTTTGCTTCCTTAACGCCATCAATGATGTTTACTAGTTCTCACCCTCCGTACATCAGGTGAAGATATCTCTACTTCCTAAACCGGAAAAAGAGCCTTTCTATTGCTATAACTATAGACCAATCTCCCTCATCGACAATGATGTAAAGTCGCTGAAGATGATGTTAATGAGATTGGGCCCTCGTTTGCCCTCATTAAGACACCCAGACCAGATGGGATTTGTCCCTCTCCGGAGTGCTAGGGATAATAATCTACGGCCCTCAGCTTTATCTATGATCACATATAACTAACACCCTCATGACTTTTCTCTCCATTGATACTGAAAAGGTCTTCGAAAGGGTGGATTATTTGTTTCTACTGGCAGTCCTTGAGAAACTGGGCCTGGGTCCCAGGTGGTTAAACTGGATAGCGGCACTATACTGTATATGAACCCTACAGCTGTCCTGTGGGTTAATGGCTCATTGTCAGATCCCATTCCCATCTATAACGGCACGTTACAGGGTTGCCCCATCTCTCTTGTTTATTCTGACTACAGGCACATTTTCTCTAGCAAATAGGGACAATGATCTTGTAGCGCTCACTCCTGGAGGAGCCGCTGAATTTAAACCTCGGGTCAGTCTCCCCGCACTATGGAATAAATATAAAATCCACAACAGTGCTGGTGTATAAGTTATATAGTTTACTGATCTCAAATAAACTGGCATATATAGAGCAGCACGCTATACATATATATTTACAGGAGTTCGTAATGCGAGAAACGTGCAGCGGAAAAGAAAAAGTAATTTTAACCCCTTCGTTGCTGGAATGTGAGTCCCGTACAGGTTGTGTCCCAAGAAGGTGTGCGTGTATGCGTGTGTTGGTACCCGGGTACTAGATTCAACTGGACAGTGAATGATTTCAATGTGTCTTCGACTAGTCACGTTGGGGCCCTGTAGGTTTAGACAAACTGCAGCGTGCTTTATTATTTTACTGTGGCCGGGAAGGCCTCTCACCCATCCGCCAGATACTCTGTGTTCTGCTCGACCCAGGACGTCTCTCCGCTCGATTTGGCTGGGACTCTGTGCCACTGGATCCGCTTGTCTTGCTTGTCCGTCTCTGCCACAAGATGCTCAGCTCACCGCCTGCACTCCCATTAGATCATCGCGGTCTCCTAACTCGGGGTCCATCTGCAGCTCTTTATCTGTGTAAACTTCTCAGCGGTGGATTACTAGGTCTCTGGCAAGTAAGTGAAACCGATCTCCAGCTCCGCAAGGCAGCACCTGTGCTCCGGCCTGGTCATATTCGCTCCTTGTCTCACATGCGTCTTGCTCTGTTCACCCCTTGGCGCGCACTGGCTCTCCTCTGCACGAGGTTGCGGATGTCTCTCGGTTCTCCCCACCCACTTCCTGTCCCTGCCCCAAAGCATGCTGGAAAACATAGTCCAAACGTGTCCAGTATTGGTTTACATTGCGTTCGTCTCCCCCTGGTGGCCAGAAACGACTAATTACAGCAGCAGGGTTTAAACCAGCGCTACACTCTCCCCCTCCTAGAACTCTTGGGTCTCTCCAAGGAGGTGTAACAGTTACATTACATTTCAACATTACATCAGTCGATATATATAGGTTCAGCAGCAAACATACAATGGGTTAGGTATACATCCTCAAGTTTACGCATACTTCTAGCTACCTCAGCTAACATAGCAGACACTTCGGGCAACCTTCGCACTGTGGTAACAGCTTCTTCAGTGCTATGTCCTGGTGAGTCGTAGGTGAGTCTTTGAGGGGGTCGGACAGAACGTTTTGGTTCTGGCTCAATCAGCTCTTCTTCAGACGGAAGTAGTACAGATACAGGTTTGGGTCTTTCATACACAACTGGAACAGACATCTCCTCAGAGTATGATCCTTCCAATGAAGGCATAGAACTATAATCATAGGACGCGTTTTCAGGAACTATAGGAATTTCAGAAGTTTCAGTAATGTCCAGCTGGAATTCTGCAGCCTCAGGCCTCAGGTTACTTTCCCACCGTTCGGCAACTGGGACGACTTCTTCAGGCTCTGGTGAGCGCACCCAATACAGACAAAAACTTTCTTCTTCACTTTCCCCAACAACTCGTATCTGCTGAGACCGAGTAACGGGAGTCAAACGTGGAGCAGGCGGAGGCGGGTTCGGCAGAGAAAGCTTGTCTCCAACTGGTATCCTTACAGCTTCCTTCAGAGGTAGCAAATGATTTCGGTGCCCTTTCCATCAGGTCAAATTTGGTAAACCGGCAGACCCGGCAGTTGCTTGCAGACAATGTAGACCTGAGAACTCCATCTGTCCGCCAACTTATGCCTGGCAGAAGCACCCAAGTTCTTCAACAAAACCCTATCACCGGGTTGTAGATCCTGTATCCGAACTTTCAAATTGTAGTTTCGCTTATTCCTCTGTTCCCTGTTCCCAGAGGTCAAACAGGCTTGTTCAAACGCAGAGGCCAAATTCTTCCGAAGTCTATCCACATAATTCCTATGAGAGGCTATGACGTCTGATCCAGAGATAGCCCGAATGCCAAATCAACTGGCAGTCGAGCTTCCCTTCCGAACATAAGACGGTACGGTGAGTAACCAGTAGTGTCACTCTCCGTACTGTTGTATGCATGTACTAGCGTGGCTATGTGACGACTCCAGCTCTGCTTCTCTCTGTTTGATAATGTCCCTGTCATGCCTCAGCCCTGAGAGCCTGCTGTGGCCAGCATGGGTCACTAGCTCTCTATACCTGCTTCCCACCTAAGGGTTAACTCCTGTGTCTGAACCTGAGGATTCTGCATAAAACCAGACCACACCCTTCTCCCCTTTGCTCTTTCATTTTGTGTTTTTTCCCTTCCCAGTGTCCAGAGGTCTGGAGAGCTCCCTCTTGTCATTGTATGTTGCCTGATTTATTTTGCTCTGCCGTGCATCCTTGCTGTGTCTGCATTACCTGGTTCCTGCTGGCTAGACGATCCACTGCGTGGCCCACTATCCAGTGGGTCCAGAGACTCTCAAGTGGCTTCCAGCCCTCCAGCTCTCTCCAAGGAGACCAACCTTCTATCAAGGTACATTTGCCTAAAGACTCCTGCTTCTCCTCAAGCGGATCTGGAGAGAGACTACGTGGTCCACCATCCACTTGCCTATTTTCAGTGTTACTGTCTGTTCTGTGCTGGACTGTTTGCTGTGAACCATTCTTCAATACAGCCTTATTGTACATATACTGCCTCCAGTGTCTGTGTGCCGGCTTATCCCCAGCGCTTGGGAATATAACAACACACTGAGGTCGTGCCATGGCTCCTTCCTGGCGCGAGCCTGACATAATGAAAGAGCCCAACACCAGGCCTGTGGGGGTAATACATGCACTGGAGGACATTGCTTATCAGCTGCTGCTTGTGGTAGAGGAGGTATGGAATCTCATGGACTGTTTTCCTCTTACACCTGGCCCTGTCAGGCCTTCACCAGTGAGCAGAGCATTGCAGCAACCAGCTGTGGCTAATCGCACTCCACCTGAATGCAGAGCCCAGGCACCTTCTGTGGAATCACAGAGAGAAAGGCGTAGAAGGCTGAACCAATGCTTCTACTGCGGGTCAGATCTGCACCGAATAGATGTCTGTCCCATCAGACCTGCTAAGCCTCAAGCTGCTGGTCCTGTGCCACGCCAAGCTGCTGGTCCTGTGCCACGCCAAGCTGCTGGTCCTGTGCCACGCCAAGCTGCTGGTCCTGTGCCACGCCAAGCTGCTGGTCCTGTGCCACGCCAAGCCGCTGGTCCTGTGCCACGCCAAGCCGCTGCCAAATCCCGTCAGACTCCAGTTGCTGCCAAGCTTCACCAAGCTGCTGCCAAGCTTCGCCAAGTTGCTGCCAAGTCCCGCCAGACTCCAGCTCCTGTCAAGCCTCATCAGGCTACCAACGTTGGCAAGCTTCGCCAAACTCCTGTACCCAGGAGGCCTGCATCCAGTGTGGTCTCCTCGGAGGAGGAGAGTTCTAAGGAGGACTCGATTGCCGAGTACATGGAGACTCTGCCTACTGAGCCAAGCGAGGAAGAACCTATGGGTGTGGAGCCCACATTCCCCACAGACCAAGAACCTATGGAGGTTGCTCCTCTCCTGGTGGCCTCTACTATGACCCCCCAGACTGCTAAGCATCCTCAAGGTGGTCCTGGACGACAAATTGGGGCCCTGCTTAAGAGACCTGCATTCAATTCGGGGTTCTATGGTTGTGACACCCTACCTTCTGAGACTCAACCAAGCCCACCAGACCAAATCCAGACTCTGTCCATAGCCTCTGATGGCTTCATCGTGCCAGACTCTGAGCTTACTGCATACGAACAGCGCCTGGCAGCTAAGGAGTCAGTTCCTTCACCCATCAGTGTGGGTGTTGCCACCAGCAGTCCTCTCACGCCTGTGCCCCCTGTGGACAGTCCAACTCCTGAGGGTTGCGTCTGGGCATCCAACGGGACTTTAGTCCGGAGGGAGGATTTGGAGATCTTTGAGCAGGCCCTACATGCTCATGGGGACATTTACGATGATCCAGACTCAGACTCTGATGGTTGGTGGTGACCTCCTTGCTACTTCTCTGATATGGGCATGCACTAGGTGCCCGGAGTGCACCTTGTAAGGAGGGAGGTACTGTCATGCCTCAGCCCTGAGAGCCTGCTGTGGCCAGCATGGGTCACTAGCTCTCTATACCTGCTTCCCACCTAAGGGTTAACTCCTGTGTCTGAACCTGAGGATTCTGCATAAAACCAGACCACACCCTTCTCTCCTTTGCTCTTTCATTTTGTGTTTTTCCCTTCCCAGTGTCCAGAGGTCTGGAGAGCTCCCTCTTGTCATTGTATGTTGCCTGATTTATTTTGCTCTGCCGTGCATCCTTGCTGTGTCTGCATTACCTGGTTCTTGCTGGCTGGACGATCCACTGCGTGGCCCACTATCCAGTGGGTCCAGAGACTCTCAAGTGGCTTCCAGCCCTCCAGCTCTCTCCAAGGAGACCAACCTTCTATCAAGATACATTTGCCTAAAGACTCCTGCTTCTCCTCAAGCGGATCTGGAGAGAGACTACGTGGTCCACCATCCACTTGCCTATTTTCAGTGTTACCGTCTGTTCTGTGCTGGACTGTTTGCTGTGAACCATTCTTCAATACAGCCTTATTGTACATATACTGCCTCCAGTGTCTGTGTGCCGGCTTATCCCCAGCGCTTGGGAATATAACAACACACTGAGGTCGTGCCATGGCTCCTTCCTGGCGCGAGCCTGACAGTCCCCAACATATTTAGCAGAGTGCGATTGAACCTTTCTGGTTGAGCATCACCTTGAAGGTGATATGGTGTAGTTCGGGTCTTCTGAATTCCCAGCAGTTCCAGTAATTGCTCAACAAGCCGGCTCTCAAAGTCTCTACCCTGATCCGAGTGTATTCTCCTTGGCAGTCCATAGTGTACAAAAAACTTTTCCATTAAAACTTTCGCCACCGTAGGAGCACGTTGGTCTCTTGTAGAAAAAGCTTGGGCATAACGCGTGAAATGATCAGTCACCACTAAGATATTTCCCTGCCCACTAGCATCCGGCTCTAAGCACAGGAAGTCAATGCACACCAAATCCATGGGTCCTTGACTTTGTAGGTGGCTCATTGGAGCAGTTCGGGTTGGCAGAGTCTTCCTTTGGATACACCTCAGACATGAGTGGCAGTAACTTTCAACTTCAGGCCTCATGCAGGACCAAAAGAATCTGTCCCGCACCAGCTTAAAAGTTCTCTCTGCTCCTAAATGTCCATGGTCATCGTGTAATGACCATAGCACACCCACTCTGTGTTTGGTGGGAAGGAACAACTGTTGGGTCTCTCCAGCATTGTTTGAGGGGCCCCTTCGGTAGACCACCCCATCCAACATCTTCAACCGTTCCCACTCCTTGTATACCAATCTGGCCCCTTCTGGGGAATTTGTCAGAAGAATTTCCCGTTGGTTCGCGTTTAGGGCCTTCATGGTTAATGCAATCAGAGGATCTCCAGCCTGGTCAGCTCTCAGGTCTTGTTTTGAAAAAGTAGGCAAACTTTCATCTCTCAGCTGCGTAGGATTACAGTATAACTCTGGAACAGCCGCAGCCATAACTCCTATGGCTTCTGCTTCAATCCCTCCCTTGACCCGGCGCTCTGCTCCTTGACATAAAGCTTGCACCCCATCTGGAGTTAACTGAGTCCATTCTGTAGTGTAGGGTCTTCTCGACAAAGCATCAGCATCTCGATTGTTCACTCCAGGGTGATACTTCAGGCTGAACCTAAACCCTGACAGAGCGGCCAACCACCGATGTCCCGTTGCATCCAGCTTCGCCGTAGTAAGGACATAGGTAAGAGGATTGTTATCAGTCTTTATCACGAATTCGGCTCCATACAGATAGTCTTTCAGCTTGTCGACCACCGCCCACTTCAAAGTGAGGAACTCCAACTTGTGGGTAGGATAATTATTTTCCGAAGGCGTAAGACTCTGGCTCACGTAGGCTACAGGCCTCAACAATCCACCATATTCTATGCCCTAGACCCTCTCGGCTGGCATCTACATGCAATTCGTACGGCTTATGAGGATCAGCGTAGGCCAAGACAGGAGCTCGAGTTAGACTCTCCTTCAGCTTCATGAAAGCACCTTCGCACTGACTAGTCCATTCTCCTTGGATAGATTCGAGCCTTCCTTGGCCCTGGAGCCGACGGATTTCGGTCAGAGGCCTTGTGGCCTTCTGCAGGAGCTTATTCAGTGGTTGAGCTATCTTGGCAAACCCTCCTACAAACCTTCGGTAATAGGAGCAGAATCCCAGGAAAGATCTAAGTTCAGTAACATTTCGGGGTCTAGGCCAGGAAGTTACGGCTTCCAACTTCCGAGGACCGTCGAAACGCCTTCTGCTGAAACAACGTGTCCCAGATACGTAACGGAAGGCAAACAGAATTGACACTTCTCCAGAGACAGTTTCAACCCCTCTTCATGGAGCCGCTTCAAGACCTTCTCCAACCGTTGCTCATGTTCTTCCAAAGTCTTTCCAAACACGATTATGTCATCCAGATACACTAGCACTTTGATCAGGTTCATGTCTCTGACTGTCTTCTCCATTAACCGCTGGAACGTGGCTGGAGCCCCCGTAAGGCCTTGAGGCATTCTGTTGAACTCAAAGAACCCCAGTGGGCAGATGAACGCAGTCTTCTCTTTGTCTTCAGGATGCATTGGTATCTGGTGATACCCACTTCGCAGGTCTAGTACACTAAACCATTTTGCTCCAGACAAACACTGCAAGGCATCTTCTATCCGAGGAGTGGCATATTGATCGGGGATGGGTCTCCGATTTAGCGTGCGATAGTCTATGCATAGATGGACAGAACCATTCTTCTTCTGAACCATCACTATGGGAGAAGCGTACGGACTCCTGGACTCTTGAATCACCTTGGTTCTTTGCAGTTCATTCAGCTGTTCTCTTAGATCATCCAAGTCTCCCAGCGGAATTCGTCTTGACCTTTCCTCGAAACGGCTTATCTTCCTGCAGTCGAATGCGATGCTCAGTACTCTTAGCCAGGCCCACGTCGAACTCATCCTTTGAGAACAAGTCTCTCCACTTTAGGACCTGGGACTGAAGACGTTTCTTCCATTCAGGCGAGATGGGAGCGTCCTTGGGATAGAACCTGTCAGCTGGAATCTCTTTATTCGCTCCCCCTCCTAAAATCGGTAGGAGAGAGAGGCGTAGCGGACGCCACTTGCCCGATAGGCATTCGTGCTTTCAGGATCACTAGAGAATCGGATACATTACATACACTGACCGAGACTCTTCCTCATGTTCGTTTCAAAACCTTGGTGGAGATTATTTCAGGGATAACTTCGACTCCGGCTTCACTCCCATGCTTAAAACCAGTTTCCAGTACCACATAGGGACCTGGTTGCGATCCATTCAACTTGACTGAAGCCCGGAAACTCACCACTTCTCCTGATTGGGAGGAATAGAAAAGGTTCTGCAATCTCCACAGACGCCCCACTTCGGCAGGTGCCTTCTGTTCGTCGACCATTCGCTGATAGACTGGACGCAACATCGGGTGTACTCCCTTGGTAGAACCTTCTTCCAGTACAATAGGAGTCAGTATTCGTCCCCACTATCATAGAGCTTCTGTTGGCCCCTGAAGGCCGAGGACACACAATGGGCAATGCATCACAACCCCCAGACTGTCCGATGACTTCGGATCCGATCTCTAGCTTCACCTGTAGATATCCGTCATAGCGAAGTTTCTCAGTCCCGATACCCCAGATTTCAAGTTCCTTTAGCTCCTGTAGAGGTATGTGTTTCAAGTGCTTCTCATAGAAGTCTCGGTAGATCAATGTCACTTGAGCCCCTGAGTCCAACAGAGCTTTGGTATAGACTCCCTCTACTTGGATTGGAATGATGGGAGAAGGGCCTATCAGCTGATCAGGAAATTTTGCCGTAGTAGCAGGAAGTTTAGACCCCGTTTGCTGTACCCTGGCCTTCTTGACCCGTGTAGGTTTTGGGTGTGCATTGCTTCCCCATGACGTAGGACTGGATGCTAAGGGAGTAACTCTTTCAGTCCTGGTAGGCTCAGCAGTGGACGAAACTCTGGGCCTTCTCGCCCTTTCAGTCCTGGCTGGATTTCTGGAGCGGTCTTTAACCATTGGGCACCCAGTTTGCTCCTTCACTTGGGCCCTCTGGCATTTCCCGCCGTTGGGGTAGATAGCAGCCCTTCCAAGGCTTTTAAAAACTCTTCTACCCGGTTTCTTTCAGGCTTTCGGCTTTTGCACTGCGCTCGGAAATGACCCATTTCCCCACAACTGAAACATCTTTTATTTGAAGACAGAGACACACTTGCTTGTGGTGATTCAGTTGAAGGACCCTGGCCAGACGCCACAGCAACTCCAGTTGTCCGCATATCAGCAAGGAACTTCTGCATATCGGTCTGTGTCTCTGCCACCTTAAAAGCACTCGGCACAGGTCCGTGTGTGCCTGTTGCAATTCAGCTTGAGCTTCTTGCACTTTAACAGTTTTGTGGATCTCACTGTATGTAGGAATAACTTGCTCTCTTGCAGCATTCTCTGTGGACTTTGGGACAACCAGATGCTCCTGTTCGTCTGCTTCGGATCCATAGGTGTCTAACGAATCATCTTCCGCTCGCAAACACTCGTTATGCCTCACGGGTTGTGCGTATACACTTTCTCCTCTAAGGGATTTCTCTTCGAGTAGAGCCTCTTCCTCTCTGACAGCTCAGATCAGTTCCAGGTATTTCAATTCTCGGTTACCTTCTCTGGTTCTCAGCTGTAGCATCACAGGATCTAGAGGTTGAGCGCCCCTCAGGATCTGCTGTATTCGGATCTTATCTATTTCGGCCGGTTCGGCCCCTTTTTTAAGAAGTATCTGGTGCAGAATCTTATCTAGGCGCCTCATATATTCAGTCATCTTCTCACCTTTCCGCTGGTAAGTATGTTCATACTGGTACACGAGCTCCGCAGCCTTTTCCGTTCACCCAAAAACTTCCTGTAGTACGTTTAGGTAATCTAAAGCGGTGCAGTCTTGTTTACTGAATTTTAGGTTTCTTACAGCCTCTGACGCAGGTCCCTTTAAGCTCTCAGTAATTCTTTGCTTCTTCTGTGCTTCGGGGACGTCCCACTCATCCAGAGCCTGCATCGCCTGTTCTACCCATTCTTCGAAGGTTTCTTCTCCCGCTGGAGTTGGCACGTTTCCTGTAAAATTTCTCAACCGTCGATAATCAAAGTTAGTGTGCGGAGGGCTTGTTCTCTGACATTTAGCCAGCAAATCTCCAATAGTCACTATAAATTCAGGCCCGATCATAGCCAGTAGACTGGGCACGGGAACACCACCTGGCGCACTTGGCTGAATCAGTTGAACTTCCACCTCATCGGTCAGCTTCAAGCTCGCGCCCTGAAAACACACTTGAACACCCTTTCTCCATTCAAAAAGAACATATGTGTGAGAGGTATCTGGGTTCGCTTTAATGTCCAGGATTAACCCCCTATGATCTGGTGTCAGCTCGGCCACGGCTCGGCGAATCTGATCTTCGGCCCAAGTGTCTGCAGGAATATCCATGACTATACATAATTCTATCTGGCTACTTTGCTCCTCACGCCATTTGGCAGCAGTGTCTGGATCCATATTTAACCCTTTAAATGCAGTTTTTTCAGAGACTGGATCCCGGACACGAGCCCCCACGTGTAGCGCTCACTCCCGGAGGAGCCGCTGAATTTAAACCTCGGGTCAGTCTCCCCGCACTAGGGAATAAATATACACCAGCACTGTTGTGGATTTTATAAGTTATATAGTTTACTGATCTCAAATAAACTGGCATATATAGAGCAGCACGGTATACATATATATTTACAGGAGTTCGTAATGCGAGAAACGCGCAGCGGAAAAGAAAAAGTAATTTTAACCCCTTTGTTGCTGGAATGTGAGTCCCGTACAGGTTGTGTTCCAAGAAGGTGTGCGTGTATGCGTGTGTTGGTACCCGGGTACTAGATTCAACTGGACAGTGAATGATTTCAATGTGTCTTCGACTAGTCACGTTGGGGCCCTGTAGGTTTAGACAAACTGCAGCGTGCTTTATTATTTTACTGTGGCCGGGAAGGCCTCTCACCCATCCGCCAGATACTCTGTGTTCTGCTCGACCCAGGACGTCTCTCCGCTCGATTTGGCTGGGACTCTGTGCCACCGGATCCGCTTGTCTTGCTTGTCCGTCTCTGCCACAAGATGCCCAGCTCACCGCCTGCACTCCCATTAGATCATCGCAGTCTCCTAACTCGGGGTCCATCTGCAGCTCTGTATCTGTGTGAACTTCTCGGCGGTGGATTACTAGGTCTCTGGCGAGTAATTGAAACCGATCTCCAGCTCCGCAAGGCAGCACCTGCGCTCCGGCCTGGTCACAATCGCTCCTTGTCTCATGTGCGTCTTGCTCTGTTCACCCCTTGGCGCGCACTGGCTCTCCTCTGCACGAGGTTGTGGATGTCTCTCGGTTCTCCCCACCCACTTCCTGTCCCAAAGCATGCTGGAAAACGTAGTCCAAAAGTGTCCAGTATTGGTTTACATTGCGCTCGTCTCCCCCTGGTGGCCAGAAACGAGTAATTACAGCAGCAGGGTTTAAACCAGCGCTACAATCTCATTACAGATTATGACTTGCCCCGCCACCAGTACAAGGTCGCTGCTTTTGCAGATGATGTCCTCCATACCCTCTGAAATCCCCATCACTGTATTCTGACTTTTTTACAAGAGAATACGGCCTATTCTGAGGTTTCTTATTTTAATATTAATTAATGAATCTAAATGTGAGGTGCTGAGTGTGGGTATATCCCTTTCTCTGAAGGCTGTGATACAGTCTTTGGTTTGGGAAGACCATTCGATACCTAGGTGTCCTAATCCCCTCAGACCTCTCCACGCTATTCAATATCAACATTCGATATGTCCTGCTCCTGAACCCAGTTAAAACAACATTTATGCAACGGGCATAAGGCCCACTTCTCCTTGTTCGGATGGGTTAATATATTAAAAATGATGATGCTCCCTAAATTTTTATACTTTTTCCAGACTCTCCCTATCCATATCCCTATCTCCTTTTCCAGGAATGTTGGAGATGCTTTTGTGTGCTTTGTGTGGTCGGGGGGCCAACCCCTTCTGTTATATTCTCTACTCACACGACCTAAACCTCGCAGAGGATTGGGACTACCGCATATGAAATTTTATTATGTAGCCACTCTCCTACTTTGATTGTGTGACTGGTCCATTTTGCCACCCCACAATCTATGGATAGTCCTTAAACAACTATCCCTTTGGATCTCCATTGTCTTGATACCATGGCAAATGGCTCGACTCGAGACTTTGTGCCCAGTTCCACATCATAGAATCTACCCTATCCTCCACAGTTGGCGCTGGTATAGAGCACGACTGCGGTTTTCTACTCTGCCCTCTCTCCTGATTCCGGTGACGAGTAACCCTTATTTACCTCCAACAATGACTTCCTGAGCCGTGAATATGATGGCCCATACTTGATGCTCATGGTGTGCCTCACTAATGGAGGTCTCAAATTGTTAATTGCTCTGGTGCCTGATTGTGTTCCTACACTGTTAGACTCCTTTAAATACCTCCAATTAACCTACTTTGTGTGACGACTTAATACCTCATTGATAGACCAAATAGTTCTCCACCTGGGTGGCTATTTCAGCTGCTACAGACTTTCTCCTTCTCTCTCTGTGCCTCATCACTCCCTCAGGCACCTGAGAGAAACTAAAGCCACACAAAGGAGCTGCATGGAAAGCACACAGACTCAAATTGTGGATACATCACAGCTCTTCTATGAGCAACATCTTCATTTCCGTAATATATGTTTCAGAGATTCAAAGGTAAAAAAGGTGGACCAATCAAAATCATTGAAGTGTAGACAATGCTCAACCAATCACAAACATTCTACATGACATACTTTCTTAGAAATGTGGAATGCACACTTGAGCAATTAGTAAAAAAACACTTTGAAGGAAGACATAATATATGTTTGTTAACTTAACTTTTCTGACACTTATAAATAATGTTTTACTACTGAAAGAAGGAGGACACATTCCAACCTTGGAAAGATCATTTCTTCAAGGCTTTCTGGAATAATCCAAATCCTGTCACGTCTGAGCTAGATCAGGGAAAAAAGCACATTATAAGTAAATATTTTCTATTTACACATTTTGTGAAGCAAAGCCTATTCCTTAACCCTTTCAAATCATGATCTCGGAGATACTATGTCCCCCTTTGAAAAATTGTGCACTGCTGACCTCCCTCCTCCACATATTCTATCTCTTATTTATACTATGCTCCTGAATGCAGAATATTCTAATGTGCCTACTTACACTGCCTACTTACAGTGGGCAGCTGAGCTCCTGATTCTCATTACTGATGAGGACTGGCTAGATTCCTTACAAATTACCTTCTACTCATCCCGGGACATACGCATGCAAGAAACTAATTTCAAGTTACTGGCTAGGAGGTATCTTACACCTTCCCGATTACACATGATTTACCCTGAGGTATCAATGATGTGCCGTGGGTGTCGTAAGGCCTTTTTGCACATTTGATGGGAATGCACAATCATCGTGACCTATTGGGAAGTCATCTTCACCTATATAAATGACATTACTTCCTTAAACTTTCCACTTTCACCACAGATAGCCCTACTTCATATGGTTCCCGCTCCGTGAAAAGCCATGTTAAAACTCTAGCCATTCACTTGTTTAAAGCTGCCAAATGTACTAGATGTACTAGAAACAGATGCCCCTCTCGTTGGTCTTTGACCAGGTTAATGGTATCAGGAAAATGGAGGAGTTACATTACTCTCTCGAAAATAATTACAATAAATATTTTCAGATCTGGTTTGGTGGTCTGACTAAACAGTGGGCAGCCCAGCAACGTGATACATCTATACCAAGCCCTTTTCTTAAACAGGACATGGGGGACCAGCACTCTTTAGAATATTGTTTTGATTCTTTACTAGCACAGCATGATTTTTGAGGAGGTTAACCTGGTCTAGGTGGGACTCAGATCCAGTCTGGCAGGGTTGGTCACAGAGCAAATACTTGCATGTAACTTGCACTCCTGACGAGCCATTATAGGCGAAACATGCGTTGAGTGCCTTCAGAGACAGGGGCCATATTTAGAAATCTAATACTGAGCTAACTAGACTAAATGCAGATATGAATGCTGTGAAATCATTGAAGAATTTAGTTGTATAAAAGGTGAGATTGTCCCAATAGAAAGTGGATACTCTCATGCATCCTAATGCATTTGTAGCCTTCATTTGTATACTGAGGTTCAAACCTTATCTTGATGCCTAATTGACAGTTCCTCTGACTCTTATGTGTTTTTCTTATGTCTTTTTCCTGTGTTGAAACTATGGTCGGCCCATACAAAAGTGGAGCTATTTTGATGTGATTAAGAATGAATATTTGATCATTTGGGGCCAGTAAAGGATTAATCAGCTATACTACAGTGGCAAGAGAAAGTATGTGAACCCTTTGGGATTACGTGGAGTTTTGCATGAATTGGTCATAAAATGTGCTCTGATCTTCATCTAAGTCACAACAATTTGAAAAACACAGTCTGCTTAAAATAATACAACACAAACATTATATGTTTTCATGTTTTTATTGAACAGAACATGTAAACATTCACAGTGCAGGGTGGAAAAAGTATGTGAACCTTTGGACTTAATAACTGGTTGACCCTCCTTTGGCAGCAATAACCTCAACAAAACGTTTCCTGTAGTTGCAGATCAGAACTGCACAACGATCTGGAGTAATTTTGGGCCACTCCTCTTCACAAAACTGTTTCAGTGTAGCAATATTCTTGGGATGTCTGGTGTGAATCGCTCTCTTAAGCTCATGCCACAGCATTTAAATCGGGTTGAGGTCAGGACTCTGACTGGGCCACTCCAGAAGGCGTATTTTGTTTTGTTGAAGCCATTCTTTTGTTGAATTACTTGTATGCTTTGGGCCATTGTCCTGTTGCATCACCCATCCTCTGCGGAGTTTCAGTTGGCGGACAGATAGTCTTACGTTTTCCTCCAAAATGTCTTGATAAACTCTGGAATTCATTTTTCCATCAATGACAGCAATCCGTCCAGGCCCTGAGGCAGCAAAGCAGCCCCAAACCATGATGCTCCCTCCGCCATGTTTTACAGTGGAGATGAGGTTTTGATGTTGGTGTGCTGTGCCTTTTTTTCTCCACACAGTGTTGTGTGTTTTTTCCAAACTCCATTTTGATTTCATCTGTCCACAGAATATTTTGCCAGTAGTGCTGTGGAACATCCAGGTGCTCTTTCGCAAACTTCAAACGTGCTGCAATATTCTTTTTAAAAAGCAATGGCTTCCTCCGTGGTGTCTTCCCATTTACTCCATTCTTGTTTAACGTTTTCCTTATTGTAGATGTGTCAACAAAAATGTTAGCATGTGCCAGAGATTTCAGTAAGTCTTTAGCTGACACTCTAGGATTCTTCTTTACCTCACTAAGCATTCTGCGCTGTGCTCTTGCAGTCATATTTACAGGACGACCACGCCTAGGGAGAGTAGCAACAGTGTTGAACTTTCTCCATTTGCAGACAGTCTGTCTTACCGTGGACACATGAACATAAAGGCTTTTGGAGATACTTTTGTAACCCTTTCCAGCTTCATGCAAGTCAACAATTCTTGATCGCAGGTCTTCTGAGAGCTCTTTTCTGCGAGGCATGGTTCACATCAGGCAGTGCTTCTTGAAACCAGTAAACCCAAAACTGGTGTGTGTTTTTAAAGGGCAGGACAGCTTTCAGCAACACATCCAATAATATCACACTGATTGGACTCAAGGTTGGCTCACTCCTGGCTCCAATTAGCTCTTGGAGAAGTCAATAGGCTAGGGGTTCACATACTTTTTCCATCCTACACTGTGAATGTTTACATGTTATGTTCAATAAACACATGAAAACATATGTTTGTGTTGTATTATTTTAAGCAGACTGTGTTTTTCAAATTGTTGTGACTTAGATGAAGATCAGAGCACATTTTATGACCAATTCATGCAAAACTCCACGTAATCCCAAAGGGTTCACATACATTTTCTTGCCATTGTATATACAGGAATAATATTATCATTTACATATAGCGGACTTGGTTTTAAGATGCGTTTGTTATCTGTGTAAGACACAATATTGTGGTTATGTCTAACGTGTTTAAATTCACTGTTAATATTTTTTTTTATTAACAATAAAAGTTAAGTTTTATGATTAATCCAGGTAGACAATTTGTATCTCTCTAGAGCTTCTGGAGGGATAGTTGAACTTGATGCACTAGTTATGTTGATTTGTATCTCATATTTTTACTTATATCTTTGATTATTGTTATGCATATACATATGCTCTTGTGTTCTTGCGATCGCTACCCTATGTTTTGGGTATCTTTGAATGAAAAATTAGTTAACACCTACCAGTTTGCTAACAATGGTACATATCATCTATTCATCATTTTCTGTGTACTTTAACTGCTTAAGAGTCCTACTTTTATGTTCTCACATGTTTTCTCAATGTTATTATTATTTATTAAGCGCCAACACATTCCGTAGCGCTGTACAAGGTGCATTGGGTAAAGACAGGACAATTCTACAATACATACAGGAAGCAGATTAGTATTCCTGCCTGTAGATACAAAAGGACATGAGGGCCCTATTCCTGTGGAATTTACAATCTAGATGGATGTTATACTATATTTTGAACTCTTCCTTTCTTGGAATGTCATTATTCTACAGATGACAAAAAACAGATTATGGTAGTGCGCTTACACCATAGGGAAAGGGGGTCGCTATATAGAACCCAAAAACCAAGGTACTCTCCCTAATACCTCAAAAAGACAATAAGAATACACAAAAGAATGGGCAGCGCTCCTCCATGTACAGAAACAATAAAAAAGACAGACCAGAGGGGGAGGGAAAGAAACGGAAAAGGAGATTTCCTTACAGCAAAGGGATATATTCCTTCTTTTCAATCTCCTTAGACGTCTTTCAATAGAGGAATACGTTTGTTGTTTTGTATATACCTCAAAATAGAGGGAAACATGTTACATAGCGTATTATGCTATAGAAATTACTTTAAAATTATTCAAGCCGCCAAGTGTACACTCACGATTTGTGAGAGCTTCCAGCTCTCATATGATCGCCTCTCAAGTGTTAAATGGGCCGACTTGATTGCCCGTATCTCCCGGTAGATGGTTTTACTTGGCCCGGCGTCTCCCGAACTGTTATGTACTTGGGAGGAACCAGAAATAAACGGGAACTTTTTTTTTTTTTTATAGCCTCAAATGGCTTTTATTTAAAAAAAACAATAAAAACAAGAAGCTATACGCGTTTCGCACCTTTACGGCGCTTCATCAGTAGCAGAGGGAAAAATAAAACAAGAATTACCGACCCGGTGAAGTACCGTCCTTTTATGATGGATAGAAGGAACCGCCTAACTTGATGCATCCCGGCGCGTTGATCTCGGCGCAATCCGATGACGTCTGTCGCAACGATCTCCATGGATCCCCATGTAAACAGAGCGATGAGTCATCGACATGAAGCGATCTTTATTCGCCATAGTAGCCCGGACGATAGAAAGAGGGAGCTGTATGTCCATTCCATTGATCGATTTAAATCTCTATTTGGCATATAATGCTCAGTGATCATCCCCCAGGAGGAACGGATACATATACCAAGACGGTACATAAAAAGAAAAAGACATCAATTACAAACAATCCCTAACATAAAAAAATCTAACATAACTCCTAAAATAATGTTCAAAACGGATTACAAAAAATGACACAACTCGAAATCGGTGTTTAAACCGTGAGGAATAAGTGTATTAAAATGAAAAATCAACCTCATTTCTTCTTGATTGATTTTTTTAATAAAATCCTCTCCACGCCAGTTCCTCTTAATTCTTTTAAGTGGGAAAAAAAGTAGGCCAGCAGGTATTCCATCATGATAATCTCTAAAATGTGCAGAGACAGTATGGTGTTCAAATTGATTTCTTATGTTTCGTATATGTTCCATAACTCTAGTATGGAGGGGTCTTGTAGTCCTTCCAACATACATTTTATTACATGGACAAATTAAAGCATAAACCACATTTTTAGATTGACAAGTAGTGATTCCTTTCAATTTGTAGTTGATCTCATAGGGGAAGTCAGTTATAACTTGTTTTCTTACATTTAAATTTCTACATACATTACAAGACCCACACCTATAGAAACCTTCTTTGATCTGGAATGGATTTTCCACTTTTTTATTTTTATGACAATTATAACTCACGATTTTTTGTTTAATATTCTTTGCCCCTCTATAATTTTCGGCTTCTCTCCCAAAATTTCTTTTAGAACAGTGTCTTCAAGTAAAATAGGCCAATATTTTTTAAAAATTTGGTTTTTCAGATGTTTGCATGTAATGTTTTTTCATATCTAATAAACACAATATTAAATAAAAAAATAAAATAATGAACTGTATTCTGGATTGGCTGGCAATAAAGGGGCCACAATGAAAAAAATCCAGGGGAAGGCATCTTCTTTTGCAACTGCCCAATATTGGCTAAATTGCAAGTTAGCTGCTTTATTAGGGGCCAGATTTGTAATTGTTCCCTAAGCACAAATGAATTCAGGGAGCATCTTTACACTCTCCTGGTGTCCATAGGATTCCATGGAGAGTCATTTGAGACTACGTAAATGCAATCTCACAGAATTATGCTTTATGGCAGAAGGACAACAGAGATTTATTTATTCTTCTTTTACAAGATGAAAGGTATAAGATTATAGGAAGTTTTAATTTGTCTACAGTCGAAGAATAACTAATTATTCCATGGTTGCTCATTATTCTCGTCCTGGGTAGGTAAAAAAAAAAAAATCTCTCTAAGACTGTGCATTTTTTAAATATTACAATAAAATCAAATACTTCTGGTCCCACAGTACAATGTAAACAATCGCCTGCTCTGGGAACATGCAAAAGGAAACTGGATTCAGATTTATCTCGATGGAGTCCCGTGGACTCTAGGAGATGACACTGCCAATATCAACTAGTGGCTCCTTTCCATTGGAGATTAGTAGTTGGCCCCAGCTTTTCACTTTAACGGTTCCCTATTCCTTGTTGAACCAGAAGTGCTACTCATTACTACTAAGACAGTATAAAGCATGAGATACACTAAGCACGATGCGGCTCCACACACCGAGAGGTGCTCAGTGTATCCAGATTTCTCAACCTCCCTCACTCAGGCCGCGTCACGATGCGGCTTTGAGCGACGGGAGTTGGAAAAATCCAACTTTCCCTTTGTGGAGCAGGGCGTTGAGAGGAGGAGCTGGATCTGCAGCACATGGCGCATGCGCTGTGTGCTGTAGATCACTCCTACGAGGCCTGCTCCACACACTTCACTCTGTCTTCGCTTCAACGCAGCAGCATGGGGAGAGGAGAGCAGCCCCGCAGCAGGACCCCGAGCCAGGTTCCCGCCGGGACCCCCCCTCCATAATGTGAATTGCATACCTGCCCAGTACATTCCCCAATAGATTTTGCCAATAAAAAAACACTGCCTGAGTCTGCACGCAGCCCACATATCACCCCCTTCTACCTGGCTGTGCGTATGTGTAATTAATAAATTATATACACTGAGAAGTCTGGCTGTAAATTTATATATATATATATATATATAAAGAAGTCTAGTCTGAGGTCTGTATGTATGTACAGTCATGGCCGAAATTGTTGGCACCCCAGACATTTTTCCAGAAAATCAAGTATTTCTCACAGAAAAGTATTACAGTAGCACATGTTTTGCTATACACATGTTTATTCCCTTTGTGTGTATTGGAACAAAACAAAAAAAGGGAGGAAAAAAAGCAAATTGGACATAATGTCACACAAAACTCCAAAAATGGTCTGGACACAATTCTTGGCACCTATTCAAAATTGTGGATAAATAAGATTGTTTCAAGCATGTGATGCTCCTGTAAACTCATCTGGGGCAAGTAACAGGTGTGGGCAATATAAAAATCACACCTGAAAGCACATAAAAAGGAGAGAAGTTCACTTAGTCTTTGCATTGTGTTTCTGTGTGTGCCACACTAAGCATGGACAACAGAAAGAGGAGAAGAGAACTGTCTGAGGACTTGATATTTTTCTACAATTTTGGTTCTCAACAATCTCAAGGTTACAAGTCCATCTCCAGAGATCTAGATTTGCCTTTGTCCACAGTGTGCAACATTATCAAGAAGTTTGCAACCCATGGCACTGTAGCTAATCTCTCTGGGCGTGGACTGAAGAGAAAAATTGATGAAATGTTGCAACGCAGGATAGTCCGGATGGTGGATAAGCAGCCCCAAACAAGTTCCAAAGAAATTCAAGCTGCCCTGCAGGCTCAGGGAGCATCAGTGTCAGCGCGAACTATCCGTCGACATTTAAATGAAATGAAACGCTATGGCAGGAGACCCAGGAGAACCCCACTGCTGACACAGAGACATAAAAAAGCAAGACTACAGTTTGCCAAAATGTACTTGAGTAAGCCAAAATCCTTCTGGGAAAACATCTTGTGGACAGATGAGACCAAGATAGAGCTTTTTGGTAAAGCACATCATTCTACTGTTTACCGAAAACAGAATGAGGCCTACAAAGAAAAGAACACAGTACCTACAGTGAAATATGGTGGAGGTTCAATGATGTTTTGGGGTTGTTTTGCTGCCTCTGGCACTGGGTGCCTTGAATGTGTGCAAAGCATCATGAAATCTGAGGATTACCAAAGGAGTTTGGGTCGCACTGTAGAGCCCAGTGTCAGAAAGCTGTGTTTGCTTCTGAGATCTTGGGTCTTTCAGCAGGACAATGACCCCAAACATACGTCAAAAAGCACCCAGAAATAGATGGCAACAAAGCGCTGGAGAGTTCTGAAGTGGCCAGCAATGAGTCCAGATCTAAATCCCATTGAATACCTGTGGAGAGATCTTAAAATTGCTGTTGGGAAAAGGCGCCCTTCCAATAAGAGAGACCTGGAGCAGTTTTCAAAGGAAGAGTGGTCCAAAATTCCGAATGAGAGGTGTAAGAAGCTTATTGATGGTTATAGGAAGCGACTGATTTCAGTTATTATTTCCAAAGCGTGTGCAACCAAATATTAAGTTAAGGGTGCCAAGAATTTTGTCCAGACCATTTTTGGAGTTTTCTGTGATATTATGTCCAATTTGCTTTTTTTCCTCCCTTTTTTTGTTTTGTTCCAATACACACAAAGGGAATAAACATGTGTATAGCAAAACATGTGTTACTTTTCTGTGAGAAATACTTGATTTTCTGGAAAAATGCCTGGGGTGCCAACAATTTCGGCCATGACTGTATATATATGAGGGGTGTCAGTACATATATGTATGAGGTCTGCGTGTTGATATATATATATATATATATATATATGGTCTGTGTGTGGTATCGATGCATCCCTACTCTACATAGCACTCCCTGTGTCCCTATAATCAATAAATATGTGTATATATATATATATATATTATATATATATAACGAAGGGGGTGCTATATGATCGTGGTTACCTTTTTTTTCTTAATTTTTTATACTATTCCTATGAAATTAGCAGTAATTTTAATGTGTTTTATTTAATAGAAACTTCTTTTTGCCTATATGACATGCGCTTTGTGAAAATAAAAGGTTTTGGCATGTACATTTTAATTTAGTTAGTGGATTCGAGTCCAGTGCGGAGAGAAGCAAACGTAATGCAATGTAGACAGGCTGCGAGGCGGAGTGAAGTCAAGCCTGCAAGATGTTTGCTTCTCTTTACTTCGCTACGCTGTGCGTCGCTACGCACTCAGTGTATCTCAGGCTTAAGCCTTAGTCTATCTTTGTAGCATTAATCGATATACAACAGCTCAAAGAGAGATTGAGCTTATTTGCTCCCTGCTACTGTATTTATTATGTTCGCCTTCATTTTTAAGACATTTGGAACGCTAGTCTGACAGGCCCGATAATAGGGAACTCTAAATGCTAAAATTTGGCACAGGTTAACCCTTTCGCTGCCAAAAATGTGTAATAATAATATACAATAATAGAATAAATAACCTGGATCGGCGCAAGTATTGCTCTCTGGGGTCCTGGAATCTCGTATATATATATGTAAAAAAGGAGACAATAATAGTGCAACACTGATATATACAATATACTGTAAGTGTATGTGATATATATCCCACTCACAAGTGTAGAGCCGTAACACTGGCTCTAAGTGGGTCCAGACATGCGGGTAAATTATCTTCAATTTCTTAGGTGACCCCCACCTTACAGCAAATATTCTGTCCAAAGTTTGTGCAGTGGAAAGAAAAAAAGGGAATAATTCCTTGTGTAGATCCGCAAACAAAGGTCACAATGTTATGTACAGATGGAATCGTACTCACATTCTGAGGAGCTCACATAGCTCGTGGATGTATACCCATAGGTTTTTTTAGGGTGGGAGAAAAACCCAGAGGAAAAACCACCGATGATCCAGGAAACAGCAAAGCAGGAAACAGGATTGGAGATGGAAAATAAAATTTATTAAAATATAATTAAAATAACCACCAGAACGCGTTTCGCCGCATCAGGTAGCGGCTTCATCAGCTGGAATGCTTGTAATGGGCCTGTAGACCTTTTTATAGTGTCCATAAACATTCTTAATTGTCCCCATATGTCCTGTTTGCTGTTTTAATTGGTCCTTCCGTTTTCATCGGCGTCTGATGTTGGGCGCCGCCATTTTGCGCATGCGCGGTTTACTTCCGCGTTCCACCGCGTTCCAAACGCCGTTCTTTTACTTCCGCGTTCCACCGCGTTCCAAACACCGCTCTTTTACTTCCGGTCGGCGGTTCTCGGCCAGAGGATGAAAATAGATGCAAAATTTTCTTTTTTTCTTCCCCCGCAGTGCTCAGAGGTTGAGGTTTTAAAAAACTTTCCCCTTTTTCCACCATATGCATCCCAAAAACAAAAAATTGCATATATTAAACTTAGAAAAAGATTAACATTGTTCAAATAAATAGTGCAGCCCGCAGGGTCTCCTTATGGATTAACAGTATACTTAAATCTTATGTGTGATGCCAATGGAGAAGAAATAGAGGCTATTTCACAAATTGTATATATAATAAATTATTTTAAGAAACTATCTTGTAGCCTCTACTATTTGCAAAGGTAAAGATGATATACTTAATAACTTAGATATTTAAATAGTAACCATATAATTACTATCCCATTTAGTGACCTCCTTTGTCAAAAAAGTGTCTAGTGCATCAGTGCTTTATTTAAGTTATTTTCATTTTAAAACTATATGCCTAAAATTTATTACAGTATCTTCCCATTTAATATTAATTAATCAAATAAATAAAATATTAATTAGTGCAATATATTAATAATGTGAACCTCGTTTATATGAGAATACTATTAAAGTGCTATATTATTGCTAACTAACAGTTAAATGCGTACTTAAATAAGTGTATTATCATTTTAAAGTGCTTCTATATGTTCAATATATTAATTGCATTTCAAAACTATATACCTAAAATTTATTACAATATCTTCCCATTTAATAGTAGTTAATAAAATATTGATTAGTGCAATATGTTAATAATAAATAATGTGGACCTCATTTATATGAAAATACTATTAAAGTGCTATATTATTGCTAACTATTACCTAAGTGTTGAATGCGTACTTGAATAAGTATATTACCATTTTAAAGTGCTTCTACATGTTCAATATATTAATTGCATTTCAAAACTATATACCTAAAATTTATTACAGTATCTTCCCATTTAATAGTAGTTAATAAAATATTAATTAGTCCAATATGTTAATAATAAATAATGTGGACCTCATTAATATGAGAATACTATTAAAGTGCTATATTATTACTAACTATTACCTAAGTGTTAAATGCATACTTGAATAGGTGTATTGCCATTTTTAAAGTGCTTGTATATGTTTAATATAATTCAATGATGTGTAAGTGAAAAAAAATAAAAAAAAATTTATAACTCTTTTTCCTTGTTTTTATCTCGCGACCTTCCTTTCCCCACATGTGATATTTTGATCTTTATTTATATATAGCCCCTCTCATCATAAATGGTGAAAAGGGTAAGTGTATACTATGAATCCTATTCGGACCCCAAGAGGTGCACAACAACTCATAAAAAATGAACCACCTCAACATCGTTGTTTAACCCATTTGGTGCCATAGTACCCATTTCATAGATGGTCCGCATCTCCTCTTGTCCCAGTTTATTAACAATATTATCATCTATATTAATTTTATGTACTTTCTTAATGGCCATAAATCTCAAACCTACTGGGGAACCTCCATGCTGGAGCTTAAAATGTAATGAAACCGTGTGTTTTTCATAAAACTTTTTTATGTTTCTAACATGTTCCGAAATTCTTATATTTAAAGCCCTCTTTGTGCGTCCAACATATTGGAGGCCACAGGGACATTCTAAGAGATATATTACGCTTTTTGAGCAACAATTGAGAACCTCTTTTATTTGTGTCTTTTGGTTGGTTTTTCTATTAATATACTCTGTTCTACAGTCTTTCCTATTACCAGTCGACCTACAGGCCAGACATTGTCCACAGACATAAAAGCCATTCTTTAGACTGAATTGATTCTGATTTATCTTTTTATTTTTAGGTTTACTATGTACCAAATTCATTTTTAAGTTCTTAACTCCTCTAAATACTATTTTTGGCTGTTCCCCCAATATGCTGTTAAGATCCTTGTCTTTCCGAAGAACATGCCAGTGTTTCTTGATTATTCTCTTCATGTTTTTGGCTTTACTGCTGTAGTCACACAGAAATAGGACTTCCCCTTCTTTAATGTTTTTTTTAGGTTTATATTGGAGTAAATTTGTCCGATCCTCCTGTTTGAGTTGGTCAATAATTGTATCCAACTCTAGGGCATTATACCCCTTCTCTAAAAAATTTTCTTTCAATTGGTTGGCCTGTTGCTCAAAAATGTTGAGGTCTGAGCAATTCCTCCTCAAGCGAATGAATTGCCCCCTAGGCACCCCTTTAAGCCACGATGGATTGTGGCAGCTTGTGGTGTTTATATAAGTATTAGTATGTACCTCTTTAAAAAAAGTTTTGCATTTGACAGATCCTTCACTAATATATATTTCTAGATCAAGAAAGGTTATTTTTTCCCTGCTCCACTTATTGTCTAATGTAATACCCCAAACCTGACTGTTCAGGCTATCCAGAAAGGTGATTAAATCTTCCTCACTACCTCTCCAAACAAAAAATACGTCATCAATATAACATCTATAGATGGGGATGTTGTGCGCCCAGCTATGCGAACCGTAGACAAACTGGGCTTCCCAGCTTGCCATATATAGGTTCGCATAGCTGGGCGCAAACTTAGTCCCCATCGCCGTACCATTCTTTTGCAAGAAAAAATCGTCCCCAAATTTAAAATAATTATTTTCTAGAATAAATTGTATACTCTCCATAATAAAGCCCACCTGTATATCATCCAATTTCTTGGAATCACTTATTCTTTCGTTAACTATTTGCATACCCATGGCATGGGGTATATTACTATACAATGAATTTACGTCACTTGCAACCATTATATACTCTTTCTCCCATTTCATTTCATCCAATATCTGTAATATAGAAAAAATGGCGTCGCGCCCATACTCACTTATTTTTGGAGCGGCGGCAACTGCCAGGAGTAACAGCCCAGTCAATGTATAAAACATAACAAGGAAGGAGAGTGTCATCTGCGCTCATTCCTATGTGTTCCATGCACAACAAAAATGAGGTTTTGTTTGTTTCAATGGCCATTGCAACGTAAGCCCACTCGCCACTTCAAGGCACCTCTTTAGAGTGGGTACCTAACAATTGTAACCAAAAGGCCGCTCTACTGAGCAGCTCCAAGCCCCTCCAGCTGCTTTTCAGCAAGGAGAGACAAAGATGGTGGGTTTTATTTATACACGCACCAAGCACTTCCCATTTGGGATCAAAAACAAACATGGAAAGAGGAACAGCTGCAAAACGACGGACTGGTGTTACAAGCATGATATACATAAATACAGAAAAAATGGCGTCGCGCCCATACTCACTTATTTTTTTTGGAGCGGCGGCAACTGCCAGGAGTAACAGCCCAGTCAATGTATAAAACATAACAAGGAAGAGAGTGTCATCTGCGCTCATTCCTATGTGTTCCATGCACAACAAAAATGAGGTTTTTTTTGTTTCAATGGCCATTGCAACGTAAGCCCACTCGCCACTTCAAGGCACCTCTTTAGAGTGGGTACCTAACAATGTAACCAAAAGGCCGCTCTACTGAGCAGCTCCAAGCCCCTCCAGCTGCTTTTCAGCAAGAGGACAGACAAAGATGGTGGGTGTTTATTTATACACGCACCAAGCACTTCCCATTTGGGATCAAAAACAAACATGGAAAGAGGAACAGCTGCAAAACGACGGACTGGTGTTACAAGCATGATATACATAAATACAGAAAAAATGGCGTCGCGCCCATACTCACTTATTTTTGGAGCGGCGGCAACTGCCAGGAGTAACAGCCCAGTCAATGTATAATAACAAGGAAGGAGAGTGTCATCTGCGCTCATTCCTATGTGTTCCTACACAACAAAAATGAGGTTTGTTTTGTTTCAATGGCCATTGCAACGTAAGCCCACTCGCCACTTCAAGGCACCTCTTTAGAGTGGGTACCTAACAATTGTAACCAAAAGGCCGCTCTACTGAGCAGCTCCAAGCCCCTCCAGCTGCTTTTCAGCAAGGAGAGACAAAGATGGTGGGTTTTATTTATAACCGCACCAAGCACTTCCCATTTGGGATCAAAAACAAAAACATGGAAAGAGGAACAGCTGCAAAACGACGGACTGGTGTTACAAGCATGATATACATAAATACAGAAAAAATGGCGTCGCGCCCATACTCACTTATTTTTGGAGCGGCGGCAACTGCCAGGAGTAACAGCCCAGTCAATGTATAAAACATAACAAGGAAGGAGAGTGTCATCTGCGCTCATTCCTATGTGTTCCATGCACAACAAAAATGAGGTTTTGTTTGTTTCAATGGCCATTGCAACGTAAGCCCACTCGCCACTTCAAGGCACCTCTTTAGAGTGGGTACCTAACAATTGTAACCAAAAGGCCGCTCTACTGAGCAGCTCCAAGCCCCTCCAGCTGCTTTTCAGCAAGGAGAGACAAAGATGGTGGGTTTTATTTATACACGCACCAAGCACTTCCATTTTGGGATCAAAAACAAAAACATGGAAAGAGGAACAGCTGCAAAACGACGGACTGGTGTTACAAGCATGATATACATAAATACAGAAAAAATGGCGTCGCGCCCATACTCACTTATTTTTGGAGCGGCGGCAACTGCCAGGAGTAACAGCCCAGTCAATGTATAAAACATAACAAGGAAGGAGAGTGTCATCTGCGCTCATTCCTATGTGTTCCAGTGCTCGCACAACAAAAATGAGGTTTTGTTTGTTTCAATGGCCATTGCAACGTAAGCCCACTCGCCACTTCAAGGCACCTCTTTAGAGGACACCAGTCCGTCGTTTTGCAGCTGTTCCTCTTTCCATGTTTTTTGTTTGATCCCAAATGGGAAGTGCTTGGTGCGTGTATAAATAAAACCCACCATCTTTGTCTCTCCTTGCTGAAAAGCAGCTGGAGGGGCTTGGAGCTGCTCAGTAGAGCGGCCTTTTGGTTACAATTGTTAGGTACCCACTCTAAAGAGGTGCCTTGAAGTGGCGAGTGGGCTTACGTTGCAATGGCCATTGAAACAAACAAAACCTCATTTTTGTTGTGCATGGAACAACATAGGAATGAGCGCAGATGACACTCTCCTTCCTTGTTATGTTTTATACATTGACTGGGCTGTTACTCCTGGCAGTTGCCGCCGCTCCAAAAATAAGTGAGTATGGGCGCGACGCCATTTTTTCTGTATTTATGTATATCATGCTTGTAACACCAGTCCGTCGTTTTGCCAGCTGTTTCTCTTTCCATGTTTTTGTTTTTGATCCCAAATGGGAAGTGCTTGGTGCGTGTATAAATAAAACCCACCATCTTTGTCTCTCCTTCCTGCTGAAAGCAGCTGGAGGGGCTTGGAGCTGCTCAGTAGAGCGGCCTTTTGGTTACAATTGTTAGGTACCCACTCTAAAGAGGTGCCTTGAAGTGGCGAGTGGGCTTACGTTGCAATGGCCATTGAAACAAACAAAACCTCATTTTTGTTGTGCATGGAACACATAGGAATGAGCGCAGATGACACTCTCCTTCCTAATATCTGTAATATGTTAATGGTATCCTTTAGGTACGATGGCATCTCCTTGACAATTGGCTGAAGAAGGATGTCTACATATTCAGACAGGCAGCTTGTGATGGAATGGATTCCTGCCACTATAGGTCTCCCAGGTGGTTCAGTTATATTTTTATGGATCTTGGGCAAAATGTAAAAGTGTGGTGTCTTAATATCTTCAATCATTAAATACTGAAATTCACGTTCAGTAAGAATCCCCTTATCTTTGCCACCTTGAAGGAGAACCTGGAGATTTTCTCTAATAGTTACTATGGGATTACTTTAAGTTTAGTGTACGTTTTTTTGTCCTCCAATATACGTAATGCCTCCTTATTGTATGCTTCTTTTGACCAGACAACAATCCCCCCTCCCTTGTCCGCAGGTTTTATTACAATCGTCTCATCATTGTCAAGATTTTTTATCGCTTTTTTTTCTTCTACAGTGAGGTTATGATTTTTCTCTTTAACCACCATCCTGTCTATGTCAGTGGACACCAAATTTTCAAACATTTTGATTTCATCAGAAATGGTATGTCGCGGATAAAACTTTGATTTTTTCTTTAAGTCCGTGTGTGTGAATTTATCTGGATCAGTTGGCATACTACTTTGTACTGGAGATCTCATAAAGTATTTTTTCAGACTTAATTTTCTTTTAAAACGTTGTAAATCTATATATATACTGAACTTAACCATCTGTTTGGTGGGGGCAAACTTTAGACCTTTATTTAGGACTTTAATCTCTGTATTGGTTAAAACCCTCTGGCTCAAATTAAAAATACCTTTCATTTTTACCTTCTCTCCCTTTTTTCTCTTAAGGATTCGCTTCCCTGCTCTCTTTCCCCTTCTGTTTTTTCCCAAGATCTTTTCTTTCCCCCCTCTCTTCCTAATCTTATATCCAGATCTCTGTGTTCCCCTGATTTACCCTCCTGTCCAGGGGGTCCCTCCAAAAAACCTCCTCCTCTGGATTTTCACTGAGGATTCGAAATCTGTTGGTCGTAGGGATACTGATATTATCGATCTCCTGGTTAAGGGGTCAGGGGAAGTCCTATTTCTGTGTGACTACAGCAGTAAAGCCAAAAACATGAAGAGAATAATCAAGAAACACTGGCATGTTCTTCGGAAAGACAAGGATCTTAACAGCATATTGGGGGAACAGACAAAAATAGTATTTAGAGGAGTTAAGAACTTAAAAATGAATTTGGTACATAGTAAACCTAAAAATAAAAAGATAAATCAGAATCAATTCAATCTAAAGAATGGCTTTTATGTCTGTGGACAATGTCTGGCCTGTAGGTCGACTGGTAATAGGAAAGACTGTAGAACAGAGTATATTAATAGAAAAACCAACCAAAAGACACAAATAAAAGAGGTTCTCAATTGTTGCTCAAAAAGCGTAATATATCTCTTAGAATGTCCCTGTGGCCTCCAATATGTTGGACGCACAAAGAGGGCTTTAAATATAAGAATTTCGGAACATGTTAGAAACATAAAAAAGTTTTATGAAAAACACTCGGTTTCATTACATTTTAAGCTCCAGCATGGAGGTTCCCCAGTAGGTTTGAGATTTATGGCCATTAAGAAAGTACATAAAATTAATATAGATGATAATATTGTTAATAAACTGGGACAAGAGGAGATGCGGACCATCTATGAAATGGGTACTATGGCACCAAATGGGTTAAACAACGATTTTGAGGTGGTTCATTTTTTATGAGTTGTTGTGCACCTCTTGGGGTCCGAATAGGATTCATAGTATACACTTACCCTTTTCACCATTTATGATGAGAGGGGCTATATATAAATAAAGATCAAAATATCACATGTGGGGAAAGGAAGGTCGCGAGATAAAAACAAGGAAAAAGAGTTATAAAAAATTATTTTATTTTTTTCTTTTTTCACTTACACATCATTGAATTATATTAAACATATACAAGCACTTTAAAAATGGCAATACACCTATTCAAGTACGCATTTAACACTTAGGTAATAGTTAGTAATAATATAGCACTTTAATAGTATTCTCATATTAATGAGGTCCACATTATTTATTATTAACATATTGCACTAATTAGTATTTTATTAACTACTATTAAATGGGAAGATATTGTAATAAATTTTAGGTATATAGTTTTGAAATGCAATTAATATATTGAACATATAGAAGCACTTTAAAATGGTAATATACTTATTCAAGTACGCATTCAACACTTAGGTAATAGTTAGCAATAATATAGCACTTTAATAGTATTTTCATATAAATGAGGTCCACATTATTTATTATTAACATATTGCACTAATCAATATTTTATTAACTACTATTAAATGGGAAGATATTGTAATAAATTTTAGGTATATAGTTTTGAAATGCAATTAATATATTGAACATATAGAAGCACTTTAAAATGATAATACACTTATTTAAGTACGCATTTAACAGTTAGTTAGCAATAATATAGCACTTTAATAGTATTTTCATATAAACGAGGTTCACATTATTAATATATTGCACTAATTAATATTTTATTAATTTTATTAATTAATATTAAATGGGAAGATACTGTAATAAATTTTAGGCATATAGTTTTAAAATGAAAATAACTTAAATAAAGCACTGATGCACTAGACACTTTTTTGACAAAGGAGGTCACTAAATGGGATAGTAATTATATGGTTACTATTTAAATATCTAAGTTATTAAGTATATCATCTTTACCTTTGCAAATAGTAGAGGCTACAAGATAGTTTCTTAAAATAATTTATTATATATACAATTTGTGAAATAGCCTCTATTTCTTCTCCATTGGCATCACACATAAGATTTAAGTATACTGTTAATCCATAAGGAGACCCTGCGGGCTGCACTATTTATTTGAACAATGTTAATCTTTTTCTAAGTTTAATATATGCAATTTTTTGTTTTTGGGATGCATATGGTGGAAAAAGGGGAAAGTTTTTTGAAACCTCAACCTCTGAGCACTGCGGGGGAAGAAAAAAAGAAAATTTTGCATCTATTTTCATCCTCTGGCCGAGAACCGCCGACCGGAAGTAAAAGAGCGGTGTTTGGAACGCGGTTTGAACGCGGAAGTAAAAGAACGGCGTTTGGAACGCAGTGGAACGCGGAAGTAAACCGCGCATGCGCAAAATGGCGGCGCCCAACATCAGACGCCGATGAAAACGGAAGGACCAATTAAAACAGCAAACAGGACATTTGGGGACAATTAAGAATGTTTATGGACACTATAAAAGGGTCTACAGGCCCATTACAACCATTCCAGCTAATGAAGCCGCTACCTGATGCGGCGAAACGCGTTCTGGTGGTTATTTTAATTATATTTTAATAAATTTTATTTTCTATCTCCAATCCTGTTTCCTGCTTTGCTGTTTCCTGGATCATCGGTGGTTTTTCCTCTTGGTTTTTCTCCCACCCTAAAAAAACCTATGGGTATACATCCACGAGCTATGTGAGCTCCTCAGAATGTGAGTACGATTCCATCTGTACATAACATTGTGACCTTTGTTTGCGGATCTACACAAGGAATTTTTCCCTTTTTTTCTTTCCACTGCACAAACTTTGGACAGAATATTTGCTGTAAGGTGGGGGTCACCTAAGAAATTGAAGATAATTTACCCGCATGTCTGGACCCACTTAGAGCCAGTGTTACAGCTCTACACTTGTGAGTGGGATATATATCACATACACTTACAGTATATTGTATATATCAGTGTTGCACTATTATTGTCTCTTTTTTTACATATATATATACGAGATTCCAGGACCCCAGAGAGCAATACTTGCGCCGATCCAGGTTATTTATTCTATTATTGTGTGTAATGGTATAGGGGAAACCACTATATCCTGAGATTGGCTATCTGGGTACCCTGGTGGTGGATGCATGTTGTGTGGCGCTGCACCATTCCTTGTTAATAATATACAATGACAACGAGCATGTTGTGCACAGTTCCCTTTTTCTGTAAAATAAAATACCATTAAGTATGTTAACTTATTTGTCCTTGTATCAATTTGCTCACTTCATGAATACTGATAATTTGGAATTAGCATTGTTTTGAAGTCCTATGGTGGACATTCTTCTAGTTTTGCAGAACAGAGCACCAGACTGAAATTGTATATGTTTCAAAGCAGGATTGTTAGCACTTGAATATGTAACCTTTTTTTTTTTTCCTGTAACATAGCCAGTTTCTGCTAACTGTCTTGATTGTAAAGCAGAATTCATTTACACTGGATCATTGGCTATGCCTTGCAATTTTGCATTAGGATTATGGAAAATAAAGTGGCTTGCTGGTGTACACCTTTCCACTTGGCCATCATTCATGGAGTGGGTGGAGTGTATGAGAGGTCAGCAATTACTATTCTTCCAATGAGTCACAATGTTGACTTGCAAAACCATACTTTTTATTTCAGGCAGATGCGAAAACTATATATTTTTTTAAGTCTTAATGTCAGTTGCTGTATGTATCACTTCAGCTTCCACCCACCAATCTGTGTTTTTTTTTTTTTTGAGAAAGTGGTTTTCCAGGAAGGATACATTGAGATTTCTCTCGTTTTCAAGTATGTCCTGGGTGGCGAGTATGTACCGTTAGGTGTCTTGCCCAAGGACACTTACTGGAGAGGTGCTCTTGCTGGAATCAAACTCATTTCTCCACAAGCTCTCTCCACGCAGAGCAGTGATGTTAACTCTACTCCACCCAGCCGGTACCACATCATCCTGCTCTATGAAGGTAAGTAAGTATGAAACAAGCATTCATATCACGTGATTCCTCGCCAGTTCTAAATAAAGTCTCAAGTCTTTGAAATATTGGTTTTATTAAAAGGGACAAATAATAATTTGATTAAATTCTCCACTGTTACATTGGCATTTACAATTTTGACAATATGTTTCAATGAAATGGAGTGGAAGAATGACCTCATGGTAATACATTAACCAGATATCTTGTTTCATTTAATACACCAATAGTAGGCAGGATTCAAACCCACAGTTTCAAAACGTATGCCTAAATACACAGAAAAAATATCTGCTTCTTTATGTTACTAGATTTGATTTTTTTTCTTTTGGCATGGGTTTCTCAAATTTGGTTTTGACGTCTCTGCAAATTTTGGGAGAGGTGATGGAATCTGACTTAAGGATAAAACTTGCTTAAGGTTGTATATCTCCAAACACAGACAAGCATGATTCAGAGACAGGACGTGGTCTGTAGGGTGTGATATATTTGCTACAGGATTGTCAGTGACATGTTTGGGTGTGTCAGTACAGTGTGCCTGCATCAGAATAGAAACCCAGGCTAGCAGGATGGTGCCCGTAAACCAGAAACATACCAAACACCCATGAGAGTTGAGAGAGAAGTCTGAGACTGGAACTAGAGCGGGGACTCATTCCATTAGTAAGTGTCTGTGAGTGCTTAGTAGCAAACCGCAACAGATTGTTGTGTTGCAATTCAGAATTAACCATGCCTAACTTGACACTGTGGAAGCGATCATGGCTGCAGACTGGCTGTATCCCTAAGCTAGTAGCTGATTGACTCCGAACCAGTGGAATCAGGAATTCAGTTCAGTTTTGGGCCAAGTTGCCGCACATCATTCAATAATGCTGTTGCAGGAACCAGTTTTGCTTCAAAGCAGCAGTTCAGCATCTCTGGAGTTAATTGACTACTGTAGAGGAAAAACTGCAAGACTACAGCAATGTATCAAGCCATAAACCTTCACTAATTGTAAAACACGAAAGTAAGGTACTACACTCTTTTGCGCAGTGGCGTAGCGTGGGGGGGGGGCTGGGGGGGCCGTGGCCCCAGGCGCAGTTTTCTTGGGGCGCAAATTTCTTTTGAAATTATGCGCCCCTAAAACTTGAGGCCTGGACTGACCCACCGGGCCCTCAGGCGCCGCCCAAGGGCCCGCGGGTTGAGGGGGCCCAGATGCCGGGCAGCGGGAGTGCCTGCCCGGTCCTGAACAGTGAGTCCATCCGTGTTGAAGGGGAGGCGGCTGCGTGCAGGCGCAGGTCACGTGGTCCAGCTAATCAGGTGGTACTGAGTCTCTGTACCACCTGACTGGCCGGACCGCATGACCTGCGCACGCATGCAGCCACCTCCCCTTCAACACGGACGGACTCACACGCTGTTCAGGACCGGGCAGGCACTCCCGCTGCCCGGCATCTGGGCCCCAACCCCTGCTGGATCCGGAGCTGGGGCAATATCCATGTATGAGCTGGCTGCCGCTGGGGCAATATTCAGTTGAGAGCTGGGGCAATAGCCATGTGTTAGCTGGGCTGGGGCAAATCCATGTGTGAGCTGGGGCAAATCCATGTGTGAGCTGGGGCATATCCATGTGTGAGCTGGGGCATATCCATGTGTGAGCTGGGGCATATCCATGGGAGAGCTGGCTGGGGCAATATCCATGTGTGAGCTGGGGCAAATCCATGTGTGTGCTGGGGCATATCCATGTGTGAGCTGGGGCATATCCATGTGTGAGCTGGGGCAAATCTATGTGTGAGCTGGGGCATATGCATGGGAGAGCTGGCTGGGGCAATATCCATGTGTGAGCTGGGGCAATATCCATGTGTGAGCTGGGGCAATATTCATGGGAGAGCTGGCTGGGGCAATGTCCATGTGTGAGCTGGGGCAAATCCATGTGTGAGCTGGGGCAAATCCATGTGTGAGCTGGGGCAAATCCATGTGTGAGCTGGGGCAAATCCATGTGTGAGCTGGGGCAATATCCATGGGAGAGCAGGCTGGGGCAATATCCATGTGTGAGCTGGGGCATATCCATGGGAGAGCTGGCTGGGGCAATATCCATGGGAGAGCTGGGGCAATATCCATGGGAGAGCAGGCTGGGGCAATATCCATGTGTGAGCTGGGGCATATCCATGGGAGAGCTGGCTGGGGCAATATCCATGTGTGAGCTGGGGCAAATCCATGCGTGAGCTGGGGCAATATCCATGTGTGAGCTGGGGCAAATCCATGTGTGAGCTGGGGCAATATCATGTGTGAGCTGGGGCAATATCCATGGGAGAGGAGGCTGGGGCAATATCCATGTGTGAGCTGGGGCATATCCATGGGAGAGCTGGCTGGGGCAATATCCATGTGTAAACTGGGGCAAATCCATGTGTGAGCTGGGGCAATATCCATGTGTAAGCTGGGGCAAATCCATGTGTGAGCTGGGGCAATATCCATGTGTGAGCTGGGGCAATATCCATGTGTGAGCTGGGGCAATATCCATGGAGAGCAGGCTGGGGCAATATCCATGTGTGAGCTGGGGCATATCCATGGGAGAGCTGGCTGGGGCAATATCCATGTGTGAGCTGGGGCAAATCCATGCGTGAGCTGGGGCAATATCCATGTGTGAGCTGGGGCAAATCCATGTGTGAGCTGGGGCAATATCCATGTGTGAGCTGGGGCAATATCCATGTGTGAGCTGGGGCAATATCCATGGGAGAGCAGGCTGGGGCAATATCCATGTGTGAGCTGGGGCATATCCATGGGAGAGCTGGCTGGGGCAATATCCATGTGTGAGCTGGGGCAAATCCATGCGTGAGCTGGGGCAAATCCATGCATGAGCTGGGGCAAATCCATGCGTGAGCTGGCGCAATATCCATGTGTGAGCTGGGGCAAATCCATGTGTGAGCTGGGGCAATATCCATGTGTGAGCTGGGGCAATATCCATGTGTGAGCTGGGACAATATCCATGGGAGAGCAGGCTGAGGCAATATCCATGTGTGAGCTGGGGCATATCCATGGGAGAGCTGGCTGGGGCAATATCCATGTGTGAGCTGGGGCAAATCCATGTGTGAGCTGGGGCAATATCCATGTGTGAGCTGGGGCAATATCCATGTGTGAGCTGGGGCAATATCCATGTGTGAGCTGGGGCAATATCCATGGGAGAGCAGGCTGGGGCAATATCCATGTGTGAGCTGGGGCATATCCATGGGAGAGCTGACTGGGGCAATATCCATGTGTGAGCTGGGGCAAATCCATGCGTGAGCTGGGGCATATCCATGGGAGAGCTGGCTGGGGCAATATCCATGTGTGAGCTGGGGCAAATCCATGCGTGAGCTGGCTGGGGCAATATCCATGTGTGAGCTGGCTGGGGCAATATCCATGTGTGAGCTGGGGCAAATCCATGCATGAGCTGGGGCATATCCATGTGTGAGCTGGCTGGGGCAATATCCATGTGTGAGCTGGGGCAAATCCATGCGTGAGCTGGGGCAAATCCATGCGTGAGCTGGGGCAATATCCATGTGTGAGCTGGGGCAAATCCATGTGTGAGCTGGGGCAATATCCATGTGTGAGCTGGGGCAATATCCATGGGAGAGCAGGCTGAGGCAATATCCATGTGTGAGCTGGGGCATATCCATGGGAGAGCTGGCTGGGGCAATATCCATGTGTGAGCTGGGGCAAATCCATGTGTGAGCTGGGGCAATATCCATGTGTGAGCTGGGGCAATATCCATGTGTGAGCTGGGGCAATATCCATGTGTGAGCTGGGGCATATCCATGGGAGAGCAGGCTGGGGCAATATCCATGTGTGAGCTGGGGCATATCCATGGGAGAGCTGGCTGGGGCAATATCCATGTGTGAGCTGGGGCAAATCCATGCGTGAGCTGGGGCATATCCATGGGAGAGCTGGCTGGGGCAATATCCATGTGTGAGCTGGGGCAAATCCATGCGTGAGCTGGCTGGGGCAATATCCATGTGTGAGCTGGCTGGGGCAATATCCATGTGTGAGCTGGGGCAAATCCATGCGTGAGCTGGGGCATATCCATGTGTGAGCTGGCTGGGGCAATATCCATGTGTGAGCTGGCTGGGGCAATATCCATGTGTGAGCTGGCTGGGGCAATATCCATGTGAGAGCTGGCTGGGGCAATATCCATGTGAGAGCTGGCTGGGGCAATATCCATGTGAGAGCTGGCTGGGGCAATATTCATGTGAGAGCTGGCTGGGGCAATATCCATGTGAGAGCTGGCTGGGGCAATATTCATGTGAGAGCTGGGGCAATATTCATGTGAGCTGGCTGGGACAATATCGATAACGTGTTCACAGGTTGGGGGGGCGCACAATTCTTGGCTGGCTCCGGGCGCTGACAACCCACGCTACGCCACTGCTTTTGCGTTTTACAATTTGTCATATATTCTGAGGTGGCGAGAACCTCTTCTTTGGTATCTGCTGTGCACATTATTTCATCATTTTCTGCTGGTTTTATAAACCTTAACTATCCATATATTGTTAATCTTAGGAAATAAACTAAGATTTGGGTTACATTTTTTCATTTTGTTTAATTATGTTAGACATTTGTGCAGCAATGCAAAGGGATGTTGGCAGCATTACTAAAACATGACTGGATCAAGAAAAAGACAAAAAAGCTCCACTTGAATTATGTCTCACAGGGAACCAACTTGTTCCTAACTGCAAATATAGTGATCGTCTACTACCTGAATCAACCACTGGAAGCTAATAGGAGCACATAACTGTAAGCATTAGTGACACGAGAGGGAAAAATACAAAGAAAAAATGTTTCTGCTCACAATCTAATATAAATGATACAACATGGGGAACACAATGATCCTCCTCCCATAGCTTACAATCTAATATAACATAGAACGTTCTTGCTCACTGATCTTGCAATTTAATATAAAAGGTACAACTAATGTTGCAATGTAATAGAAAGGAACCTAATGATGTAAAGAGTTTGGAATAAGCTCAACCAGGAAATCTCTGTAAAATCTGGCATTCTCGGTGTTGTACCAGATATAAAAATAAAGAGATTTAGGAGAAGAGAAGACTAACTGGAAATGCGTGTTCAAATCCAACATTGTCAGCACAATGTACTGAAGAGAAAGTTGAGTTGAAATCCTAGAGATAGCTCTGCTATTATACTGTCATTAGATTCCTGATCATAATATTTATTGTTCTTTAGCTTAGTTTGCCTCAATATAGTCTTAAATAAAATATAGATTATACGGATAAAATGTTTAAAGGTAATTGTGCTTGAATTTCAGTATTTTTTCTAGGAAGAAAACACTTTTTCCACAGATTAATATAGCATAGAGATACAAATGATAATTATGCTTAGAAACAGATGTGTGCAACATCCCACCCTTAACTCATCAAATCCTCTACCCTCAATTAGCCATTGTGAATCCACACATAACCCACCTTCCCACTCTTCAACTGTGATATATATATATATATATCATACATACATACATACTAGGTTTTGGGGAAATGTCATACTTATTACATATTTATTGTGCTTTAACATAAAGAAGTTTAATTATACATCCAAAAAAAAGCTTCAGAGTGTGGGCCAAATAAAATCTCCATACCCTGCACAACAAATATTACAAAGGGCATGTTTGTTCTATACGACATTACATGGCTTGCAAAATGTGAATTTAATTTAATATGACGTATAGTGTGGTTTTACCTTTGCTACTTGTTTTTATTGTGCCATGTGAGTATCTGTATATATTTTTTGCTATTCTGTAGACTGTATTTCTATTTTACTCATCTTTTGAAGAGCAATCGTGCTTCTTCTCAGAACTCTGACAATCTAATTCAAAAGTAGAATACAAACAACAGACATTCCTGCTCACAGAGGTTAGAAACTAAAATAAAGGAAACAATAAAGAAAACCATTAATCTTGTTTACAGAGCATACAATCTAATGAGAGGACAACAAAAGATAGGGTTTGCAATCTAAAAAAGGAAACAACATTGAGAAATTCTTCCATACTTTACATTCTTATACAACAGTGCAATAAACAGGGTATTTCTGCTCACAAAATGTGCATTCTAATATAGCTGATACAATACAGAGAATTATTGGTTTCCATTCACAAAACAGAAAAGCTGCAATACACAAGTTGCTCACGAAGATTGTCATCTACTAATAAATAAAACTCTAAAGAGAAATATTGTTTGTCTCACAGAGCTTACAATCTAAGATAAGATCAACAATTTATAACAGTTTATATTGCCGGTTTTGTATAGGAATTATGCTTTCTTTTCTATTGTGTCAAAATTCAGATTGTAAAAATACCCTGTGACGGGACGGCCACCACAATATTTTATTTAGTTTAATTTCATTCTTTTTGTTATATTTCGTTCCCCCCTGCATTTATAGTTACGAATTCCCCAGTTAGAATTATTGTAAAATGTTCCCCGTTTTGTAATTAAAGGGATACTCCAGGCAATATGACCACCTCAGCGTTTTATGGTGGTCATATTGCCTGAAGTATCCCATTTTTCCCCCAGCCTTCTACGTTTTCCCAATCGGCTGATATTGCTGAGAGAAGCGGTGAACTTCACTCCGCCCTCCCAGCTGTCAATCAGCCGATCGGGTTTCAAGGTCCCGCATTTTGGAACTCTCGATAAAGCTGGGATGTCATCGCGCTACAAGCGCAATGACGTCCCACCGCTCCTGCAGAGTCGCGGGAACGCTCAGAAAAAGGAGCCGGAGCCGCCGCCTCCTCCTCCGCCTAACAGTTTTTAGATGAGAAGCGGGGTGAACTTCAGCTCACCTCGCCGCTCGTGAACGCGCGCTGCTCTGCGCATGCGAGGTTGAATGAGCAGGATTCCGGGAGGAAGCCTGCTGATTGGCTGGTTTACGTGATAGGCGTGCATGCGCGCTTTGCATATAAACCTTTAGCCGAGTTCCAACTTTACCACGACGGGAGCGGAAGAGGAGGGAGGTGAGTAAAAAAAACGCTGATGGAAAAGTGTCATTTTTAGGGTAAATATTACATTAAAAAAAATTATATATATATATATTACACTGAATGACTAGTTAGGGCAATAGGTTTAATATAATGTAAAAAAAAAAAGGGGGGTGATTTTCAGCCTGGAGTGTTCTTTTAATTGTGTTCCACCTGCAATGTCACGAAGATGCATGTTACAACAATGTATTTATGTGTGCAGCTATATCCCTCCCTATAAGGTGGCCCAGCTACTGCTTTGACTATTCCTGTGCTGTTAATATTCTGTTCCTACATTGTGAGATTTCACTTCCCTGATGTGTGTGGATTGTGTCCTTGTGTTTGGGGCTGTTCCCCAATTCTTCCTGCTCATTAAGAAATTGTATTTCTCCTGTCCGCCAGACTTTAACCCCGACCGCACTAGCCACTATACACTCCACCAGGGCGCTTTTTGGTCAGTGTGTGCCTGAAAACAGAAGCCTGCTATGGGGTGATTCCAGAGGGGAAGCGCTATCAGGAACCCCATCATCCAGCCTCTTCGCTGCCTGGGTATATTACCACAGCCGCTGGATTTCTACAGCTCACCACTCAGTCCTCCATGCATGGATCAAGGCGCTTCTTTGGCACGAGTAGCCCGGGGACCAGAACTATATGGAAGTACCTAGGATGTGCCACCATTCCACAAGGATCACCCCCAAATAACTCGGAAAATAGTAGTCAAGAGATCATGGCTAGTTGAGGGACCCTGAGCCGGAGCATCTGACAAGCCATCTCGGAAAATTCAGCCAGGGGCGGGGGCAGACAGTGTGGCAACAGAAACTGGGCTATGTTTCAGGGCAGTGGCAAAGTCATTATACAGATAGAAATTGGGCTATGGCTTGGGCAGTGGTAACCCAGCGCCGGGATGTCTGGACGGACAGGAGGGAGAACATTGGGGACAGTCTGTATAAAAGTACCATGTATTTCCCTGCAATAAAACACAGATTTTCCTTCAACCTACACACTGCCTCGGCAAGTGACTGGGGGAGAAATAAAGGGCTATTTTTACTGAGCCTTGGTATCCCCGGATCCAGGCGGAGGCGAGCAGCAAAGCGATGTGCTCTGAGCAGCGGCTTTACTAACTGCAGACAGCAGATCAGCATATTCCTGAGCAGCTGACTTCGCTGTCACCAGGGCTGATGCCTCAGCTGGCCCGCTACCCTGCGGCTCTCCAAGGTAAGGAAGGCGTTAATGGCAGATCTACTCGTCCTGAGTAGCGGAAATCTGTCACATTCCTTAAAACTTTCAATTCAGATACATTAAAATAGGTTCTCTAACAATCGATGATGTATTTTCTCTCTACAGCCTCTCTTTTTCACGGAAACATCCTTATAGTGAACCTGTAGCAAGCAAACAGAGGGTGGATATCACATTTAAGGTTGCAACTAGCGATTATTCTCATAATAATCGGCCAACTAATCGATTATTTCGATTAATCGTTTCATCGGATAAATTTTTTTTTAAAAAATTTGTTTACTTAAAATAAATTTTATGTAAAAAAATAAATACCACAGCCTCCCCCCCTTTTTTCGTAAGCAATTTGCATAGTGTAGGTAACTTTCATTTGTACATACGTAAATTGCGTATCTTGCGTACTTCTCACACAAGGTATGCCAGTGTTTGGTCAGAGGGATGGGTTGATGCTGCATGCGCAGCTTAAGCCCATGTTTGCTTTCTCAAATGAACGTGGCTACAAGCAGGTCATAGATGATGATGTCAGCATGAAATCGGGGTTAATAAGCTAAAGTGGTCAGGGTGCGCAGAGTGTCCCTTTTAAATAATTTCGTGAACAAACTGGGAGGGGCTGGAGGTGGAAGGGAGTGACTTTGCTCAAGTAACTTGACCTGAGTGTGAGAGGGAGTGGGTATGGACAAAAGACCGGATTTGAGTGTGGGAGTGAGTTTGGGGAAAGGGACCAGACCAAAGGGAGGGAATGGCAGTTCCCGATCAAAGAGGGTGTGGCAGGGAGGGTGGGTTGGTGGCACAGGAGTCCAGCTTCAAGTAAGGATAAAACACAGGCATACAGCTCCTTCACCCAGTGGCAGTATCCTATTGTTTGTGTTATAGTTCTGTTACTGTTGTAAACGGAATAAAAACAAAACTGGTTGTGTCTGACATAACCCTAGAACTAAATTATACCTAGTAAAGCACCGTGTCTTCTCCAATCAGCTCCGAAGCTGAAGTTATTTACGTTTAACTCAGTATGACTCTAAACAGTGTGTGCCATATACAGGACGATTAATCGACACCGATTAATCGATAATTGATTAGTTGTTTCAGCCCTAATCACATTTGTCACAAAGATCAATACAATATCTCATTGCTTGATGAGATATTGATAGTAGGGATGAGCTGTTCGGTTCGATCTGTTCGGAGTTCGCATCGAACATCGGCCATTCGCCGAACTCCGAAGATCTCCGCGTGTTCGGTTCGAGTTCGCCCACAATGGACCACAATGCACTTTTCCACTGGCCTGAAGCTTGTACTTGGCTACAGCCTTGCACCTGACCACAGGTCAGGTGCAAGACTATGCCGATCACGGCTCAGAGTCCTGATTGGGCAAATATTGCCCAATCATGGGCTCACAGAGCTAAGTCTCGCAGCACACTATATAAGGCTTCACACAGCCCCAGCACGTGTTTTTTGAGAGGAGATTGTTCTGTTAGTGTGTCTTCTCAGTGCCAGCAGCTATTGGGGGGGGTTCTCACTTCTACAAGATATCTGGGAATTGTTGTAATCTGTGTGTTCTCACTGCCAACAGCTATTGGGGGGGGGTCTGTCTTCTACAAGATATCTGGGATTTGTTGTAATCTGTGTGTTCTCACTGCCAGCAGCTATTGGGGGGTCTCACTTCTTCAAGATATCTGGGAATTCTAGGAGGTTCCTGGGAATTGTAATCTGTGTCTTGTCACTGCCACCCATCAGGGGGTCTCACTGATTTATAGGTTTCTGGGAATTTTAATCTGTGTCTTGTCACTGCCACCCATCAGGGGGTCTCACTGATTTATAGGCGGTTCCTGGGAATTGTAATTTGTTTCTTGTCACTGCCACCCAGCAGGGGGTCTCACTGATTTATAGGAGGTTTCTGGGAATTGTAATCTGTGTCTTGTCACTGGCTGCCAGCTATCAGGGTGTCTCACGGAGCTATACCAGAGTTCTGGAAATATTTAATCTAGATAACACAGTTGAATCAGAGTTCTGCATATCTCCAATTTTTATAACAGAGTTGAATCAGAGTTCTGTATATCTTTAATCTATATATCACTCACCATGTCAGAAAGACCAAAAAGGACAGACAGACACTCCCAGACACAGATAAGAGGGCAAGCAGCCTCTGTGTCGGGAGGCTGTGCCTCTGGTCGTCGCGGACGTGGTGCATCCTCTGCAGGGGCACGCTTGTCCTTTCTAACTGGTGCTGGCCGTCTTAAGCAGCAGCAACATACAGAGGATTTGCAGGATTGGCTAACCAGGCCATCCTCATCATCCGAGTCCTCTGCCAGCCAGGCTTGTAGTGGTTTACAGTCCACCTCAGCTGCCAAAACATCTAATTCAGCCTCCATGTCCACAGCTACTCCTGCCGTAGCCTCACTATCACACACGGAGGACTCAGCTGAATTGTTTGACTACAATGACAGTGACATGCTGCTTGAGGATGCGCAGCAACTACAGTGCTCTGATTCAAACTCTGAGGTTGAGGAAGGGAGTATAATCAACCTAGAGGAAGGGGATGCCAGTGACACACACATAACTGGCACTCATGTTGCCCCAGCAGCTGCAGCATACTGCCAAGTTGGCTCCAGTAATGAGAAGATAGGGGGTTATGACGATGATGAGGTCACTGACTCCACCTGGGTGCCTGATCGAACAGAGGAGTCAAGGGAGGAGGAGGCACAACAAAAACGAGGCAGAACGTCCTCTATGACCAACCGTAGTCAGTCCAAGGCATCAGAAGTCACAGCTGCTCAGGTGCAGAGCGCTGTTGTCTCAAAGCACATGTACAGGAAGTCTGCTGTCTGGGAGTTCTTTAAGAAATGTGCAGCAGACCGCACCTTTGCTATTTGTAATCTATGTCAGATGAGGAGCAAGCGTGGGAAAGACATCCCACACTTGGGTACCACGTGCTTGAGGCGACATATGACCACCTGCCACGCATCCCATTGGCACAACACTTTGCATGGGTCCTCCTCATCTGTCTCTACCCCCACTATATGTTCTGCCATGTCATTGCCTACAACCTCCACTGACAGGGATGATGCAACCGTAATTGGTGTACCAGGTTCTTCCTCACAATGTGACAGCATCCCATCATCTGAAGATTTACGCAGTCAGATTACGTTGCCCCAGCTGCTGCAGCGTAAAAAAATATAGTCCCAACCATCCCCAAGCACGACGTCTAAATGCCAGCTTAGCAAAATTACTTGCATTACAGCTGCTGCCTTTCCAGCTGGTGGACTCTGCTTCCTTCCGTGAATTTGCTGAATGTGCTGTACCACAGTGGCAGGTTCCAAAACGCCATTTCTTTTCATGGAAGGCCATTGCAGCACTATACCAGCATGTGGAACACTATGTTATGGAGTCATTGGGAAAGGCAGTCATCAGCAAGGTGCACGTGACTTTAGACACCTGGTCCAGCAAGCATGGACAGGGCTGTTACATTTCCTTCATGGCACACTGGGTAACTCTGCTTGCAGCTGGGAGGGATCCAGGACGGGGCTCTGTGCTGGAGCTTGTTCATCCACCATGCCTCCAGAAAGCTGCTCGTATGAGGTTTGTCTGCTCCACCACCTCTTCCTCCTCCTCCTTCTCTGGCGAAGTGGCAGTTAAACTGACTCGTGGAAGGGGCTACGCAATGGCTCAAGCAAAAAGATGCCATACTGTGCTTGAGCTGGTTTGTTTAGGGGACAGGAGCCACACCGGTCCAGAAATTCTGTCAGCTCTGCAGGTGCAGGTATGGTTAACACCACGCCAGCTTCAGCTGGGAATTGTCATCTGTGATAATGCAGCAACCTTCACTCCGCCCTACGCCAGGGTAAGCTGAGGCATGTACCATGCCTAGCACACATCCTAAATCTGGTGGTACAGTGTTTCCTAACCAGGTACCCATGGCTGGTACAGCTTCTCAGCCAGGCCAGAAAAGTCTGCAGCCACTTCAGACGGTCATTCCCAGCAAGTGTTCGCCTGGCAGAAATTCAAAGAAAATTCCACCCTCCCACAAACCGTCTGATCTGTGACATGCCCACCAGGTGGAACTCGACATTAGCAATGCTGCAGCATCTGCACAAGCAGCAGAGGGCCATCAATGAGTACCTGTGTGAGTATGGCACAAGGACAGGTTCAGGTCAACTTGGGTTCCCCCCCCCCGCAGTGGCTGATGATCAAGGATGCGATGTACTGTCACCATTTGAGGAGGCAACGAGGATGGTGAGCAGGGACAGTGCATGCATCAGTGACACAATTCCTTTAGTGTTCCTGCTGGAGCACACTCTGTGGGGAATTATAGATGTGGCACTAGAGGCAGAGCAGCGGGAGGAAGAGGAGGCCTTCCCTAGCTCTCAAGGCCCCAGTCTTTACGCAGACAGCATTCCTGCGGGTCCTCAGATCAGACAGGAGGAGGAGGAGGAATATTTAAGTAGTGGGGGCATTGAAGGTGGGGATTCCTCAAGGGAGGGTTTTGTGTGCCCAGAAACCCAAGGACTAGTACGTGGCTGGGAGGAGGAAGTGCACGATGGGGTCATCCTCATTGACCAGGAAGATTCGGAAGCTAATGCCACCTCCAACCTACGCTGCATGGGCTCCCTTATCCTGCAAAGCCTGCTAAAGGACCCCAGGATTCGTGCTATCAAGGAGAGAGATCAATACTGGTTGGCAAGCCTTCTTGATCCACAATACAAGGGTAAAGTTGCAGAGCTCATCCTGCCCGCACAGAGGGAGGACAGGATGAAACAACTTGTGTAACACCTTTCCAGGCACTGGTAGGTTACCAAGCGATGACACAGGTGCTTCTGAGGCTGCGGATGATCAGAGGAAGAGTGGTGAAAGCCGGGCCGCTTGACTGATGCATTTTTAATTTTTTTTAGTCCACGACGCTCAGGGACGTCAAATGCAGGCACCCATTGCCAGCGACTTCACCATATGGTGCAGGACTACCTAGGGGCAAGGGCAGACCTGGATACCTTTACAGCAGATGATCCACTGGCTTACTGGGTGTTGAGATTGGATCAATTGCCAGAACTTAGCCAATATGCTATGCAGCTACTAGGTTGCCCTTCATCCAGCGTGCTTTCTGAAAGAACATTCAGGGCCGCTGGAGGTTTTGTCGCAGACAAAAGAGTGCGTCTGTCCACCGACTCTGTAGACCGGCTGACATTTATAAAAATGAATCAGTCCTGGATCAGCAGCTATCAATCCCCTGATGCTGACATAACTGAATAGATCTGGGATCTCCTCTGCATTCCCAAAACCTCCACCACTGCACTACAAAGGGGTTACGGTGTGAAGGCACTTGCAGCCACCAAAGGCACAATATTTGGGCGCACTGACGCCTATACCAGATTCATATAATTTTAATATTGGACCACAGGGTCCAACCCTGCACTCTTCCACAATACCACAGAGGAGTTACTTACGGTGTGAAGGCACTTGCTGCCACCAAAGGCACAATATTTGGGTGCACTGCCACTGACGCCTATACCAGATTCATATCATTTTAATATTGGACCGCAGGGTCCAACCCTGCCCTCTTCCACAATACCACAGAGGGGTTACGGTGTGATGGCACTGTTGCCGACACTAAAGGCCCAATTTTAAAGCACCTATTGTTACTTTCATCCAAAGCCTGCATAAGTTTCACCATAATTTAGCCAAAAAAAATCACTAAACTTGTTCTGCATGTCCTAAAATGTCTCCTCTTTTCATACAGGCTGCCGCCGAAAGCAATTGTTTATGAATAGATTAAAGGAAAACCATATACCGTAATTTGAAATGTAATTTTTTTGTTTTTAAATGTTTCTATACATCTTACAAATCCGCAACTTCACAGGCAGATTATGGGGACCTCCTAGGCACGATATTTGAAGGAATTTTTCATTTTTATTCTTAACCTTTATTTCATGGAAAACTCACTGTTCCTTTAAAAACTTTTTTTTTAACTTTTTGTCCTTGTTTCCAGTCCCCCAGGGCACTACCCGGACCCCCATACACCTTTTATGGCAAATATCTTGCATATATGCGCTCTTGGAGGGCACTCTAAAAATCAAACTTTCGAGTCCCATTGACTTGCATTGAGTTCGGTTCGTGTTCGAGTTCGAACTCGAACTTTTGAAAATGTTCGAGTTCAAATGTGAACCGAACACGGGGGTGTTCGGCTCATCACTAATTGCTAGCCACAACATACCTGGGTTTACCAACAAGCTTTGCCATCATCCTGCTTTGTGGGGATTTGTGCACTGACTCACAATCAGGTAAAATTACAACTTTCTTGCATGAGAGTAAATATTTGACAATGAGTAACTCAAACTATTACTATATATGTGACAGCAGAAAAATGCATAACACATAAATAGCAAGCACTTTCCTGTCAAATGAGCACGACATGTCTGGAGCATGACAGGTGCACTTTTGTTATGAGTCTCTTGTGGTTTGACTTCTATGTGTAATTGATCTTCTATCTCCCTGCATTCATCCCATTAAAATAATCTCTAATCCAATATCAGTTCATCTCCCCATGTCATTATTATCCTTTCAGCATTAATGTAATTAACCTATGCAGTGAAGAAGCAGCAGTAAGAGGAGTCTATGCACATCCTGTATCATTTTTCCCAAGGGAAAATGGAAAAATAAGATAAAAATGTTTGCCAAAAACTCAATAAATCAGTCTTTCACAACGGCCAGCATTGGTGGCTAGCAGTGGCATCAGGCCTGTGCTGAGTGAGACTTTGTTCCTGTGAATCCATTGCTAAGGGCCTGGACTATATATTTTGCATATGTTTAAATGAATTGCACAGTATTTGTTTAGGTTTTGTCTTGTAACTCCTTTTCCATGTTTCTCTAGATATATGGTACACCCTAAATATGAAGATTGGGCTTCTAGAATGCACAGTTTCTCCTCCAGGATTGATTTGTTATCTGATATTAGCCTCATTGTTGACATGGCTAGCAGATTGTAAAACCTATAGTATACACATTTAAGACCATGCTCTGGTTGCCTCAAGGCTGGATCTCTGTATCCCAAGCAAAGTAGGTTTTCATCTCATCTAAACAGCAAGGAATAGGTAGAAAATATATGCTGTTGAGTGCTGGGCTGCCACCAGAAATATCGGGGCCCCTTACTGAACCACTAGTCAGGGCTGCTCTCAGCTGCTCATTTCAGCAAACTAATTAAAAATAAAGTATTTTGCTTACTATATTTTAAAGAAAGTGGTGTAGCAAAGGGCCAAAAAGTGTTCCTTCTTTGAAGAGCATTCGCTCGACAACGTTACCTGGTGCAAATCATACTACTCACCCCCTCAGTGATGATCAGAATGCTCTGAACATCCAGAGATGCCACGCTCCACTGAGTAATTTGTTGGCATCTTGGTGGACTTGCCCTGAGTGGCAGTGACAGGCCCCCTTGTAGCCACATATCAAGGGCTGTCACGTCTTTCCGCCCCTGCCCCATGGTAGCCATGGTTATGTGGACAAATTATTAGCCTTATTTAACTCAAAAGATGAGTGAGTATACCGTTCCATTGATAGTGTACATAAGGCAATCAAGAATTAAGATTTTTATAATACCATAATATTTGGATGTCTAAATATTGATATCTAGATCCATGATAGAAATTAAAACAATACAACATACATAATGACCTGTAGAAAGATATGATAACTTTTTATTTATGAGCTTACATATACAGTAAATGTACCTGTGTACAAAATGCAAGTTAAAAATAAGACCTTATGGAGGATCACATTTGTATAGTTCAAATATTTTCAGCTAATAACTCTGCATTATATAATCATTTGACTGACCATACTCATGCATACCTAAAACTAAGAATACAAATGTTCTATGGCTAATTATTGTCCCATCTTCCTCAATTCTGATCAAGATTTTCGCTAAGATTTTAGCCTCCTGCCTAAATCTCATTCTGGCACACTTAACTCATCCTGAGCAGGTGGGATTTATTCATGATCAACAACCTTGTGATAATAGAAGTGTTTGTGACCTACTTTTGGCTGTGGAACATAGACAGTTGCTTTCTCTACTTTTGTTTTTAGGATGCGTGGCCCAGGGGCTGACTGACAACTAATGGGGCCCCTTGGCAATAGGAGATGATGGGGACCCCTTATGCCACATCCATACATGGCCTCACCCATACAACGCAACAGCAACATGTACATTGTTCTGTTAAAGAATTTATGTCTATTCACAATTTTCAAAATAATAATTCTAATTATTATTATCTTATTATTATTATTATGATTAAGTAGAAACAAAAAAGCAAACCACCGCACCTTTTAAAACGCATTTGCAAGAAAACTACTGGACAAAAATTAATGGAAATAATCTCAGGTCCTATGAATAATAATAAAAAGGTCTGTTACAGAAAAAAAACGCTATTAAAAAAAATTTCGCCGGAAAAATCCCAGAAAATGCCTAAAAAATCCTAAAACATAAGTAAAGAGACTTTTTGCTGCAAATTAAAAGAATAAACAGTTTAACCCCTTAAGGACCGCTGACGTACTATGTACGTCCTGCCCACGGGTCTCCCTTAGACCCGCGGACGTACATAGTACGTCAGCGGCTCTTAATCTTCCTCCCGCCCGATACTTACCTCCCTCGCAGATCTGGAGCCCTCTATCTCCCCAACCATTGAAGATAGAGCGCTGCAAGGTACACCGCTGGAACACCGCTCAGCAATGTGCAGCATTAACCATTTCGCTGTCGGATCGCGATTCGGCGCAAATTTGAGCCAAATCACGATTCAAACCTGGAGGGGGCTGACATAGTGGATGGCCAGTCAAATGGCTTAAAAAAGCGTATAAATTAAAACTCAATAAACAAAAGGTGGCAGTAACAACATCAGGATACAAAAAAGCCAAACGCGTTTCACGCCTAAAATGGCGCTTCATCAGTGGCAAAAAGTAAAGAATTGAAGGAGCTTGTTGGATTTTCTCTTTTATATAGCTCACTCTAATTATCAGTGTGGATACCAATTAGTAATCAGAACACTAATTAAAAGTCCACAATGGTCAATCATCGGAGTGATGAAGCGCCATTTTAGGCGTGAAAAACGTTTGGCTTTTTTGTATCCTGATGTTACTTTGTTTATTGAGTTTTAATAAATACGCTTTTTTAAGCCATTTGACTCAACTATCTTACTCCTACGGAGGACTCTTAAGGAGGTGAATATAGGGAACGCGATTGGGGAACTCGACGGAACCTCAACCTTGGAGAGGTCGTTTCCCCTGCGGAGATTGGCTTGCAGCGTCTGTTCTTTCAAGCATCCCGCGGCTGCCTCTAAGTGGAGAAGGCTCGTAACAAAGAGAAGCCCTGACGGTCCCACCACACTCCCAATTACAGAACTGTCTGAGAGGAACTATCTCCGGTAAGACAAAGTTGAACTGTCACCATTGCTGGATTTAAGTTTCTGGCTTGAACGCCACCACCTTGTGTGATCCTACCAATATTGGACTGGTCTGTGGGTTATATCCTTGAATCCATTCAGACCAACCACAGACATTTTAAATATAAAAGGTGCACGATCATTGCTGCCTGTCCCCTATTGGATGAACTAAGACTGCTGTGATTGAATTCTGTGGTCTCTGAAAGACTAAAAGAGGCAAAATACTGTTGACTCTCTTCCTATTGGAAATTAATGTGCCTGTCAGGACTGACTACAATGGCTTAATACTCTAGTAAACGGAGTTTCCACTTTTAATCACTTTTCCTTAGAAAGGAATGAGATAACTATGACTATCTAGATTTGTTATACATATAGAACGTTACCTCTTTTCCTTCCTAGTATCTACGTGAGGGCCATCCCCTTTCTCTTTTTTTGTTGCCATTTCCTTCGGGTGCTGGGAAGCACCCCCCTGGGTGTATCTATTGGCGAGCCGTAAAAAATAAGCGCTGCTGAGTTGAACACTTCTTCTTTATTTCCAGCTTCTACGAGAGGTGAGTATAGGGAGGGACAGGGGGGGGGGATTAAAGGACCGTGACGTACATACAGTAGTACGTCCTTGGACCATAAGGGGAATTTTCCCCAGGACCAGGGGCGGATCCAGAGACTAGTCTCGGGAGGGGCACTTACAGAAAATAAGGTGTTTTAGCAGAGAGCCGGACTCACGAGAATTTACAGAGGGCCCGGCTCACAGGAGCTTACAATCTAGAGGAGCAGAGGGCCCGGCTCACAGGAGCTTACAATCTAGAGGAGCAGAGGGCACCCAGGAGCTTACAATCTAGAGGAGCAGAGGGCACCCAGGAACTTACAATCTAGAGGAGCAGAGGACACCCAGGAGCTTACAATCTAGAGGAGCAGAGGGCACCCCGGATTTTACAATCTAGAGGAGCAGAGGGCACCCCGGATTTTACAATCTAGAGGAGCAGAGAGCCCCCAGCTCACACATGGATTTGCCCCAGCTCAAGGATTTGCCCAGCTCATGGATTTGCCCCCAGGTCATGGATTTGCCCAGCTCATGGATTTGCCCCCAGGTCATGGATTTGCCCAGCACATGGATTTGCCCCCAGCTCATGGATTTGCCCCCAGGTCATGGATTTGCCCAGCTCATGGATTTGCCCCCAGGTCATGGATTTGCCCCAGCTCATGGATTTGCCCAGCTCATGGATTTGCCCCCAGGTCATGGATTTGCCCAGCTCATGTATTTGCCCAGCTCATGGATTTGCCCCCAGGTCATGGATTTGCCCAGCTCATGGATTTGCCCCCAGGTCATGGATTTGCCCAGCACATGGATTTGCCCCCAGCTCATGGATTTGCCCCCAGGTCATGGATTTGCCCAGCTCATGGATTTGTCCCCAGGTCATGGATTTGCCCAGCACATGGATTTGCCCAGCTCATGGATTTGCCCCCAGGTCATGGATTTGCCCAGCTCATGGATTTGCCCAACTCATGTATTTGCCCCCAGGTCATGGATTTGCCCCGAGCTCATGGATTTGCCCCCAGCTCATGGATTTGCCCCCAGCTCATGGATTTGCCCCAGCTCATGGATTTGCCCCCAGCTCATGGATTTGCCCCAGCTCATGGATTTGCCCAGCTCATATATTTGCCCAGCTCATGTATTTGCCCCCAGGTCATGGATTTGCCCCCAGCTCATGGATTTGCCCCCAGCTCATGGATTTGCCCCAGCTCATGTATTTGCCCCCAGGTCATGGATTTGCCCAGCTCATGTATTTGCCCAGCTCATGTATTTGCCCCCAGGTCATGGATTTGCCCAGCTCATGGATTTGCCCCCAGGTCATGGATTTGCCCCCAGCTCATGGATTTGCCCCCAGCTCATGGATTTGCCCCAGCTCATGGATTTGCCCCCAGGTCATGGATTTGCCCAGCTCATGGATTTGCCCCCAGGTCATGGATTTGCCCAGCACATGGATTTGCCCCAGCTCATGGATTTGCCCCCAGGTCATGGATTTGCCCCAGCTCATGGATTTGCCCCCAGGTCATGGATTTGCCCAGCACATGGATTTGCCCAGCTCATGGATTTGCCCCCAGGTCATGGATTTGCCCAGCTCATGTATTTGCCCAGCTCATGTATTTGCCCCCAGGTCATGGATTTGCCCCCAGCTCATGGATTTGCCCCCAGCTCATGGATTTGCCCCCAGCTCATGGATTTGCCCCCAGCTCATGGATTTGCCCCAGCTCATGGATTTGCCCCAGCTCATGGATTTGCCCCAGCTCATGGATTTGCCCCCAGCTCATGGATTTGCCCCAGCTCATGGATTTGCCCCCAGCTCATGGATTTGCCCCAGCTCATGGATTTGCCCCAGCTCATGGATTTGCCCAGCACATGGATTTGCCCCAGCTCATGGATTTGCCCAGCACATGGATTTGCCCCAGCTCATGGATTTGCCCAGCACATGGATTTGCCCAGCTCATGGATTTGCCCCAGCTCATGGATTTGCCCAGCTCATGGATTTGCCCCCAGATCATGGATTTGCCCCCAGCTCATGGATTTGCCCCCAGCTCATGGATTTGCCCCCAGGTCACACATGGATTTGCCCCCAGGTCACACATGGATTTGCCCCCAGGTCACACATGGATTTGCCCCCAGCTCATAGATTTGCCCCCAGGTCACACATGGATTTGCCCCCAGGTCATGGATTTGCCCCAGCTCTCACCTGGATTGTTGCCCCAGCTCCGGCAGGGGTTGAGGGACCCAGATGCCGGCAGCGCGGGAGCGCCTGCCCGATCTTGAACAGTCCGTCCTGTGAAGTGGATGCGGCTGTGTGCGTGCGCAGCCGGTCACGCGGTCCGGCCAGTCAGGTGGTACAGAGACTCAGTACCACCTGATTAGCCGGACCACGTGACCGGCTGCGCACGCACACAGCCGCATCCACCTCACAGGACGGACTGTTCAAGACCGGGCAGGCGCTCTCGCGCTGCCCGGCATCTGGGTCCCTCAACCCCCGGGCCAAATCTCGGGGGGGGGGCAATTGCTCCGTTGCCCCCCCTCTGGATCCGCCCCTGCCCAGGACGTATTAAGATTAAATTCCAGCCACGTTTCTTTACATCATTAGCAAAGGCATCATTGACCAGTACAACTCAATTACTATTAACATGCTCTTGTTGGCTGCAACTCTAAACTTATCAAATAATGGAAAATACATTTTGGCCAAGCTATCTCGTGTTTTGGAAGTGCTTCAGAGAAATATGCATTCTGATCACGTTCCTAGTCTTGAATTTATTGCAAAGTAACAATTTGTTCCAAAATGTTGTACTTAAATGCAATGAAGGTAAGAAAGTCCCAAAAGCTATATTTCTTACAAACCAAGAAAGATTACCCGGAGGCACAAATTCCCATTTTATGATAAAGGCCATATGGTATGGTTTTCTGTTATGCACAAATTTAACTCATACTTTAACTTTGGGTTCTAACGATAATAAAATAATTTTGATTTTCTTATACTCTATGTTTATTTTGTTTTAACTTTGTTGTTGTTTCTTCAGTTAAGTTTATCTGGGCACGTATTACCATATGCAGACCACCAGAATATGGAAAGACCTACATGCACTGTGGATACTTTATATTTTTCAGGAGGGAAATCAGTTACCTAATCAAGACAGACCATAAGGGATTCCTCCTTGATTTCTAATCTGTAATATATGAAGCAGTGGAGACTGTGGAGACACAGGTTCGAATCCTGGCAAAAGCACCTCTCCAGTAAGTGTCCTTGGGCAAGACACCTAACGGTACATACTCGCCACCCAGGACATAATTGAAAATGAGAGAAATCTCAATGTATCCTTCCTGGTAAAATACTTTCTCGAACATTTTTTAAATAATTCTACATATGGCAGGGTTGCCTTTCTAACGCACTGCTGATCACTATCATGAATAAGTCTGTCCAGGAAAACATGGAGGATCTGACATTCCTATCCACATTATACTTGCAAGAGCTCAGTATCCTAATTGGAAATTGGTATTGAAATTGTAGGCCAAATGTTTGTCTTAGTAAAAAATAGCTCACATAATTTCCCCTGGTTTTAAAATTAAGGAACTTCTGCTATTGATGAAAACAGCCTCGAAACTTTAATTGAGTCTTACATTTTCTCTCTGGCTGTTTAACAGGTATTTATTTACTTATAAAGTATTTTACCAGGAAGGATACATTGAGATTTCTCTCGTTTTCAAGTATGTCCTGGGTTCAAGAACATTGAATTGTTACAGTTACAGAAATACAAAGTAAATCAATGCAAGATATTTAAAAAAAAAAACACAAATACACAGATTAACAGAAAATAAATATGAAGGAAATAGTCACTATGTTACATGTTAATATCTAGCTAAAATATGGACTTTTGTTCAAATAATTGTTAACTAAAACAGTTAATTATAGTGTGTGTGTATATATATATATATAGTGGGAATATGCATTTTTTTGTCTTTTATTCTGCCATTCTTCCTGTTAGATATAAAAGCAATGAAAGGGTGTTGCATTGACAACTTTACTTGAATCATTTCCCATTTTAGTCATCAGCTCCTTCACTTTAACACTAACATGAAAGGAGCAGAGGAAATGGATGAGACGGGAGGAGTTGGTCTACAAGGGAAAAAACAAACCACAAGTGTGTAGGAGCAAACAAAACAAAAACAGCATAGATGGACAAACAACAAGAACAAAGCTGCCTTGTATAACCAGTGCAATGAAAAGGAGTTACATTTTCAAATTCTACACATACGGTTAGGATAAACTTAATGTTTTTCACAAATTAGGTATAATGAATTCGGTATGTGCATGCATTATAAATGTAAATAAGCAGGAAACTACACATTCAGCAGTGGCCTGATCTAGGCTTGTTTTATCTCCTTGAAAAAGATATGTACAAAAGATCAGTTATATAATGGATACTTTGGGGGTTATTCAGAGAGCACCGAAATGTCGCCAACATTTTGGTGCTCTCTCATTCCCTGCACTTCGGAGAATCAAATTTCCCCTACCCTGGTCAATACAGCATTCACCACAGGGTCCCCGAAGTGCAGGGAATTGGCCAATGAATGCCGCCACCAACCCGCGAAACATCTGCCAGACAGCTGCCAAACGCAGTCGACGAGCCACCGAGCACAGCGTCGACCAGCTGCAGGAGAAAGCCGACAAGCCGCCAGACGGGTAAAAAAAAAGAACATACAAACAATACGATTGAAAGTGTCAAAATTGAAACACTGTTTGCAAAAAAACTACTGAACAAAAATGTCTGGAATTAACATATAAGGTCTGTTTCAGAGAAGAAAAAAAAACGCTATTAAAAAAAGGAAAACGGCATAAAAATTTGGCTGAAAAATGCTTAAAAGATCCCAAAAAAATCAATAAATAAAGAGACTTTTTACTACAGATTAAAATAATAAACGGTTTATTAGATATTGAATTAAAACAGGAATATTTTTAACATTGAAGCCTAAGGGTTCGCCTGAACAAACCTTCCGAATAAAAGAACTGAACAGCAGGGCATTTCGGCAACTTTTCACTGCTGTTCGGTGTTCTCTGAATAGATTAACCATTGCTTCTCTATGGGGGATTTCACTGCCCTCGAACAGGAACCGTACTTGCTAGCAGTTTCGACAAAATTTGGCAAACTGACTGCTCTCTGGATATCCCCAAAATGGCCCCGTATGAGGAAATTCCCTTTTCAGTGACCTTTCGGGGCCAGATTTGCTCTCTCTGAATAACTCCTTATGAATTAAAAGTACACTGGAAAAAAAAATCTCCCCTTTAGATATGTTATTACATTATTGTGCAATTACAAAGGTTTGGCTGCAAAAGGCATACAAACATTGTGGGACAAACATTAACCACTTGGCTGCTAAGGACACGCTCAGCGTGTCCAGCCAAGTGGTTAGTGCGATGACATCTATTTCAGGCCCCCCCCCCCCGCGCAAGTGCGGGGAAGGTGCCTGAAAGGGAGGGGGGGAGGTCCTTTGGACCTCTCTCCCTCCCGATCGGCCGGGGCAACGGTGAAAGTCAGGCACCGTTTGGAAGGGCACAGACTGCCCTTCCAAACGGTGGCTGGCTTTAACCCCTTGGGGGCCGGATCACGATTAGGCGCCGAAAGGCGCTGGATCGTGATCCTCTCCCGGAGCTGGTCGACATCTTGGATGTCGGCCAAGCTTCCGGGAACTCCCCCTGATGACTGGCGACATCGTGCATAGCACGATGATGTCAGTTTTGGAGTTAACCCCTAGCTGCCACCAATGGTGGAGATAGGGGGTTACAATGAACCTTATATCTCCCGATCCGTGGCAGCTAGGGGTTAATGTTTGGTATTGTTGGATCGGCCAGAGCATGGCCTTTCCAACGATATCAAACATGACCTTGGTAAAAGTTAAGAAAAAAATAAAAATGAAAATAAAGTATTAAAAAAAAATAATATTAAAAAAATAAACAGTTTTTTTTGTTTTAGTTTTGTTAATGCAGCAATATTGTTCCCATTTAATTTATAATGTGAACAATGATGCTGCACTACCGATTTTTGTATGGGGTGCGTTTGTTAAAAATAGTGTAATTTTCCCCCCAAAAAAATTTAATGAGTCCCCATTTCTAATTTTTTTTACAAGCACAACTCATAAAAAATATAACCGCAAACGCACGTATGTTAAAATGTGAAAAAAAACACTATACACGTTGTAAATTATTGAAAATTAGGATTTTATTGCATTTTTTGTTATAATATTCAGATAGGTCATGACGTATACATATAATAATGATATATTATGAATCTGCCGGGTCTGCCAGAAAGAACGATATATAATATGTCTGGGTCATATAATAAAATATGGCTTGAAAAAGCGTTTAAACATGATGAGCGAAACCAAAAAAAATTAGCTCCGCACACAGGTGTGAAATGGCTCAGCAGCTAAAGGGTTAAGTATAGTTCAGAGTAGGGCTTTTTGTCTGCCGGTACATGCTGGTACTCAGTACCAGCACCTATCTGCCGGGGTGGCACTTCTTCACCAGGAAACAGAGGATGTCTCCAGCACGTTGGAGTTCTGTGGCTTGTAGCAGATCGAGTACTTCTCCCGCAGGGGGCAGAAATCTTGAATGTCATCCCTACCTGCAGGACCTCCCCCTGTTACTGATGTCCAGGCGCATGGCGTGAAGACATCAGAAACGGGACTTCCCTGTGGAGGCAATACGTGGGTCCTTTGAACCCCCGTGTCTCTGGAACCATATAACTTAGAGGGTTATGTGATGTATCATTGGAAAGGTGAGATCATGATACCAAACATGACCTGGTTTTAGGTTACAATAAAAAATAACCGAATAAAAAAATCTTTTTTTCTAATGCAGCACTATTGTTCACTTTTCAATTATAAAGTGAACAGTGATGCTTCACTGTGGAGCTCTGTAATATATTCATACACACTGCAGATTACTGTGAGTTTTATTGCTGTAGGGCAAGGGGCTATGTCCTAAAAAAATAAGTGTGGGTACTCATAAAGATGTCTGTCCCCTAATTAGCACTCATCTCGAACTTAACACAAACACATACTAAAGTTTGATTATAGTTATCAGGATTCTAGTGAAAACGTTATGATAAATACTAGATTTACTGCAACTTAACAGGAAAACATATGAATACATTGAATACAAGCTTTATACTATAGTGTGTGGGACCAATGGGAACTCTGATTGCTCTGCAAAAATACTGGAGGAACTGTGTTCCCATGCGTTCTTCCTCGACTTGACCTTATGTGGAGCTCTGTGATACACTCATACACACAGCACATTACTCTGAGTTTTATTGCTTTGGAGCGCTGTGATAAACTTATACACACCATGCATTACTGTGAGTTTTATTGTGGTGGAGCTGTGATAAGCATGGGTGTGTTTCGGTGGGTGGCAGCATGTCATCCTTGCACCCAGGCAACACAATGTCGTGGCCCGGTCCTGGCTCTATTCATTGGCTGCATGTGCCCTATATTCATAGTCTGCATGAAAGCATACAGTGGCAAGAAAAAGTATGTGAACCCTTTGGGATTACGCGGAGTTTTGCATGAATTGGTCATAAAATGTGCTCTGATCTTCATCTAAGGCACAACAATTTGAAAAACACAGTCTGCTTAAAATAATACAACACAAACATTATATGTTTTCATGTTTTTATTGAACAGAACATGTAAACATTCACAGTGCAGGGTGGAAAAAGTATGTGAACCTTTGGACTTAATAACTGGTTGACCCTCCTTTGGCAGCAATAACCTCAACCAAACGTTTCCTGTAGTTGCAGATGAGACCTGCACAACGATCTGGAGTAATTTTGGACCACTCCTCTTCACAAAACTGTTTCAGTGTAGCAATATTCTTGGGATGTCTGGTGTGAATCGCTCTCTTAAGGTCATGCCACAGCATTTAAATCGGGTTGAGGTCAGGACTCTGACTGGGCCGCTCCAGACGGCGTATTTTGTTTTGTTGAAGCCATTCTTTTGTTGAATTACTTGTATGCTTTGGGTCATTGTCCTGTTGCATCACCCATCCTCTGTGGAGCTTCAGTTGGCGGACAGATGGTCTTACGTTTTCCTGCAAAATGTCTTGATAAACTCTGGAATTCATTTTTCCATCAATGACAACAATCCGTCCAAGCCTTGAGGCAGCAAAGCAGCCCCAAACCATGATGCTCCCTCCGCCATGTTTTACAGTGGGGATGAGGTTTTGATGTTGGTGTGCTGTGCCTTTTTTTCTCCACACATAGTGTTGTGCGTTTTTTCCAAACAACTCAATTTTGGTTTCATCTGTCCACAGAATATTTTGCCAGTAGTGCTGTGGAACATCCAGGTGCTCTTTTGCAAACTTCAAACGTGCTGCAATATTCTTTTTGGACAGCAATGGCTTCCTCCGTGGTGTCCTCCCATGTACTCCATTCTTGTTTAATGTTTTCCTTTTCGTAGATGTGTCAACAAAAATGTTAGCATGTGCCAGGGATTTCTGTAAGTCTTTAGCTGACACTCTAGAATTCTTCTTTACCTCATTAAGCATTCTGCGCTGTGCTCTTGCAGTCATCTTTACAGGACGACCATGCCTAGGGAGAGTAGCAACAGTGCTGAACTTTCTCCATTTGTAGACAGTCTGTCTTACCGTGGACACATGAACATCAAGGCTTTTGGAGATACTTTTGTAACCCTTTCCAGCTTCATGCAAGTCAACTATTCTTGATCGTAGGTCTTCTGAGAGCTCTTTTCTGCGAGGCATGGTTCACATCAGGCATTGTTTCTTGAAACCAGTAAACCCAAAACTGGGGTGTGTTTTTAAAGGGCAGGACAGCTTTCAGCAACACATCCAATAATATCACACTGATTGGACTCAAGGTCGGCTCACTCCTGGCTCCAATTAGCTCTTGGAGAAGACATTGGGCTAGGGGTTCACATACTTTTTCCACCCTGCACTGTGAATGTTTACATGTTATGTTCAATAAACACATGAAAACATATGTTTGTGTTGTATTATTTTAAGCAGACTGTGTATTTCAAATTGTTGTGACTTAGATGAAGATCAGAGCACATTTTATGACCAATTCATGCAAAACTCCACGTAATCCCAAAGGGTTCACATACTTTTTCTTGCCACTGTATGCCATCTTTTCACTGATTGCTTACTGCCTGGTGCTTTATGACGCTTCATGGGGAGTACCCCCACCTTTTTTCCTAGAAAAAAATGGATCACAACATGAGCACAACTGCATGTCAGCAACTGATGTAGTATATATCATGCTTACTTTTAGAATGTGGGTTTGAAGTAAGGGGTAGGACAGAGGTGAATGCATATATTGGGCAATTTGACTTGGACCTAAAGCAGCAAATCGTAGGTGGGGGGCAGCATTTGAGTTCCTAAAGTATCTTCTATCAGAGAACCCAAACATTTCAAGTGTGCAGGTATATAACAGAGCTGAGTCTCTAAACCTATATAAATGTTCTGAGAAATTACGTAGTGTAAATAAGATACGTTGCATTTGTTCTAAATAACATTATGATAGGTCATGAATATTTGTTTTAATTTCATGCTGAAGTTCAGATCTTTTTGATATCAGGTCAGGGCAGTCAAAGCCTAAATACAACCCTAGGGAATGCTACTTGAACACTTTAATGAGAAGATGCTAGAAAGTACTAGTACTTATTCCTAATTTGTAGTAATTTTTGGAAGTAGAGAGACTTAAGTACTGATCTGGTATGTGAACTTATGTATTCGTGTTAGTATTTTACTTACACTTTTCACTTGCTTCAAGAAAAAAGGTGGATAGTCACTTTGACAGGTATGTTGAAAATGTCATCTTCTGCGTTTATTTTTGGCAGGTGGTCAAATCAAAACTGACTTATAATAAGAACTCGTAGCAGTCGTTCAGACATATCTGTCAAATAGATAGCTCTAGACATATAAAGCTTCCAAAATTATCAGCTCAACAGCTCATCCTCTAAAACACAGTCACTGCTATTTCCAAGTCCTGACCTACTAATGCAGTTACTGAAAATTCTTATTCTTTATATCTTTCAAATAAAGACACAGAAGAGCCATGAAATAAGGTAAGCCAATATAGATGCTCAGATTACCATAACCAGTTACTTTCACAGGATATGGTGCAACAATCTCTGCTGTTCTGATCTTCCTGTATTATGTTGTTATTTACAACTAAAGCAGTTTACAAAACATACTAGATTTGAAAGCCAACCTATTTCCTAGATTGATGCTGTTACAGATCTCTGTACCCCGTCTGGGTCACATCTGTTAATGTCGCTTTCTTGCCGCAACCAGGAGTCTTTTGTGCCTTTCTCCAGCTGTTAGATGAAGCTTAAGGATGGGTACACGCATAGAGCGGTGATAGCATCCCCTAGAAATGAAGCAACACCAGATCTATAGAACAGACAGCTACAACAGGGACTGAGCCTTTAATGAAATAATATATATATAATGCCAGGCATAGCCTGGCAGCCAGTGGAAAATGATACTCTGGCTTCTAATGCACTTCATTATTAATCCCTCCCCTAGACTACTGTTCTTAGTGCTCTATAGTTTCTGCTCCACTTCTCAGCATCTGGGACATAATAAGACCAGGGACAGATAATAGGAATAGTATTGCTCAGCATTTCGCAAACAAAACAGAACAATATACATTCAAACCTACAGATACAAACACATTCCAGATAGCGGGAATTGGAAAAGACTAAACTGACCCCCACAGTAATCCTATCAGCAGATAGACAATAACAATATAAGCAATAACAGTATTCATACATAACACAGATTACACAAACACCCTGCAGGTACAGGGTGACTTCAACATAGCAGAGGGCAAGGAAACAATAAAGAATAACAGGCCTGCACCTTCGAAATGTCTCTCTTGGTCCATGTACCCCAAGTTCAAAGTGACGCACTTCACAGATGCCTCAATAGAAAGTATGCTTGCTTCTGTCTAAACAATAATTAATATGTATGACATAGCCCATGTGTGCATACTCTTCTTCACTACATACATTTATTTTTATAGTTTATTCTACACTGCCCCCCCACACTTATCTTCACAAATCGACACCACTCCCCCCAGATAGACATCCCATCAATCCATGTCATAAAAAGCCATACCCTCTCCACATCCAGTCCCATTTCATTGCTTACTTTGAAGGTGGGGCTTCGAGAGTCAGATAGTCCTGGAGAGAGGTGGAGTTCCATCCTGGGCATTGGCTCTGTGCATTTGCATAGTAGGTGTTGGCATTAACATGAGACCTCCTGAAGTGCAGGGCCCAGGGTGTGCGCCCTGCTCGCCCCACCCAAAGGGCCTGCCTGATATCGGGTTGTTATACATGTCAAAGTATTTCACATCTTACTTTCACACAATTGTTGTGTGGATCGAATACAGTTGTGTTCAAAATTATTCAACCCCCACTGAAATTGAGTGTTTTGGCCAGTTTGACATTGATTTTGATCATTCAGTCATCTTGCTTACAATTAAATCAAAGAGGCACGTGTAGGTCAGACAAATATAACATAACATTTATAATGAAATAACCACAAATGTCTTTTCTGTGCTCACATCATTATCAGTTTTATTCAACCCACAAGTGACATTCAATCTTAGTACTTAGTACAACATCCTTTTACAGTTATAACAGCTTTTAAACGTGAAGCATAGCTTGACACAAGTGTCTTGCAGTGATCTACGGGTATCTTCGCCCATTCGTCATGGGCAAAAGCCAACAGTTCAGTCACATTCTTAGGCTTGCGCACTGCAACTGCTTTCTTTAAGTCCCACCAGAGGTTCTCAATCGGATTTAAGTCTGCTGACTGCGATGGCCACTCCAAAATGTTCCAGCCTTTAATCTGCAACCATGCTCTAGTGGACTTGGAGGTATGCTTGGGATCATTGTCCTGTTGAAAGGTCCAACGTCTCCCAAGCCTCAGGTTTGTGACGGACTGCATCACATTGTCATCCAATATCTCCTGGTACTGAAGAGAGTTCATGGTACCTTGCACACGCTGAAGCTTCCCTGTACCTGCAGAAGCAAAACAGCCCCAAAGCATGATTGACCCCCCGCCATGCTTCACAGTAGGCAAGGTGTTCTTTTCTTCATAGGCCTTGTTCTTCCTCCTCCGAACATAGCGTTGATCCATGGGCCCAAACAGTTCTAATTTTGTTTCATCAGTCCACAGAACACTATCCCAAAACTTCTGTGGTTTGTCCACATGACTTTTGGCATACTGCAGCCGACTCTTCTTATTCTTTGGAGACAGCAAGGGGGTGCGCCTGGGAGTTCTGGCATGGAGGCCTTCATTACGCAGTGTGCGCCGTATTGTCTGAGCTGAAACTTCAGTACCCACATCTGACAAATCTTTTCTCAGTTCCTCAGCAGTCACACGGGGACTTTTCTCCACTCTATGCTTCAGGTAGCGCACAGCAGTCAAAGTCAGCATCTTCTTTCTGCCACGACCAGGTAGCGTTTCAACAGTGCCCTTTGCCTTGAATTTGCGAATGATGCTTCCTATGGACTCTCTTGGTATGTTTAACATCTTTGCAATCTTGTTATAGCCATTGCCCTTCCTGTGAAGAGTAATCACCTCTTCTCTTGTCTTCCTGGACCATTCTCTTGACTTCACCATGTTTGTAACCACACCAGTAAATGTCTAGAAGGAGCTGAGTATCACAGTCATTTTAAAGCTGCCTAATTGGTGCTTATTATGCTTTATTGCTGCTCCGTGACATCCACAGGTGTTTTCAATACCTGATTGAAAACACTTGAATGAACCTCTGTTCTTCAGAGTGGTAGTCTTTAAGGGGTTGAATAATTGTGTCAATGAAGAATTCACAAAAGAAACATTTACTACTGTATTACAAAACCAATTGATGTCATTTTAGTTGCATATGGTTCTTTAAAAAGTCCTTGTAGGATTTCATTCTGAATACAATTACAAATGTACACTAAATTCCCTAAAACCCTTTACAGCATTGGGGGTTGAATAATTTTGAACACAACTGTACACTTGAGACCATACAGCTGCAATACCAGAGAATATGTCCTTCAAATCGGCTTGTCACAATTCTGTCACCAGGAACCTAATACTGCCCTTTGCATTCCGGAGTGTGTCTGTGGTTGAGGGTAACTCATTCTCTGTCTGAGGATTCCACTGCATCAGTCATCCAATGAGCTACAGTCACAGGAATTGGTAGGCCACAGGCATTCGTTGCTGAGCCATTTCACCTGTGCGCTGAGCTCATTTTGTCTGTATGTGCTCATCATGTTTAAATGTGTTTTGAGTCATGTTTTATTTTAGGACCCAGAACATTTACATATCTTTCTTTCAGCAGACTCAGTAGATTCAAAATATATAATTTCTATGTGTATATGTCATGTTCCATCAGAATGCTATAACAAAAAAGGTCAAATTGTAAATTTCCATTCTGATTTTGATAATTTGCAACTAAATAAAATTTTTTCAACATTTTATCATCCAAACCTTTGTGGTTATATTTTCTATTTATGAAAAAAAATCATAAATTGAGTACCTGTTCCTTTTTTTCCCCAAAAATGTTTTTTCACCAAAATTGAAAAAAAATGAAATTTTTCTGATCTATTTTAGAGATTAATCTGCCCCAAAGGACAATTACTGAAGAAGCCTAAAGGCGAAAACACGTTCTAGTGATCCTTTTTTTAGGTTTTTCACTATTTATTTGTTTTCTATTTTGTATGTCAAGCTTGTCATATGGCTTTTTAATGCAAATAAAAGACTACCTTTTTTAACATTTGAATACGTCTTGCTGCCTGTTTTTTATACTTCATGATGCTTGGTTTTGTTTCTTCGCTTCCGCCACCCTGCAATCTGGATAACACTGTTTAAAAGGAAAGCCTCCAACAACAAGATGAGCTGACCGCAAGAACTCCACCGAGGAAGAAAGAAAACCACATAAATATAAGTATCCCAATTTTTAAAGTGCTTTTATTTGGTGTGAAACACCCATTTCACGTAATAATTATCTTTTTATATATTACACTTATTGCACTTGCTTTTATACAAATCATATGTGCAAACGTGCAAATCATAATGTTCTAGATTTTGACCACTAGGGTGCGCCTGGAATTCCTTTTAATTTCCCCCCAAAAAAAAGCAATTTTCACCAAAACTTAAAAAAATAAAACGTTTTGCTTGTATTTTGGCGCAATGCATTTTATGAAAAATATGACTATAAGGTCTTTTCGAAGAAATGTCAAAATCAGGAGAAGAGAACAATCTAGAAAAACAGCCCATTTGGAAAGTGAAATAAATGGGAGAATTTCTCTGGGTTGCCTATTTTGACCTAGAATTTTCACTTCTCCAGTCATTCTCCTGAGTTTCACCTTTTTTTAATAGACCTGTATGTATAAACCACTGAAGTTGCTACTGGCGTGGGAAATGAGAAGGTTAGTATCGGCAGCAACCTTGTTAATTTCATGTACAAAAAATTTACAATTTCACAGCCTTATGGGAAAAGAAAGGTTTTAATTTTATATATTTTTTGCTTTTTTATTTTGTATTTTTTTTAAATATTTCCCACGGTCATGGATGGTATCATTGGAAAGGCCAGACTCTGTTCTTTATAATGTCACCTTAGCTGACCAAGTGGGGTGTAAAGAATGGCAATATTGTCCAAAGGTCCAAAGTACACTATATTGCCAAAAGTATTCGCTCACCTGCCTTGACTCGCATATGGATGGGTGAGCGAATACTTTTGGCAATATAGTGTACCTCGGCCTCTCCTTGCAGTGGTGCGATGTATAATGTTTTAGATGAAATAATGCTTAATAATTATGCCATCACCTCCAATCTTGTTCACAGTGTAGGAAAAAAGGTGAATTAGTGCTGTGGCATTTTTGTGTTATAAGTGAATAATGTTGCTGCCTTAAAACAGAGAAAAAAAGTTTTGCATTAATTCTTTTCCACATTTTTTATTTTTACATGTTATATGGTCACGTTTCGTATCACTGGAAAGGCTAGATTCCCACCTTTCCAATGACACCTAACTTGACCTTGTAGGGAGTACAGAATGGCGATGCAGAGGTCCAAATTGCAGCAGCAGTGAGGCAGCTTAGGCTAGGGTCAAACAAACGCATTATTCACAGCGACAATCAAAAAGTGCGTCCGAACGCATTGACGTATTTTTTCACAGAATGCGCGAAAACGGTCATCCGATGCGCATTTTCGTGCGTGATTTTTTACGGATCGTCAATAAAATACTTTTTGCGTCTGGACGTTATGTAAGCCGGACATTAGCAGCGTCTGACATCTCCTAATCACGCAAACACGCCGCTAGTGGACGCAGCGTACTCTGTACGTCAGTACTAGCAGTTCTGCGTTCTCGAAAAAATGCGTTCATTTTCCACTTGCGTTGCGCGGCCGGACTTTCGTGCAGCCGTACTTTGTATATTGGCCATCATTGCCCGTCATTTGCTGCTACTGCGGCCGTGATTAAGTGCGCCTAAACGCACGTTAAAAATGCATTAGTCTGACCCCAGCCTTAGGTTTTCGATGAAACAATGCATAATAACACATTGCACCATCATGTCCACGCATGCTGCCACTGTGGGAAATGAGAAGGTGAGTTATTACAGCAATATTGGAGTAGAAGTAACAGCACTGCTCTATGACTCTATGACTGTGGAGACTGTGGAGACACAGGTTCGAATCTCGGCAAGAGCACATCTCCAGTAAGTGTCCTTGGGCAAGACACCTAACGGTACATTAGGGTTGCCAGATCGGCCATATTTTCCTGGACACATATAATTTATTCGTGTTGATGGGCAGTGCATGAAAAATGCCACCCTACAGCATGTATAATCCATATGCTGCAGTTAAGAAATCAAAAAGGAATCCCAGGTGACCTGCCTTGATTTCCTTCCTGCAGCATATGAATTATACATGATGCAGGGCTGAACTTCTTCCTGTGCTCCCCTTCTGTATGAAGTAGTAATATGTGTCCAGGAAAACATGGCCGACCTGGCAACTCTACGGTACAGACTCGCCACCCAGGACATACTTGAAAACTAAAGAAATCTCAATGTATCATCCCTGGTAAAATACTTTCTGGGGGGAAAAAAATTATGAAAGTTACCATATGATGCACATCTACGTGATTTCTTATTACAATGCGCATGTCAGGGATTTCATTTTAAATCTGCAAGTCCGGGATTTACAGAAAGACAGAGAAACAAGGGAAAAGCATGTTTTTAAGGCTGTTTAACGGCTTAATAATTTTTAACTAAGGCTGGGGTCAGACTAGCGCATTTTTAACGTGCGTTTAGGTGCACTTAATCACGGCCGCAGTAGCAGCAAATGTCGTGCAATGATGGCCAATATACGAAGTACATTATAAGGCTAAGCTCGCCCGCCAACATCAAGGCACCTCTATAAGGGCGAGTCCTATCCAAAATGAAACCACAGGCTGCTGTATAGCAAACCATACCTGCTCATGCTGCTTGTCAAACATGACGTAGACTGGTGGGCCTTTATTTATGCTCCCCCAGAAACAAAATCCACTTTGGGATCGAAAACAAAGACACGGAGCGGGATCTTGCTGCAGGATGACCTGGCTGGAAGTACATTGAAACATACATAGTGCAGGAGGGGTGGGGTCGCGCCTATTGCCCGATGGGGCAGCTGCAACCACCAAATGCATCCAGCCCAACAACATGTGTGAAACATAACAAAGAAAAAAATGTCATCTGCGCTGATGAAATTTTTTTCTTTGTTTTTTTCTTTGTTATGTTTCACACATGTTGTTGGGCTGGATGCATTTGGTGGTTGCAGCTGCCCCATCGGGGAATAGGCGAGACACCACCCCTCCTGCAATATACGAAGTACGGCCGCACAAAGGTCCGGCCGCGTAACGCAAGTGGAAAATGAACGCATTTTTTCGAGAACGCAGAACCGCTAGTACTGACGTACACTGGACAGCTCGGTTCCGGTAGCCAGCCACAGCGGGACCTCAAATTCATATTATCCCCTCAATTTATGTCAGCTGGAGGTCCCCAAGAGCGGCAGACATGCGGAGCTCCACCAAGACACGTCTGTCCTCGTTGATAGCTGGCCACGCCCTCCCCCGAACAAAAGACATTAAATCAAAAGAATGATATGCTTACATTTCTCTTTACTTGGAGACTCAAGATAGCCTTGCTGGGTTCTGAAATCCGAAACGGCTAGTCAAATATGGGATTTAGGACTGGATCTAGTCACAAATCAACAATACAATGAACTAATAAATTAATCACACATTTATTTATTTATAAAGGACTTTACAAGGAAGGATACATTGAGATTTCTCGCATTTTCAAGTATGTCCTGGGCATGTTCATTTGCGTTAATCATTTTGCTTTGTTTAATATCAATGTGAACAGGTAGTCTGTATGTGAGCCCACCTGCGTCCGACCCCCTTGCCAATAACCCATTGCTGTCAGGCAAGGGATTAAATCAAAGCAAGTGCGTTAATTAAAAAATAGTTGTGCAGCAACAAGCCTGTGCAAATCCAGTGAAAGGGTTTTAAAAACCATGCACTGCTAAAATTCAACTCAAATTTATTATTATTATTATTCAGCTTTGTTAATTTCCTGGTGCTTCTTGACCATTTTTAACAATTTATTTTTTGTGTCTTGAAACAGGTGTGCTTGAGCCACATGTTTGTGCAGAAGTGCTCAAGTTTGAACAGCGAGAGAATATTTTTGTGTACTTTTTTATTTTATATCATAAGATAGATGATTCATGCATGACAATTGTTTTATGGGAAACAATTTTGACATTCACTAACCATAGGCCTGAAAAGGTCAATGGTTTGTTTTATTACTGAATATAAACAATTGTGCCAAAGAAAGCAAGCGATTACAGGTTTTATTACCATGTGTTCTCCAAACCTTTTAAAGTCAGCCATTAGGTATTTCCTGGAAATATTTAGCAAATTGTGTGATTAGTTCTTGAGCTGAACAAATCTTATTATCCTTCTTTTAAATTCCTGTTGATAGACTAGCGATGTAATGTCGTGATTATGTGACGTGTTGACTATTGACTGTGCTATTATGCGCCTATTCATGTACTTTAATTATGCAGTGAGTCTTTTTCTCCAGATCTGTTCTCTGTCAGGAAATATTGTGACCAATAAAAACAGGCAATTAAATTTAATATTTTATATGATAACCTGTTAGATAAACTGAACGTACAGCCACAAATATAAAGCTTGCAGTTCATTATATAGGTGACATTTCAGTGTAGGCAGAAACACACACACAAAAGCCGTTGGATTTTGTTAGTAAAATTAGTAATAAATGTACACGTAAACTAATATTATATATATATACTCGATGTTCTACCACACAGAGACTTGCTGTAGATTTCAAAAAAGTTCTTTAATAAGCGGCAATGTTTCAGTCCTACTGGACTTTTCTCAAGACAATACAAAAACCAACCACAACCACTCCTTTATAAACAAAACAAATGAATTACACGCAATATCCCTCAGGTGAACACTCAGACTGAGTCCCGGAACCAGAAAGCGGAAACAGCCCCCAGCCAGAGCACAAGGATGCTTTCTGTTGCCCAGCAACCAGCTAGCCAGAAAAACAAAACAAATACACAGCTACAATGTATCAAAACATCATCTACTATGTAAACCCTATTTTATAGCCGATGCTGTGAAAGATAGAAACAATAAATGTGAATTAACATAAATACTCTACAAAATTATGAATATTGGATGTATATATAAATGATCGTTTGTGGTATAAATTGATAGTACTGATAGATAATAAAAACCAAATACCGCGAGAATATAAAATAACAATCTGTTAGATAAGAATTAAGTAAATGATATATATTCATTCAAGCCCATAGGGGCTACCGTATTTAAAGTCCGTATTCAGTATGTTTCTTTCTGTAATAATTTTTGTTATCTGGTTCTCCCTCTATTGAGTGGGGGATAATGATCAATGGCTACAAATCTTAAACTTGGTAGACAATGTTGATGTTCGAGAAAATGTTTTGCTACCGATTTATCGGTTTGCCCATCACGATATGCTGTCATGATTGCTGATCTGTGGCCTCTCATAAATCCCTTAAAGTTCTGTCTATTTTGCCAACATAGGCTAAGCCGTATGGACAAGTAATCATGTACACAACAAATTCAGTCAAACAGGAAATACGAAATTTGATATTGAAACGTTTGCCTGTATGTGTGTCAAGTCAAACTGCAGAGGTACAGAATGGTCAGCTAAGGTACAAGCAAGTGGGATAATAAAATGACTGTAATTTAGTTTAGTTAATTTAAATCTGCAAAAGTCTGTGAGAACTTCTAGTCCCTGCATGCAATTCAGCTCCATTTAGGGTCAGCCAATCAGAGCAGAGGTCAGGCTTCCCAGCAGCTTCAAGGAAATCTGTGGAGGAAGGGAGGGCCATCTTAGAGTTCCATGCTTGCAGCAAACAACCGGCATAAGAAAGTGCACAGACATTTACAAACATCTTCAGATCCTGTAGTGGCAGCCGGTGAGGTAAGCAAAGGATTTGTGTCAAATTCATGTACAGGAAAGGAATAGAGCCAGTTTAGTGATAAATGCAGTCAGTTAAGTATTGGATCTATTTCATGCTCAGTGTGAGGAGATTCCACATGCAGTTCTTTATATTAGTCCATTTCATGTCTGTTTTCTTTAAGTTAAAATATATTTTGGCAGTAATGATATTCTAGAATGTGTGCTAGTGAAAATATGAAGCTGACACAGAAGTTAATGATTAACAAACTTTATGTGCAATGCATTTATACAATTTCTGTATTTCTTTTTTGGCCAAAACCACGAGTAGTATAGCAGTCCGTAGTGATACTTTTTTTATTGGATTAACGTTACATTTAAAAGACAAGCTTTCGTGAGGATTCCGCTCTTCTTTAGGTCTGAAAGCTATATATAACCTTTGCTTGTACCCATGCTATCCCATTGGTTGAGAGAGATACGCCATTGTTTGTAGAGGCCATTGATGGGAGACCTCTATCTAGACCCAGGGTTACTCATGATACTGCGGTTATATGTCTTACAACAAGGGTTTTTAATCAAGAACAAATAACATTTCAGATCATTGAATCACCAACGTGTCCGGTGGTCTTGGGTTTCCCCTGGTTGGTGAAACATAACCCTTCTCTGGATTGGGAACAAGGGGAGATCAAAGCATGGAACTCTCGTTGCTGGGCACAGTGTTTACAGACCGTCACCACGATAGGGAGTCTCAATGTACCCACCGCTCCTCCTTTATCCACAGAGGTACCTGAGTGGTACCAGGATTTGAAGGAGGTGTTTGAAAAAAGAAATTGTGATGTATTGCCTCCACATAGACCTTACGACTGTGCTATTGATCTGCTTCCTGGTACCATGCCACCAAAGGGTCATGTTTATCCCTTGTCTCAAAAAGAAAACGATATAATGGAGGAATATATAAGGGAAAATTTGGCTAAGGGCTTTAGAAGGCGATCTTCCTCTCCGGCTGGGGCAGGATTCTTTTTTGTGTCCAAAAAAGAGGAAGACCACGACCTTGTATTGACTACCGGGGATTGAACCGCATTACCATTCACAATGTATATCCTATACACCAAGTTGGATCTCAGGGGTGCCTATAACTTAGTTACGGTCAAGGGAAAACCACGAATGGAAAACCGCCTTTAATACCTGTAGTGGGCACTATGAATATTTGGTGATGCCCTTTGGCCTATGTAATGCTCCGGCAGTATTTCAGGACATTATAAATTATGTACTCAGAGACTTTCTGCAGATTTTTGTTATTGTTTATTTAGATGATATATTGATCTATTCACCTGATATCGAAACTCATCACAAACATGTTCATACCGTTCAAGAGATTGTTAGATAACAGCTTTTATTGCAAACTCGAAAAATGTATGTTCGATTTAACTAAGGTACATTTTTTAGGATATGTGATCACACCTGAAGGCTTTCAAATGGACCCTTCCAAACTGTCCTCCATTTTGGATTGGCCGTTGCATCAAGGTTTGAAAGACATTCAGAGATGCTTGGGTTTTACTAACTATTATAGAAGGATTCATCAAGAACTTCTCGTCATTGGTACCTCCTTTAACCTCCATGACTAAGAAAGGGACACAGAATCAAAAATGGACTCCCTTTACGATACAGGCTTTTCAAACACTCAAAACAGCGTTCACCACTGCTCCAGTTTTGATACATCCAGACCCTAGACTACCCTTCCAGCTAGAGGTTGATGCTTCTGAGATAGGAATAGGAGCCATTCTATCTCAAAGAGAATCACCATATAAACCCTTACATCCTTGTGGATTCTTTTCTCGCAAAATGTCTCAAGCTGAAATGAACTATGATATAGGGAATCGTGAGTTGTTAGTGGTTGTATCCGCTTTGTCTGAATGGAGACATCTGCTGGAGGGTTCTTCTATACCGGTTGTGATAATCACAGACCATAAAAATCTGACTTACATAGGGGATGCCAAAATATTAAATGCAGGCCAGATGGTCATTATTCCTGTCCAGCTTCAATTTCATCTTGACATATCGCCTGGTTATAGAAATATCAAGGCAGACGCCTTGTCCCAGCAATTTGACCCTTACGAGCGACATGTACAGGATAACAATCCTAACGTCCCCACGGATCGCATCATTTCATGCACCACTGTCACTGTCTCTTCCCCTCTGCTAGAGTGTCTTCAGGCAGCTCAGGAAACCGCTCCTGAGGGTAAACCTCCCGACAAGCTCTTTGTCCCTGAAAGACAAAGAGAACATTTGATTAGGTTACATCACGACACCAAACCTTCTGGTCATATGGGGATCTCTAAGACCACATCTAGTTTGATGAGACAGTTCTGGTGGCCTGCCTTATGCCAGGACGTAAGGAATTTTGTATCTGTTTGTGAGGTATGTGCCAGAAATAAGTCAAAAGAATGTACCAGTAGGATTGTTACAGCCTTTACCCATTCCAGATAGGCCTTGGTCTCACATTTCCATGGATTTTATAGTAGACCTACCCAAATCCAAGGTTATCCTCACTATTGTAGATCAGTTCTCTAGAATGGCTCACTTTGTCCCTCTCCCCAAATTATCCTCTGCTGTGGATCTGAAACTTCACGGTATACCTCTCAAAATTGTCTTGGATAATGGCACTCAGTTTGTATCTCAATTTTGGAGGGGCTTTTGTAAAAGTATGGGAGTAAGTTTGGCATTTTCGTCCGCCTATCACCCACAAACAAATGGGGCATCTGAAAGAACAAAAATCCTGGTCCGATTATTTACCATGGGCGAAATATGCTTGTAACAATAGTGACAACAAGACCACTGGTCACTCTCCCTTCTTTACGATTTATTGCTTCCATCCTCCGACGCTTCCCTCTCACTTTCCGACCTCCAATTTGCCCGCATTGGAGGATCACTTGCATACCCTACAGCAGACATGGGCAAAGATCAAAGAAATTTCTGAAAGGAATTTGAGAGGTCAGAAAGACAAAGCTGACAAACACAGATGATCAGCACCTGTTTTTAAAGTTGGAGATCAGGTTTGTTATCTACACGCCAGATCCGATTATTGGTACCTACCATGAAATTAGCACTGCGCTTTATAGGTCCTTACAGAGTACTACGTTGTATTAATCCGGTCTCATATGCTTTGGTTTTACCTAATTCCCTTCAAATCCATAATGTATTTCATGTGAGTTTATTGAAGCCTTTGCTCTGTAACCACTTTACCAGATCCATTGTACCTCCTCCCCCTGTTGAAATAGGTGAGGAGGAATATGAAATTAGAACCATTCTTGATTCTAGGACTTTGTAGGAGAGCCCTTCAGTATCTGGTAGATTGGGTGAGTTATGGACCAGAGAACAGATCCTGGTTCTGGAGGTAGAAAACCTACAAAAAGGTAAGATTTGCTTGTTTTAAATCCATTCTTTCATTTTATAATGGCAGGATTGGTCCAGTGTAATAGCTGTCATGCATTTGTTTTTATATCTAATATTTGGAGGTTTGGAGTGTGCCTGATATGTAGGCAGTTCATTTTATTGCAGCAGGAAATTGCCTGTTTGAAGTCTGAGATTTGTAAAATATCTGTTAGACAAACTCAGGCTATGACTGTTACAAAGCCACTACCACAGAGGCCTCCTAGGAGCGGCAGATGGACTACTGTAGGATCTGGTAGACTTAGAGTTGTGGATAGAAGGCATGTCCCACAGTCTGTGGCTCTTCTTAATTCTTTTGAGGCACTTTCAGAGTGTAGTGGTAAAACAGATGTAGGCTCAGACACCAAAGTTGAGGAACCACCATCCCCTATGCCAAAGGTATGCAAGACTGCAACCAAGGACAAAAAGAAAAAGGTGGGACTTGATAGAAGGCAATTGTTGCTGGGTGATTCTATCATAAGAGGTGTTGAGCTGGAGAGTAGTGGTTTGGTGAGATGTCTACCTGGGGCTCCTGCTCGTAGAGACAGGAGACGTATTCTCAATATTGTCAAACAAGGAAAGCAGGAAGAGGAAGTAAATGTTCTAGTCCATCTAGGGACAAATGATTTGGCTAGCAATGAGGTTTCTGAGATTAAGGAAGATTTTTGTGTTCTTGGAGGTGAAATACAGCAGATTGCGTCCACTGTGTCCTTCTCTGAAGTTCTACCTGTGCATAACATTCAGGATAGGCAGATGCGCACTAGGAAATTTAATTTGTGGCTTCGGGAATGGTGACGGGAGCAAGGATTTGGCTTTGTGTCCCATGATAGCTCTAATTGGAGCAGAAAGGAACTGTATAAAAAAGATGGTTTGCATCTTACTCATAGGGGAACATATGTTCTCAGTGAAAAGTTCAAAGGTTTCACAAAGGAATATTTAAACTAGGAGGGGGGGACAAAAGGGTAAAAACAATCTGCCCGATTGTCCCCCAAAACTAAATCGGAGGGTGCAAGCAACATGCGGGGTAAAAATGACAAGCTCAGAGTCGTGTCTATAAATGCTCGCAGTTTAGTCAATAAAATCAATGAACTGGAGGCAATGATGGCAGCTGAAAAAGTAGATTTAGTGGCGGTTACTGAGACATGGTTCAGTGAGAAAAATAACTGGGACATAACAATACCGGGGTACTCTTTATATAGAAAAGACAGAGAATGTAGGAAAGGAGGAGGAGTGGCCCTGTATGTGTAAAACAACATAAAAACAAACCAAATAAAAGTGAGCGAGGTGAACATAGAGTCAGTTTGGGTTACGCTAACATTTGGCAATCATACAGTAGCTCGTGTAGGTGTGATCTATAGACCCCCTGGACAAGTAGAAGAGCTAGATAATCTGCTGTTTGAGGAAATAGCCAAAATGACAATTAAGGGGGAAGTTATTATCATGGGGGACTTTAATCTTCCTGATGTGAACTGGAAAACCAAAATAGCTGGGTGCACCAGGAGTATAAATATTCTAAACTCCCTACTGGGATTATCTCTAACACAAGAAGTTGAGGAGTCGACCCATAAAGAGGCCATATTGTATTTAATACTCACAAATGGAGGTTTGTATCAGACGTTGTTGTAGGTGAAAATTTGGGATCTAGTGATCACCAGTCAGTGTGGTTTAATACAAGAACAGGGATGGAGCCGCACCACACAAAAACAAAAGTTTTAGACTTTAAAAAAACAGATTTTTCTAAAATGAGATTTTGTGTGAATGAGTCATTATCAGACTGGAGGAGTTTAAAGGGAGTCCAGGAGAAATGGGATTATTTAAAGGAGGCATTATTGAAGGCCCCAGGCAATTGCATTTGGCTTGTTAGCAAAAACAAAAAAGGGAAGAAACCACTGTGGTAGTCTACAGAAGTGGCCAAAATAGTGAAGAACAAAAAGATAGCATTCAATAATTATAAAAAAACTCAGAGTGAAGAAGATAGGCAAACCTATAAGATTAGAAAGAAAGAGGCAAAGTAATTTATAAGAGCTTCCAAAGCACACACAGAAGAGAAAATAGCTCAGTCAGAAAAAAGGGGGACAAAACATTTTTTAGATACATAAACGAGAAAAGAAAAGTAAAACAAGGATTAGTTAGATTAAAAACAAAGGAAGGAAGGTATGTAGAAGAGGATAAAAGTCTCGCTGACTGCCTCAATGAATATTTTTGTTCAGTCTTTGCAGAAGAAAAGGAAGGAAAGGGACCTCAGTTAGGAGGAAACACTAAAGACACATTAACATATGAGTTTACAGAGGAGGAGGTTCTACTGCAGCTGTCTAAAGTAAAGACAAATAAGTCAATGGGGCCTGATGGGATCCACCCTAAGTTATTAAAAGAGCTCAGTGGTGTAATAGCAAAACTGTTAACAGATTTATTTAACCAATCCTTGTTAACAGGAGTCATCCCAGAAGACTGGAAATTAGCAAATGTTGTACCCATTTACAAGAAGGGTAGTAGGGAGGAATCGAGGAACTATAGGCCAGTTAGTCTTACGTCAGTAGTGGGGAAATTAATGGAAACCATGTTAAAGGAAAAGATTGTTGAACATCTAAAAACACATAGATTACAGGATCAGAAACAACATGGGTTTACCTCAGGGAGATCATGCCAAATTACTCTTATTGATTTTTTTATTGGGTAACAAAAATAATAGACAAAGGTGGTGCAGTAGACATTGCTTATTTCGATTTCAGTAAGGCTTTTGATACTGTTCCGCATAGAAGGCTTATCAATAAATTGCAATCTTTGAGCTTGGATTCCAATATTGTTGAATGGATTAGGCAGTGGCTGAGTGACAGGCAACAGAGGGTTGTGGTAAATGGAGTTTATTCGGCGCAAGGTCTTGTTACCAGTGGGGTACCTCAGGGGTCAGTACTTGGACACATTCACTTTAATATTTTTATTAGTGATATTGCAGAAGGTATTAATGGTAAAGTATGTCTTTTTGCTGATGACACAAAGATTTGCAACAGGGTTGACGTTTCTGGAGGGATCAGCCAAATGACAAATGATTTAGGTAAACTAAAAAAATGGTCGGAGCTGTGGCAATTGAGTTTTAATGTGGATAAGTGCAAGATAATGCACCTGGGGCGTAAAAACCCAAGGGCTGAATATAGAATATTTGATACAGTCCTATCCTCAACATCTGAGGAAAAGGATTTAGGGGTTATTATTTCAGAGGATCTAAGGGTAATAGAGCAGCAGGAAATGCTAGCAGAATGCTTGGTTGTGTAGGGAGAGGTATTAGCAGTAGGAAAAGGGAAGTGCTCATGCCACTGTACAGAGCACTGGTGAGACCTCACTTGGAGTACTGTGTGCAGTACTGGAGACCGTATCTCCAGAAGGATATAGACATCTTAGAGAGAGTTTAGAGAAGGGCTACTAAAATGGTGTACGGCTTGAAGGAGAAAAGTTACCAGGAAAGGCTTAATGATCTTAACATGTACAGCTTGGAAAAAAGACGAGACAGAGGAGATATGATAGAAACATTTAAATACGTAAAGGGAATCCACAAGGTTGAGAAAGGGAGTATATTTAAAAGGAAACAAAGTAGCAAAACAAGAGGACATAGTCTTAGATTAGAGGGACAAAGGTTTAAAAGTAACATCAGGAAGCATTATTTTACTAAGAGGGTGGTGGATACATGGAACAGCCTTCCAGTTGAAGTGGTAGAGGCCAAAACAGTGATTGAATTTAAGCAGGCATGGGATATCCTAAACAAAAGATAAATCCAGGTAAAGTATCCATGTAATTGGGCAGACTAGATGGGCGGAAAGGTTCTTATCTGCTGACATTTTCTATGTTACGGGCCCATGATGTCAACGCTCCTCGTTTGGTTCATGCTTTTCATAGGGCTCATCCTCAAGCACCGGGTGGTCGTCCGGTGGCCTCCCATAGAAAGGGGGTCCTGTCACGTACCGCGCTAAGGTCTTCAGGCGCCCGGCAGCATCATCCTCGCTGCTCGCTGGCCGGGCACTGAATGAAGAGGGGAATCCCGGCGGACAACTGAGATGCCGGGGGGCAGAGCCAGGCGTGATGATGCGGTACCGCCAGGTTTAAAACCACAGGCAATGCATACCAGCATTGACCTAATGTGGTTTCACAATCCCTTAGAGCTACCCTTGATTAATTGTATTTTCCCTGATTACTGACCCCTGGCAAACGGCTTCCGACACTCTCTGGCATACTGACCCCTGGCAAACGGCTTCCAATACTCTCTGGCATACTGACCTCTTGCTTTTGGCTTCCTGACATTCCCTGGTATCGTAACCCCTGGTTTTGCTTTATTTCCCACGCTTGGCTAAAACATTTCCCACGCTAGGCTAAAACATTTCCCACTCTTGGTTGTACATTTACCAGCATAGGGATATATATATATATATTGACCGATCATTTATAAGGATCAGAGGGAAAGGATAGTGTGCTGCGTGCGAGGATCATACTGCATACTGTTGGGGATCATGATACAGGCCTTCTTGGTTCTAGGACCAATAAAAAGGGAAACAGACGAATTTCTAAAGCATTGTCAGAGACAAATATGCACCCTCTTTGACACCTCCATTGAGCAATATTGAGCCATTATGTTCTGGGGTTATATGGAAAAAGGAAATATGTACCCTTTGGTGCCACCCGGAAGTGATGGAGAGGTAGTGTGCCTTTTAACTTCAATTCAGACAAGTAAAAACAGGCATAAAATCAAACATAAAATATAGCATAAAATCAATAAAAAAATATAAAAACTAGCAGCTTGTAAGGTGTCTCTGTGAATGTGTCTCTAAGGACAAAGTCTCTGTGTGGCCTCTTTCAAGTGCCAGTGTTAGTGGGGAAAAAAAAAAGTATTTTTCTTTTACCCCTGGGGTCAGTGGCCTCTCACATCCACTTGGTGGTATATCCCTCTCGGGTGCCGGACAAAATATCTACAGCCAGGTTCCCTAATGCCAACACCCCGACGGCCAACTTCCAGACAAAACAAGTGCTGGACATACCAAGTTCCTGCACGACCAACATCCATAATCCCAGCGGCTAACCCTAATACTAACACCCTTACCCTTAGGGTTAGGTTTAGGGGGGTTAGGGTTAGGTTTAGGGGGTTAGGTTTAGGGGGTTAGGGCTAGATTTAGGGGGGTTAGGGCTAGGTGGTTAGGGCTACGTTTAGGGGGTTAGGTTTAGGGGGTTAGGGAGTAGGGTTAGTGTTAGCCACTGGGATTTTGGATGTCTGGAAGATGGCCGTCAGGGAGTTGTCTGTGTAGGGAAGTTGGCCATCAGGGAGTTGTCTGTGTAGGTAAGTTGGCCATCGGGATTTTGGCATTAGGGAACCTGGTTATAGGGATTTCGACCCAAACCCAACCCTTTCCACCTTTGTGATACAGAATGAATAGAAACTGTGGCAGAGTTGGCGCCTCAGATGCTCTGGTGGTGATATATTTGCAGGATCTGTGCTTGCTTCTGGGATCCTCTGTAGCCCTTAAAAGCAAAAGTCATACATGGCGTAGCACGGTTTAAAATATAAGTGCAAATGGACCATAATTTCTGATACTCATGTTTACTGGTGACTCAGAGCTCAGACACCAGATTTGAACGCAGCCAGTGATATTATCTAGGTGCACTGGATTCTTTCTATTTTTGGTCCATATGAGTGCTTACAGACCTTCTAAAGTAACTATCCAGCCTAACCCCAGAACTTAGTAGTTCAATGTTGCTCACTGGAGGTGTCACAACTTTGTGTTCATTTGTCAAGCAGCCTACTATAAATAGCTACAAATATATATATATATATATATATTTATATTTGTAACGGGGGGGTAGCGCCCACTAGAGAGTAGCGGAGTTGAGATCCTTAAGGATAAATCTTTTTGACGTTTAAACACTGCTTGGCATATGCAGACTTATACGCTTGAGGCAGCGAGGATGAACAAAACACTGAGTTGCTACTAAGCACTAAAGGTTTCGAGACCGATAGACTACTTAGAGCACGTTCAGAAATACAAAGATACGTCAGACAGTTGGTGAATTGCGCGGACTGCTGTGCAGTCAGGAAATATGCTGCTTTAACGTTTTCTGATAATCGGGAGCAGATCAGCAGTACCTGAAGATATTCAGCGGAAATACATACACCTTGGGGTCTGTTGTGAGTACAGTATCGAGTATATTTGATGGTGAGAGCACACTGAACATGAGCCGCATATAAATAGTACCTTTCGATCGCAGTTCTTATAAACATGTGTGGCCGGAGAACATGAGCCCTGGGTTGGGTATAGGAACCTAATAATGCCACAGAAGATACCCACAACTTAGAAGGGACAATACCACAGTAACGTGTAAACACCCCAGCGGCAAGCATGGGGTTAAACCACCAAAGCACCACACAGACGATCTAAATCGAGCAGCAAGAGAATAGTCAAAACAAGCCGGGTCAAAAAGCAGGAGCAGGGATCGTATGCAGAAAACAGGTTGGCAACAAAGAATCAATGCACACAATAATTAGCGATGCGGGAATAGACTCCACGACAGGGCAACTCCTCGCGCCCTGTTTTAAACCCGGCAGCTCCCTGTGACCACGCCAGGCCTCGCCCCCTCGGACGTCGCTCGGCCATTCCCCAGTGCTAGCAGCCGGCCAGCTCTTGGCACAGGACCTTGCCCAGACCCCCCAGGCATCGCAGCAGGGGCTGAGGATATGACAATATTTAACTTTTGGGTCAGGACTTTCGCCTGAAAGCCACTGCACTTTGACGCACTAACCTGATAACCTTTTCAATTTTTAACTGATAATAATAAAAGTTAAGTTCTCTTTTCTTTTTCATTAGTCTCCAATCTCTAAGCCAATTAATTTTTTTTGGCTGTTTTGGTGCCTAGAGTAACATAATGGCTATCCCTAAAAATCGATATGTATTTAAATTTATGTAAAAAATTATATGTGTTTAAACAGATTTAACCACTTCCATGCGGAGGACGCGCTGAGCGCGTCCTCCACATGGCTCCTGCTGTGCGGAGGACGCGCTGAGCGCGTCCTCCCTTTGGGGTCAGCGTTCGGCCAGGTTCCCGGCCGATCGCTGGCCCCCCCGGTGCGGGCTGACATCCTCGATGTCAGCCCAGCATAGAAACATAGAAACAATGTCGGCAGATAAGAACCTTTCGGCCCATCTAGTCTGCCCAATTACATGGATACTTTACCTGGATTTATCTTTTGTTTAGGATAGCCTTATGCATCCGGAACCGCCTCCGATGAAATTAAGGTGTCATCGCGGCAGCGCGATGACACCTAATTCAGGGCCCCCCCCCGCATGTGCGGAGGAGGCGCCTGAAAGGGAGGGGGGGGAGGTCCTTCCAAATGGTACCTGCCCTTCCAAATGGTACCTGGCATTAACCCCTGGGGAGCCGGATCACGAATCGGCGCTGAAAAGCGCCGGTTCGTGATCCTTTCCCGGAGCTGGCCGACATCTTGGATGTCGGCCAAGCCTCCGGGAACTCCCCCTGAGGACTGGCGTCATCGTGCATAGCACGATGACGTCAGTCCTGGAGTTAACCCCTAACTGCCACCAATGATGGAGATAGGGAGTTCCAATGAACTCCCTATCTCCCGATCCGTGGCAGCTAGGGGTTAAAATTTGGTATGGTTGGATCAACCAGAGCATGGCCGTTCCAACGATACCAAACACTACTGTGAAAAAAGTTTTTTAAAAAAAATTAAAAATTAAAAATAAAAATATATTTAAAAAAAAAATTATAAAAAAAAATAAACATTTTTTTTCTGTTTTTTGGTTCGTTAATGCAGCAATATTGTTCCCATTTCAATTATAATGTGAACAATGATGCTGCACTAACGATTTTTGTATGCGGTGCGTTTGTTAAAAATCGTGTAATTTTCCCCAAAAAAAAATGTAACGAGACCCCATCTCTAATTTTTTTAACAAGCGCACCCCATACAAAATATAACCGCAATTGCTCGCATGTTAAAATGTGAAAAAAAAAACACTTTACACATTGTAAATTATTGAAAATACATATTTTATTGCATTTTTTGTTATAATATACAGACAGGTCATGACGTATACATATAATAATGACATATTATGAATCTACCGAGTCTGACGGAAAGAACGATATATAATATGTCTGGGTCATATACTAAAATAAGCCTTCAAAACACGTTTAAACATGATGAGCAAAACCAGTAAAAATGACCTCAGCACAGAGGTGTGAAAAGCCTCAGCAGCGAAAGGGTTAAATTCAGAAAACAAATAACCCCTTCACTACCAAGAGTTTTTCCAGAAATCCACCGTCAGGAACCAGTAGCTTTTTCTAAAATAATTTTAATTAATTATACAGTAAGAAATGTTTGGTAATATTCCCAAAGTATTTTATACTGTAATAACTACTTTTATACTGTTGCCATCTCCTGGCCCAAAGGAGTTACTGCAGGTCTGGTCTCTGTGCAGGATCAGCAGGGGAAATGTTATTCAGACACATTGTTTGGTTTTAAAAAGTGTTACCACCTTGGGCATCATGCTCACAGCGCACAAACTTTAGGGGCATGTTCTGGAGCCCAATGCATATGAATTTCATAAACAAAATTCCTTTGCATTGTTCCTGTGGAACTCAATACCTACAATAGTCATGACGGGGCACCAGGGGGTAGTGAAGGGGTTAAGCAGAAAGAATTTGCAGGTTTTGCAAACATGATCTCAATATACACACAGACATATTTAACACTTTTATGTCTTGATTGTGATTAAAAAGTAATGATGGGCCATCTGTAATAAATTATGTTGCTGATGTATATTACTTTTAGATGCATAAGTACATATTGGTTTTATTTAACAAAATAAAGATTTAAAAGGATTAAAAATGCAATCAATAAGTCCCACTCCCTATAGCAGGAATCAACTAATAAGGTCAACTAGAATATTGCTGCAAACATCACCAAGAGCTTTCTTTAATCATTACTTTTTTGTTGTAGGTTATGTGTCTTTCAGGGATTATGAACTATCACATTTATTTATTAAGTATTTTACCAGGAATGATAGATCGAGATTTCTCATGTTTTCAAGTACGTGTATGTCCAATACTCCATAAGCTTTTTATTCTAAATATATACACATACCGCCTTGATGATGAAAGATATTGTACATGCATACATATTCATGGACCACCATAAATAACTCATTCACTGCAATATAGTCATTATATTTTTACATCTCCAGTAGTGTCTCTGTAGCGAATGTAATTTATCATTGTAGCTTTTTTTGATGTTTTCTGTATTTCCTTGTGATGAGCAAACACATCTCTATATCATATACGAAATATGTTTTTTATGAGCACTGTCCTTTAAATTGCATAGAGAGATATCATCAAAATACTGTATATGGCATGGTATCAAATTATTCTGTGTCTATGCATCCAATATTCTGCCAGAGTGTCATTGTGCATTTAGTAAACAGTTCTTGTTACCTGTATAGATGTGCAGCAATTTAGAATGTTATGTGGATGCTGCGGTTTAGAACTTGGTGATGCCCCTACTATCAACATGTGAAATGTATGGTAATTTACATAACGTAGCTCGACCAATGTTTACATCTGACAATGCCTGCAATGCCAGTTAAACCAGATGCAGCTCAATAGTCCCAATTTTGGGATGAATGTTCATGTTCTCTGGTCTCAAGTATTGACTTTGTCATTAAATGTGATTGTACAGACTCAAGGTTGCTGTTTATTTTATTTTTTGTATTCTTTCTCTAAAGTTCCACTTCTACAGCCCAAATCAGAACCGTCATGTCTAATCAGGTCAGATTCAAGGTATGAATTTATTTATGTCGCCATGACACCCGTGGCTTAAACAGCTGCCCGCAACTTCATATTATTGCTGATAACAGTAGGACATCTCACGTTTTCCTTGGGATACAATCAAATGAAAAACAGAGAAGTATAAGACATGTCAGATATGCAAACAGAGGCGGCAATATCTACGTTTTGTATGTTCCAGAAATTAATGATTATGCATGCTTTGTGTTTGAGGCTAGACGCAAGGGTCAGCAAGCTTGGTGCTACAGACGTTTTGGAACTACATCTCCCATGATGCTCAGCTACTCATTAGATTGGCTGAGCCTCAAGGGGAATGTAGTTCCAAAACCTCTGTAGAGCCACGGTTGCTGATTCCTGGTTAGAGTGAACCACATTGGGGTTTACCATCACTTTGAGAAAACAAAGTGCTTGTGTGCTTAGACTACTAAGCAGGAGATTTTGTGTGGTTGTCATAGAGTCTGTAAACATAAGGACAATGTTGTTTCCAGGCCCTCTGCTACTGCTACATCTTGCCCAGTGACCTAAACAAAGCTATACAATGCTTTAACTTCCAAAGTGGCAATAATGTCAATATATTTATTTAAATAACTCCATGCATCCAAAACAATGCAAGTGCATGCAAAACACAAAAATTAAACTGGCGACAAATTAGATGTGCTTTGAATTTACATTTTTTGGGCTCACATTTATTTTCTGCTAGTGAAAGTACAAACTATACAGATAAGAGATGGTGCAGCGCCACACTATATGTATCCACCACCACGGCACCCCAAATAGCCAATCACAGGATATAGTGGTTTCCCCTTACACCAATATAACAGAATATAGAAATTGACCTGAATCGGCGCAAATATGCTTTCTGGGGTCCTGGGATCTCATATATACATAGAAGAGAATAAACAATAATAGTGTAACATCGTCGATGATAAATAATAGGTTGATATAGATAGTCTCCCACTTACAAATCTAGAGCCTTAACACTGGCTCTAAGTGGGTCCAGGCGTGTGGGTGATTTTTCTTCTAATTTCTCAGGTGGCCCCCACCTTATTTGGACTGGTGATACCAGATTCATGCAGTGGAAGACAAAAAAAAAGAGAAGAACACTCCTTGCGCAGATCTATGAGAACTATAGCAAGGTAGATTTGAGATCTTCTACTCACATTTCCTCTCCAGGTTAAGCGCCCATGGGTTTTAGGAGAACCCAAAGAAAACCACTTCTTATCCAGAGAAATGGCACAGTTGACACAGGAACAGAAATTCAAATTAAAATTCAATTTTAAAAACAATAACTTCCAAAACGCGTTTCGCCGCTTAAAATCACGGCTTCATCAGTTGGTATGAGTACATTTATGCCATAGGTCCTTATATAGTGACCCCTAATGTCCTTAAGGGTCTCCAGGTGTCCTGTTCTGTGCCTTGATGGTCCCGATATTCCCCCAAGCATCTAGCGATGGGCGCCGCCATTTTGCGCATGCGCAATGGCACTTCCGCGTTCCACTGCGTTCCAACCAGAGTTCTCCACTTCCGGTTTCAATTTCAATCACTTTATGTGCGCTTTCCGGGGGTCTCTTTCGTTTATAACACAGCTCAAATCAAAAGAAAAATATATTTAGGGGTAAAAACACTTAAAATATCTTCCCTAAGAAGGAAAATCTATCTCCCTTCTTTTATTTCTATCACCATGCATCCCGCAAGACTCCTCTCTTCACCTTATGAAAAAAGGTCAAAAAAATCCCCAAAAAATGGCTAATGGTTGATAATATCGACTATACATAAAAACCTTATGTGTCTACTACATTATTATTCGGCTATTATATTGAGTGGTCCTATTTAAAGTGCTGTCTTATTTAATAATTTCCCTTGCTCCTTTATCCAATGTGCTTATGTGTTTCCTTCAACATGTAAACTCTTTGTGAAGGTGCTTGCTAAAAAAAAAATTTTTTTCTCTCCCCTTCTTTTTTTAAAAACAAAAACAAAATATTTCCTAAAGTGTAATTATAATTTTCTAGTGCATCAGGTCTAAATGACTAATGTTTAAAGTGCTATGTGCCTTTCTTCCTTATATCTTTATTGTTAACATTTAAAGTGCATGGTGTTTTTTATAGGGGTCCCCAAAATATGTGCAAACTTTATACATATCAAATATATGTATTAAAATAGTAATAATAATGACATAGTGTCTATAAATATTTATAAGTTAAATCCTGATGAATATATGTGTGCAAAATTACAATCCTTATATCATATAAACTTGAACTTTACTAAAATAGTGCATAGTCATTAATAAATAAGGCAATAATCATATTCCATTTGGCCAATATATTAAATAATAAGCTAATTTTAAGTTAGTGTGCAAATGTTAATATACCCCATTCATATATCTTAAAATATATCACCTAAATTAGTATATAGTGAAATATATATACGACCCAAAATAGCCTCATAAGTTTCCTTATGAAGATAATAAATTTATTAAATTATTAAATCTTATTAAATCTTCATAAGGAAACTTATGAGGCTATTTTGGGTCGTATATATATTTCACTATATACTAATTTAGGTGATATATTTTAAGATATATGAATGGGGTATATTAACATTTGCACACTAACTTAAAATTAGCTTATTATTTAATATATTGGCCAAATGGAATATGATTATTGCCTTATTTATTAATGACTATGCACTATTTTAGTAAAGTTCAAGTTTATATGATATAAGGATTGTAATTTTGCACACATATATTCATCAGGATTTAACTTATAAATATTTATAGACACTATGTCATTATTATTACTATTTTAATACATATATTTGATATGTATAAAGTTTGCACATATTTTGGGGACCCCTATAAAAAACACCATGCACTTTAAATGTTAACAATAAAGATATAAGGAAGAAAGGCACATAGCACTTTAAACATTAGTCATTTAGACCTGATGCACTAGAAAATTATAATTACCCTTTAGGAAATATTTTGTTTTTGTTTTTAAAAAAAGAAGGGGAGAGAAAAAAAAAAAAAAAAAGGAAAGAAAAAAGAAAAGGAAAGAGAAAAATTTTTTTTTTAGCAAGCACCTTCACAAAGAGTTTACATGTTGAAGGAAACACATAAGCACATTGGATAAAGGAGCAAGGGAAATTATTAAATAAGACAGCACTTTAAATAGGACCACTCAATATAATAGCCGAATAATAATGTAGTAGACACATAAGGTTTTTATGTATAGTCGATATTATCAACCATTAGCCATTTTTTGGGGATTTTTTTGACCTTTTTTCATAAGGTGAAGAGAGGAGTCTTGCGGGATGCATGGTGATAGAAATAAAAGAAGGGAGATAGATTTTCCTTCTTAGGGAAGATATTTTAAGTGTTTTTACCCCTAAATATATTTTTCTTTTGATTTGAGCTGTGTTATAAACGAAAGAGACCCCCGGAAAGCGCGCATAAAGTGATTGAAATTGAAACCGGAAGTGGAGAACTCTGGTTGGAACGCAGTGGAACGCGGAAGTGCCATTGCGCATGCGCAAAATGGCGGCGCCCATCGCTAGATGCTTGGGGGAATATCGGGACCATCAAGGCACAGAACAGGACACCTGGAGACCCTTAAGGACATTAGGGGTCACTATATAAGGACCTATGGCATAAATGTACTCATACCAACTGATGAAGCCGTGATTTTAAGCGGCGAAACGCGTTTTGGAAGTTATTGTTTTTAAAATTAAATTTTAATTTGAATTTCTGTTCCTGTGTCAACTGTGCCATTTCTCTGGATAAGAAGTGGTTTTCTTTGGGTTCTCCTAAAACCCATGGGCGCTTAACCTGGAGAGGAAATGTGAGTAGAAGATCTCAAATCTACCTTGCTATAGTTCTCATAGATCTGCGCAAGGAGTGTTCTTCTCTTTTTTTTTGTCTTCCACTGCATGAATCTGGTATCACCAGTCCAAATAAGGTGGGGGCCACCTGAGAAATTAGAAGAAAAATCACCCACACGCCTGGACCCACTTAGAGCCAGTGTTAAGGCTCTAGATTTGTAAGTGGGAGACTATCTATATCAACCTATTATTTATCATCGACGATGTTACACTATTATTGTTTATTCTCTTCTATGTATATATGAGATCCCAGGACCCCAGAAAGCATATTTGCGCCGATTCAGGTCAATTTCTATAAAGTACAAACTATGCCAGAGTGATTTCAGTGCAATTCATACACTGAATACTTTCTTATCTGTTAGAAGACGCAAATCTTTTATATTAAAACGTATGATCCAATTAAAGTGCAACATCACAATGTGAAATTAATTATTGCATCTTATATCTTATAACTGCAAATGGCACGTTTCTTTTTTTTTAATTTAAAGTTTTTTTATTTAGTACGAAAGGTCACAAACCGACCAGCATAAATGGCCTCGCAGGGCCAGAAAGCAGACTCAGATAGCGACATAGGAAATAATAGGGGGAGGGGTGTCTCAAGGGAAAACTGTAAGATGCACAGAATCGGGGGGGGGTCTTGCTGCCAAAAAAAAACAAAACAGAATTCTCAGCGGGGGGGGGGGGATAAAATACTATGTATCGCATCAAAAAGCACAGAAAAAACAAACAAACAATAAAACCGAGGGGGGGGGGCCACTTCAAAAAATCAGAGTCCTTAAAAAGCCTCAAAAGCGCAAGCAAAGTCTCATAAAAGGAGAAAATAAAAATATATCAGAAAAACGTCAAGAGTGAAGGCGAGTGGGTCATCAACAAATGTAGGTGTCGCACGGAGGAGTCCACAGGCACACTCTCAACCAGTGTCCCGGAAAGGTAATATCGGCACTACAGGCAGGGAGGGAACTTGCCACCGAATTGCACTGAACATGAATTTCACCGTACGGTGCAGTTTGTCTATTCACTAAACTGTCAATTCGCCAAATACTGCCAAATTAACCCCCCTGACGGTTATCCCGAGTGTGGTCAGGGTTAAATTTCACCGCTGAAAGCGGTAACCCCGAGCCACACTCGGGCAGGATACATTTCCTGTCCCTGCGCTCCCTCTCTGGTCCCCGCTGTCTCCTCCGGCGATCGCAACATTTTACTTCCTGGTTTCCTTCTCGCAAGAAGGGAACCAGGAAGTACGACGTTGCGATCGCTGGAGAAGCCTGCGGGGGACATCGAGGGAGCGCAGGGAGAGGTGATGTGTCCAGTGGCATCCTGAGTGTGGTTCGGGGTTACCGCTTCCAGCATAGGAATTTAACCCGGAGCCACACTCAAGAACACCACTAGGGGGCCAAAAAGAAGAAAAATTGAAACACTTTCTGGCAAGAAAACCTGGAAAAAATCTGACTGGCAGGGAGGTTAACAGTGAAATACAGTGCAGTTCGCCACAGATCGGCGACCTTTGGCGATCTTATACATCAGCAAAATTGTCCCATGGAGAAGTAATGATTAATCTATTCAGAGAACGCAGAACTCCATTGCAATGTGAGTGAAATGCCCTGATTTTCAGTGATTCAGTTCGACAGGTTAAAACAGGTGAATCCCATAGGGCTCAATATAAAAAAAGTAGTTTTTATTCTATTTTTTTATTAACCCATTTATTCTTTTCATTTTCAGCAAACCGTCTTTCGATTTATTTATTTTTTGGAACATCCTTTTGTATTTTCTAGGTGTAATTTTAGATTTCCAAATTTTTTTTACAAGGCTTTTTTTTTATTCTGTAACAGACCTTTTTATTTTATTTTTTATAGGACCTTTATTCTTTACACACATTATTTTTAAGAGAAACCTCCACCCAGAAGACATAGAAACGGGAGTAGAGTATATAGAACGTCGGAGGGGGGGCTATCTATTGTCCAAAGATGGCGTTTTTGGTTGTTGCCACTAGAACTCCCAACAGAATCTTATGCGTTCTAGGTAGAGGATGACAGACTGTCATGGGAGAATGTTAAATAAAGCCCGATCAGGGGTATCAGGCACCTTCTATTCAAAAATTTGGGAGCCAAACCTCCTTACCTCATCCCAGAATAAGGCAATAAATGGGTAAGGCAGTGGAATAGGTCCGCATAAGGGCTTTGACACTTTAAGCAGTGTCCAGTGTGGTGAAGGGTAAATCGCGCCAAATTATACACATTTTAATGCATTTTTATTGTTTTAAACACCTTATAAAACAAAAGCAGAATTTTTTTTGCAGTTCTGCGGTCTTTGACGGCATTCGACAATCAGTTTGGCGGTCTTCGGCAACTCCATCTTTGGCGCTCTTCGGGAACACTGCAATGAATTCACTGCAGGGTCGGCAAAATGGAATTGCTGCAGCACAACAAAGTGTGCCGACCTAGAAAGCACCGAAATTTCCCTGTAATACCTCGAAATATCCCATGAGAACAACAAACAGGCAGGACTTCTCAGCACTTGACAAAATTAGAAACAAATACAGGACAAAGCACTTAAAACAAACAATAGGATGGATTATCAGAAAAAAAAAAATTTCCATATGAATTTAATGTAAACAAACACAAATGGCTTGAAGGTTTCTTGCCTATATAAATACAACTTAACAGAAGGAAAAATGCTTTGAAGTTTGGAACAGGTACGATAACAAATTATGATGGAAGTTACCCACACAGGGTTATTCAAAGAGATCCGAATCGCTGCCGGAAGGGAACCTTTCTTGACCATTCGGCTATTCAGAGAGCAGGCAATTCGCCAAATCTTGGCGAAATGCCTGCACATACGGTGCCTGTTCAAGGGCAGTGAAATCCCCATAGCTTCGGCTATTCAGAGAGCACAAACTAGTAGTGAAAGGTTCCTGAAATGCCCTGCCATTCGGTGGTTTAATTCGGCAGGTTTATTCAGGCGAATCCCATAGGCTTCAATGTTAAAAATATTCCCGTTTTAATTTGATATCTAATAAACCGTTCATTCTAAAATTCTGCAGTAAAGAATCTCTTTACTTATAGATTTTTAGGATATTTTAAGCATTTTTCTGTATTTTTTTTTAACTTATTTTATTAACAGCACTTCTTATTATCATTCCCTGGACCTCATATGTAAATTTCAGACATTTTCGCTCAGTAGTTTCTTTGCAAACAGTGTTTCACTTGTCAAACATTCAAGCAAACTGTTTTTCTAATTTATTCACTGCATTTGTCTGCAGTGTCGGCTTTTTCCGGCGGCTGCGATGCGTGTGATCGGCTCCTGCTCGGGTTTTTCCGGTGTTTATGGCGGGTTGATCCAGATGTTTTTTGCGGTGTGCATTCACCGGGTTTTTGTGGTGAGTTTTCGTCGGGTTTGCGGCGGCTTTTCCCTGCACTTCGATGGCCCAGTGGTGCTTGCTGAATACAACGCAGGGTTGCCGAAATGGGATTGCCAAATCGGCCCGAATCGAAGAGAACGTGCGGTGACTTTTCGATTCTCTTTGAATTACCCTGAAAGTGATTGCTGAATATACAAGACCGAACACAATTTTGTTTTTAGGGGGGTAGAGGTGCTTTGTGAATTAAAAAAAAATACTAAACACATTGTTTAAAAATTACGTTTGAAAGTATGAAGACGACAAAGGGTTATGTATTTAGTTCAGAGATTACAGGAAAGCACACAAAACGTACTGATCGAAAGAGCGGAAAAAAGTAGATTATAGAAATCTCACAGGGCACATGCTAAATTCCACTCTACTAACAATGTTAGTAAGGGAAAATCTAAACTGGTCTGATTTACATTCTTACAATTGGAGAGATTTGAGACTTGAGACTCGCAGCCTGCCTGCAGTAAATTGTTGGGATCAGCCGGCAGGAGGGGGGGGGGTGCTGGCCAGGGGAGTTGCCGAAGAGTTGTGGGGCTTGCTATACGTTTTCTCGGCGCAGCACGTCAGGGAGCGTCATGGGGTTAAACAACATTGTGGGGGAAAAGTTCATTAATGTGTTAATAAGAGAGAAGAATTTGCAATAGGATAATAACTAAAAAGTCATCCTAGGAGTTAAGTGAAACTAAGGTAATGATTAGGGTAAATCTACTAGTGTTTAAAGTAATCTTTAATATATTCAGTCTGATAACTTTTTACATAGCAAATACAATACATATTTTTAAACTATTTACTAATTTCTTGTCTACTGTGTATATGGCGTGAACTGTTGATTGTGGGGGGATTAAGAGCAGCTGATAGAGGAAGACTAAAGAAGCACATCTGCACTATTCTTTAGTTCAAAAAAATAAAATATTGCCAGATCATATAGAACTGGAATGCTTAGAAGCACAGTTCCGTAACTATTTTAGCAGGGGAAAGGAATTCCTACTTGACTCACAATCGCTGAAATGTTTATGTTCAATCACTTGTTTCCTTGTTAATTCACAATAAATATGACATCATTATGTCTTTGAGATGGAAAGGGCAGGAGGCTATGCTTTACCAACAGCTTCCTGCCGAAAGACGTTTGGCTTGACGTTGGCAGGTGGGTTTGACACTGTAATGGCCATTTACATAATCTGAAAAGCTCTGTTTTTGGTTAAAGTGGGCATATAGAATTCAGAGCGCAGATGACTATTTTGGTATGTATTTTTTTACATAAAATGGGGCTGAATACTAAATATATACGAGGCTGGCCAAAACCAGCAGAAATTGAGTGTGAGACTAATTTTTGTGGGTTTTTAACGCTATCTGGTGCAATAGCCCCAGACTCCTGTGAGTGAGGGTAAGTATGGACATTATTTGCTTGTTCAGGAAGGGGGGGGGGGTCCGAGGGATCCACATTTATTTACTTTGCTTTATTTTGTTGTTACTTCAGGCCTCCCCATTTTATTCCTCTTGGGTTTGGAGTTGAGAGAACCTGAGCCCATGTGGGCCAGTGCTTGGCTTGGCCAGGCAGCTGAGGTGTCCCACAGCACCTCTGCACAATCAAGAGCAGAGGCAGTGCATTAGTTTACAGAACATTGACCCAGGGCACTCCCTGATGTCAAGAGAGGCAGAGCATTAAGCACTTGCTGCCCAACACCATCGTCCTGTAATATGCCTGCAACCCAGTGGCGTAGCGTGTTGGGTGGCCCCAGGCGCAATTTTCTTAGGAGTGCAAAATTCCAAAAGAAATTTGCACCCCTAATAGAGATGATCTCAGGGACCCTCTAACCCAAGCAAGCATATCGCACCACTGGCATACTGCACCACTTGCCACCGACTGTACAGTTTGAGCTGCCGCAGAGACAGAGCTCCTCCTCAGCCCTGCAGCTCTGCCAGGGTTCAGTGATGGCAGGCTGGCTTCCATGAGCAGTAGAGTCCCCGCCTGACACCACGGCCCTTCAGCTGACACCAGCCAGGAGAAGCCAACTTCCGGCATACATCAAGGACAAAGACTGTGGACTGAGGTGGAGGGTGGCTGGGACCCCAGAGAAGCAATCATGTAGCTCCAATGTTTGGTCTGAGTGGGATTTCTGCTAAGTGCTGAGTGACTGACATACATTTCACACACTCACACACTGCCTCATTCCCCACACTGCCTCATTCCACACGCACTGTCACACTGCCTCATTCCACACACTGTCACACACTGCCTCATTCCACACACACATCTTATTCCGCACACACTGTCACACTGCCTGGTTCTACACACACTGTCACACACTGCCTCATTCCACACACACATCTTATTCCGCACACACTGTCACACTGCCTGGTTCTACACACACTGTCACTTTGCCTCATTCCACATGCTACCTTATTCCAAACACGCTGCCTCGTTCCGCACACAAACTGCATGCTAGGTGTGGTGTGCTGCTGCAAATGGGGGGGTTGGGTGTTTTTGGCAGTTGTTTGTTGACAGTTGGGGATCCATTTTGTCTCCCAGTTGAGGGCTGACAAGACAGCAGCCAGTTGTAGTTATAGAGAACCCGTATGCTTAGTTTATTAATAAACCTATTAATAAAAACCAAAGATGTCTTGTATAATCCAGAACACTACATGCTAAAGATTTCACAGGTTGGGGGGTGCAATTCGTGCCTTGCCCTGGGCGCTGACAACCCACGCTAACAAAGTGCAAACTTGTGAATGAAATTTCTTATTCCAAATTATTTGTGTTTTATAGTATGTATATGTTGGCTGATTCGAACAGTATAGAATTTGTACAATAGACTCCACTTGAATATAAAGGTTAAATAACAATATGTACATACACGCAGGCATACAATTCTAATATATAACAATTACTTCCAATGACCTGGAGCAATACAAAACCAGGACTTTATAATACTGCATTGTAATTTATCTTAAATTATAATGAATTTTGTCAATGAAATAAACAGATGTTCATTTTATCCATAGCTGCTGAAGTTCACTGATTGTAATTATATATGACACATCTTTATTTAACTCAAGCACAATAATGGCATGTGATGCATGCCAAGAACTCAAATACATAGGGCAGCTAGGCCTATAACCCATTATTTATATGAAATAAACAGTAGTGTACTGCTTTGAGCATTGTTCTGCAGTCAATGCATAATTATTTTCTCTTATGTGTCAGGTTAGATATTTTCCATTATTTCCCATGGAAAAATTATGTAGTGGAAATTAATATAATTTGTATACTTTGCATGAATATAAAGAAATGCATCACCATGTAGTAGGTTTTTTAAAAAGTTAATCTCACAGGAAATATAGTGGAAACCTGGCATGGAACTATGTCATTCTGTGTTATTGTTATGCCTGATGTCAGCTGGATTTACAGTATGTACATAAGGCATTAAGTGTCTAATTGACAGTGGAACAGCATGTCCCCAATAATAAAAATATAAGTGGAAATTTGTTTTAGGACATGAGTGTGGCAGAGATATCACTACCAAATTGTCACAAATTGTTAAATGCAGATACTTAAAAATAATATAGATGGTCAAATAAACCCTAAAGTTAAAGGTTGGTGATCTTTTTCCAGCAGTGGTTTCCAATAAAAAACCTTTCATGCAGCTTTTTCTTTTTTTTTTGTATTTAAGATTTTTATTTTGTAAGTAAGTCAGCATATAGTCAAACGTAATAAAGCAAAGGCCACGCAGGACCATCCACAGCATAAGTTCCACATGTAAGAAAAAAAATAATAAACATCCTCCGAAAGGGGGGGGGGTCTCAGCGTATAATATTATACAAGAGGGAGGAGGGAAGGGGGGTAGTGGGTAGCGCAAAAATACACTTCAGAAAAGCAGTAGTAGAAACACATTGAAAGACAACAAAAACCTCAGACAGTAGGAGGTCAACAGGTATACCGCTCAAGGGGTAAAAAGAAAGAAAAATATTGTCCGCGGACATCACATATGGCGATGCAGACAGTAATCTAGACCTCAGTAAGTGCCAGCAGAGACAATGCGAAAAAGTAAAAAGCAAAACAAAAACAGTCTCAGCATGAAAAAGGAAAAACTTAGCCAGGGGAGAGGAGTAAGAAAAATCTGCACAGGAGGGGGGGGGGCATCGCTGCTAGATGGAACGGGTCAGCAAAAAAAAGAATGTCTCCATAGATCACCTCAGCCTGTGTCCAGCGGAAATGCCGTGTTTTCAGCCTCCCCGTGCCGAATCATCCCACGGGTAGCGCAGAAATTCGGCATCCTCCACGTCATCAACACCACTAAAAGGACCCCGTCACGAGGCCCAGATGAGCGCTTCAGCCCGTTAGACAGCCCTCTCCCCGCAAGCTGCACTGGGGGGCCAGTAGCGGGCTCCTCAGGGACCTCCTCCGAAATCTCCAGCACGGCTGTCTCCCGCATGCCTCCAGCATCCCAATCCGCTACCATAATAGGGAGACCGCGCTCTCGGCCGATAGATAAAGCCTCCACCACCCATGTCACAGCCAGGGCCTCCTCTCCCGGCTCCCAGCCATCCACAAATACTGCCTCCGATCTGCTCCAAAGACCGCACGACATCAGGCACTCCTCGGCCTCCAGCATCCACTACGAGCAGCCCGCAAAAGCAGCCACCATATAACCGCATGGGGAGGTGCGCATCAGATGCCTCCATTCCGCGCGCTCCTCCAACAACTCCGCCACAGGGTCCACAGTCGCGTTCAGAGGACGGGGGCCCTCCATCCTCCAAGCCCGCTTCCGCTGAATCCCCGGGCAGGGTCCTTTCACAGAGGGAGGGAAGGGAAGCGAGGGATGCTCCAAATAAGCGCGAGGGTTTAGGCCTCAAAATGGCCACCGGGCAAGCTCACGCGCCGGGAAACAAGGCCCCAATCTCTGCTGGGCTCTGGAGGGGGGGGGACCCAAGCGGCTCCAGAGCACTCCTTCCGATGGCCAGCCACGCAAAGACTCCCCAAGAGAAGATTCAGGAGACAATCCAGGTCGAAATCCACCGTATATAGCAGACTCCGACGGAGCTCAGCTTAAAGACGTCTGCTCTCTCATGCGGCAAGCCACACCCCCATGCAGCTTTTTCTAATATAACCACTTGATATCAGAATATACAATAGTGTTTAAAAGTTTGGGGTCTCTTGGAGATTTCCTTGTTTTAAAAAAGAAAAGCAGATTTTCACTATTAAAATAACATCAAATTGATTAGAAATAGAGTGTAGGGGCGTGGCCGAGCCGTCAGCCAAGATGGCAGCTTAGACTCCGGGCTCTGTCCAATCCGCTCAGTAAACTGCATTTAGCTATCTCCCCAGCGCTACCATACTCACCTCTCGGGCCCCCTCTGCCACCGGAACATGCCTGGAGCTGCCAAATCGCCCCAGAAGATGAAGACTAAGGAGGCACCCGTCGCCCCACTCTTTAATCGGCGGACCAAGGCTTCCCAAGATGGCGGCCGCACGGGATTGTGGCATACCTTAGCGGGAGATTCTGAGGATGAGGAGGATTCGGCGCCAGGAGTTCACCCACCGGAGGTCTCCGTGATTTTGAGCCAGATGGCTGAGCTGAAGGTATTTTTGGCCAGGGAGATGGAACGAAATACGAGGGCATTGCAGGCCGATATCCAGGCCCTGGGTCAGTGCACAGTGGATTTCGGCCTGTGAGTTGGATCGAGCGCATAGCTCTGAGTGCTCGAGGATTTTATGACGACCGCCCTCGGAACATTATTGCTCGTTTCCTCCATTTTTCTACTAAGAAACTTGTCCTGCGCAAAAAACGCACTGCTCCGGTGCTTTACAATGGTACCCCTTTGCAGTTGTTTCAGGATATTTCCCCAGCACCCTCAGGCGTCGCCGGTTGTGCTCATAAAATTCCGTTTGCCTGGGGTCACCCTTTTAAGATCCTGGCCTTTCGAAATAAAAAGACCTACGTGCTCTTGCCACATTTGGATCCTTCTCGGTTTTTTCAAGCTCTGGATATCTGACAACCGGAGGGTTTCGAGTCTCCAGAAGGCGCTGTGCCGCCACTCCCGCGCCTGGCTAGCGAATGGATCACGGTGGACCGTTCTGGACGCCGCCAGGCTGATGCTTGTCCTGATTGAAGATAACCCGGTGATTGCTGGTTCTTTGCTATGCCTCTGATTTAGACCCGTACTTTCACTATTGTATTGGACTCCTCTTTATGTTGCGAATATGAGGTGCCCTTGTACTGTACTAGATTGCTGGGGTTTTTGGATACCTTCTTCCCTTTTTTTCGTGAGATTGCTGCTTTTGTCTCCTGGGACTTTTTTCCACCTATCGTTCTTTTGGAAGCCCTACACGGTCCTCAGGACTAAGATGGTACCCGGCTTGAGATTGTGGACCCGCTATTTCTATTTTTGAGGCACTCTGGGGACAAAAAGGTTCTTTTTTGCCTTTGGGCGGATGTGAGCGGACACGTCGACCACATTGGCCTGTGTGTTTCGAGGCCATGGGGAAGTTTGCTTCCTTTTCCCCCTGCAGATTCCGGCAGCTGATAAGTCCGGATTTTTTTGTGTTCATTTTCTTTCCCCACTTTTTTTTCTTCATTTTTGTTTCTTTTGCATCCTCCGTCACGTTGTTATCAATATTTGTACATGGTGCTTTGTGGTTGGGATATGTTGCATGTTCTACCCGGGGTGTGGGTGTGCTTGGGATGGCAAATTCTCGACTCTTTGGGTTACTCTCCATGGCACTGAAGCTAACGTCCCTTAATGTAAAGGGCCTGAATTCCCCTAATAAGCACAGGTTACTCTTACGTACCTTGAAATCTAACAAGGTTGATATTGCTTTTGTGCAGGAGACACATATTGCAAGATCAGCTAAAATCTCTCTAACAGACCATATTTACACGCGGGCTTTCATTTCCACTGTTATGAGTAAGCACAACAGGGTCGCCATTTTGGTTCACAAAACATGCCCCTTTCAGCTACTCTCGCAAAAGGCTGACGATGAGGGTCATTATGTTTTATTAACTGGGACTCTGTACTCCGCAGCTTACCACTTCCTCAATGTCTATGCACCTACTGTTCCTTTCTCAGGTTTTTGGTGTTCCATACGCTCGCTTATTGACTCCCTCGTGGTGTGGTGATTGTTGGGGGGGTATGAATGCTGTGCCCTGCCCCGCGGTGGATAGGAGCGACCGCTCGCCCTCTCTCGGCCCCCTCCCTGTGGGAAGGTCGGATACGTTTTTTACCAGGTTCCTCCATCAGGTGGGGATGTTCGATGTGTGGTGTGATTTGAACCCGAGCACTAGAGATTATACCTTTTACTCTGCCCCGCATGGATCCTACTCCCGTTTAGACCTTTTTTTATTAATGACCTGGCCATATCTAATGTTGGGAGGGCAGAGAGCAATTCTATTTCGTGGTCTGACCGTGCCGATATAGCTCTGTATTTACAGGCACTAAGGGTTGCAACCCCTTGGACCTGGAAGCTGATTTCTTTCCTTCTCCATGATCCTGAGATTTTGCAACAACTCCGTACTGTTCTCTCACAGTATTTTGCGGGGAACTCTTCAGATGAGGTTTCCCCATCTACGGTTTGGGCCGCCCATAAAGCGGTGATAAGGGGATATCTCATCCGAATTGCTACTCATGAAAAGCGTCTCCGGCTTCAGTCTCTCCTCTCCCTTTAGCAGTCCTTACGTACACTTGAGCAGAAACATAAATCTTCCCCCTTTCTGGAGAGCTTGGCGGATCTTCAAGAGGTCCGCACCTCACTTAAATATTTTATTGGATGACGTAGCTAGCAAATTCTATGGTCCCGCCGCCTTTTTTATGAAAAGGACTTACTGACCCGCACCATTAAACCCTATGGAAAATAGGGTAGTGGTGGGTTGGTTATTTCTCGTACTGCTATTAATAGAGCCTTTACTTATTATTTCTCTGCCCTATATAATCATTCCCCTGACCATGGACCTGATAACCCGGGCTATGCCTCGGCTATCGCCATGTAATAGAGCAGCAGGAAATGCTGGCAGAATGCTTGGTTGTGTAGGGAGAGGTATTAGCAGTAGGAAAAGGGAAGTGCTCATGCCACTGTACAGAGCACTGGTGAGACCTCACTTGGAGTACTGTGTGCAGTACTGGAGACCGTATCGCTAGAAGGATATAGACATCTTAGAGAGAGTTCAGAGAAGGGCTACTAAAATGGTGTACAGCTTGAAGGAGAAAAGTTACCAGGAAAGGCTTAATGATCTTAACATGTACAGCTTGGAAAAAAGACGAGACAGAGGAGATATGATAGAAACATTTAAATACGTAAAGGGAATCCACAAGGTAGAGGAAGGGAGTATATTTAAAAGGAAACAAAGTAGCAAAACAAGAGGACATAGTCTTAGATTAGAGGGGCAAAGGTTTAAATGTAACATCAGAAAGCATTATTTTACTGAGAGGGTGGTGGATACATGGAACAGTCTTCCAGTTGAAGTGGTAGAGGCCAAAACAGTAATTGAATTTAAGCAGGCATGGGATAGGCATAAGGCTATCCTAAACAAAAGATAAATCCAGGTAAAGTATCCATGTAATTGGGCAGACTAGATGGGCCGAAAGGTTCTTATCTGCCGACATTTTTCTGTTTCTATGTTTCTATGTTTCTTTCTTCCTCGACTCTGTGCCGCTGCAGTGTTTTGATGAGGCCCAGGGCTCGGCTCTGAGGGCCGTTATCACGGAAGAGGAGGTCGGCCGGGCTATCTCCGCGTTGGGGGGAAACAAAGCACCGGGTCCGGATGGGTTTTGGGGGGATATTATAAGATCTTTCGTAAGGAGCTGGCTCCTTTTCTGACCTCTGTTTAATGACTGTGCTGACGGCCTTGCTTTACACCCTGACCTTCTGCTTGCTGATATTGCTCTTATCCCTAAGGAGGGGAAGGACCCAGCAGCGGTGGGAGGCTACTGTCCTATCTCCCTAATCAACTTTAATGTCAAGGTTCTGGCGGGCAGATTGGGCCCATGCTCCAATACTGGATTCACCCAGACCAGGTGTTTTGTTCCTGGTCGCCACCTATATGATAATACTAGGCAAGGAGCAGACCTGGTCTGGTGGTTCTCAGAGAACTTGACGCCTTCTCTCATCTTGTCCCTGGATGCTGAGAAGGCGTTTGATAGAGTGAAGTGGCCTTTTCTGTTCGCTACTCTTTTCTGCATGGGTCTCCCTGATCGTTATCTTTGTATGGTTCGGGCACTTTACATTGGTATCTCCACCCAAGTCGGCATACCGGGATGTTATCCGATCTATGTGTCAGGAGAAATTCAAATGACACGCTGACCACAATCACTTCTCTCAATTATCTAGGTATGTGGTTAGACCCAAATCTATCTTTTGGCCCCCACATCGAAAAACTCTCATCTAAACTTTATCCCAAAGTAGGTGCCCTGTATAGAAACAAATCATGCTTGAGCCCCGCAGTAAGAACACATTATTTATTTACACCTCTTCTGCTTTTTAGTTCTTCACCACTCTGACCTCTCCATTTTCTTCATTTCAGTTTTGTTATGTTACTGTTATTATTCTTACAGGGTTATTCAAAGAGAATCGAAAAGTCACCGCACGTTCGGTGACTTTTCGTTCTCTTCAATTCGGCACGATTTGGCGATCCCATTTCGGCGACCCTGTGGTGTATTCAGCAAGCACCACAGGGCTGCCGTAATGCAGGGAAAGGTCACCGCAAACCCGCCGAAAACTCACCGCAAAACCCGGCCTAGGCACACCGAAAACCCGCAAAAACATCTGGATTAACCCTGCCGACAATGCTGGAAAACCCCTAGCAGCAGCCAATCACACGCAGCGCAGCCGTCGGGAAAACCCGACACCGCAGACGAATGGAGTGAAAAAAAACCACAAAAAAAAAACTGTTCGCTTGAATGTTTGAAAAGTGAAACGCTGTTTGCAAAGAAACTACTGAGCGAAAATGTCTAAAATTCACATATGAGGTCCAAGGAATAATAATAAAAAGGACGGTTACAGAAAAAAGAACAAACGTTTTAAAAATTATTTCTTTTAAAAATCTGAAAAAAAATCCTGAAAAATGCTTAAAAAATTCTTAAATCTATAAATAAAGAGACTTTTTACTGCAAAATATTATAATCAACGGTTTATTAGATATTGAATTAAAACGGGAATATTTTTAACATTGAAGCCTATGGGATTCGCCTGAATAAATCTGCCGTATGAAGCCACCGAATGGCAGGGCAATTCAGCAACTTTTCACTGCTGGTTTTTGCTCTCTGAATAGTAGACGTGCATTCGTTTTAGTACTAAAACGATTTAGTCTGAATTTTGGGATAATTTAGTTTTCATATGACCCAAGAGATACGAAACTGCTCAGTACAAAAAACAAAAGAAACTAAAATAAAATGCACTACATTTTAGTTTCAGTCCTTTTTGTAATATTACATTGAGTGAAGGAGACCAGCAATGAAGAGCCCATGAACATCGCAAAGCTACAGAAACGGTTTGTATGCGTAATCCTTCCCGACCCCTACCCGAGAATCTGACAGTGATAGAGCGCCAGAATACTTACTCGCAGCACAGACAGCCAGCCAGCACAGAAGAGGAAACCTTTACTTAACCCTTGCATGTCTATGAGGCAGACAAGATGATAAAAGCAGCTGGAGAAGGAAAACCTTCAAATAAATCACACTGAAAGCTAATGACAGAGGAGGGCTGGATAGTAAAAACCCCTTCATAACAAGCAGTGATGGGAGAAGAGAGGGACTTTATAAAACATGTTATCTCCCCTCCCACTCTGCATAATAGGGGCTTAGGTCTGATACATTTTATATTATCCAGGAGCACTATCCCCCTTTCCTCGTCTATAATACACGTTTTATATAAAGTCTCTCTCCTCTCCGAGTGCTGCTTGTTATAAAGTTTTTTTTATGTCTGATACATTTAGTATCCAGCTCTCACAGTTACTGTCATTATGAGTCTTCAGTGTGATTTATTTGAATGTTTTCCCTGGATTTAAAGTGCTTTATTTTATTATAAAATAAATTTGCACCAGTCATCTCTTCTCTGAGCTTTCAGACCGATTTACATTAATATTTTCCCTCTCCCCTGCTTTTATATTCCTGTGTCTCCCCCACAGAGAAACAAAGTTTAAGTAAAAGTTCCCTCTCCTGTGCTGGATAAGCATTGCATTCCCAAGTTATGCACCCTCCACATGCCAATGCAGTACGATGTTCTATACAGAGAGGAGCATTAATCAATGCAGGAGGATGTTCTATACATTATACAGAGAGGGGTATTAATGCAGGAGGATGTTATATACATTATACAGAGAAAGGTATAAATTGAGGAGGATGTTCTATACAGAGAGGGACCACTACAATAGTAATTGTATCCACTGGTTTTCGGATGAATGAAATTAGTTTTCATACTAAAGAACTGAAAACGAATTTCTTTAGCAACTAAATAAATTGCATTTTAGGAAACATAGAAACATAGAAAAATGTCGGCAGATAAGAACCTTTCGGCCCATCTAGTCTGCCCAATTACATGGATACTTTACCTGGATTTATCTTTTGTTTAGGATAGCCTTATGCCTATCCCATGCCTGCTTAAATTCAATTACTGTTTTGGCCTCTACCACTTCTACTGGAAGACTGTTCCATGTATCCACCACCCTCTCAGTAAAATAATGCTTCCTGATGTTACTTTTAAACCTTTGCCCCTCTAATCTAAGACTATGTCCTCTTGTTTTGCTATTTTGTTTCCTTTTAAATATACTCCCTTCTTCTACCTTGTGGATTCCCTTTACGTATTTAAATGTTTCTATCATATCTCCTCTGTCTCGTCTTTTTTCCAAGCTGTACATGTTAAGATCATTAAGCCTTTCCTGGTAACTTTTCTCCTTCAAGCCGTACACCATTTTAGTAGCCCTTCTCTGAACTCTCTATAAGATGTCTATATCCTTCTGGAGATATGGTCTCCAGTACTGCACACAGTACTCCAAGTGAGGTCTCACCAGTGCTCTGTACAGTGGCATGAGCACTTCCCTTTTCCTACTGCTAATACCTCGCCCTACACAACCAAGCATTCTGCTAGCATTTCCTGCTGCTCTATTACACTGACTACTTACCCTTAGATCCTCTGAAATAATGACCCCTAAATCCCTTTCCTCAGATGTTGAGGTTAGGACTGTATCAAATATTCTATATTCAGCCCTTGGGTTTTTACGTCCCAGGTGCATTATCTTGCATTTATCCACATTAAAACTCAATTGCCAGAACTCCGACCATTTTTTAAGTTTACCTAAATCATTTGTCATTTGGCTGATCCCTCCAGGAACGTCAACCCTGTTGCAAATCTTTGTGTCATCAGCAAAAAGACAAACTTTTCCATTAATTAATTGGTTAATAAATATAAAAGAAACAGACTGAAACCAATGTGGCTTAGTAGGAAGGTAACTAAGGAAATGAAAAATAAAAAGAAGGCATTTAAAGCTTTTAAATTTGATAAATCTGAGGCATCCTATAAAGCATATAGGGCAGCCAATAAAGCATGTAAAAATGCGATTGGATGGGCTAAACTAGAAAATGAAAAAGAAATAGCCAAAGAGTGCAAGACCAACCCTAAAAGATTCTTTAGGTACATAAATTCTAAAAAACCCAAGAGTGAAAATGTAGGTTCACTAAAATCTGAGTCAGGGTTATTGTTAACTGAAGATCAGGATAAAGCAGAAATTTTAAATGATTATTTTTCTTCAGTATTTATCAAAGAGAAACCTATAACAGGAGACATGAAATTCATTAATAAAAACTTACTAATACAAAGTGACTGGTTGACTCAGGACAAGGTTTTACTCAAATTAAACAATGTGAATGTTAATAAAGCCCCAGGGCCAGATGGAATTCACCCGCGAGTACTAAGAGAGCTATGTGTTGAAATATGTAAACCTCTGTTCTTAATCTTTCAAGATTCTTTTCTTTCAGGAATAGTACCAGAGGATTGGAGAAAAGCTGACGTGGTCCCTATATTTAAGAAAGGTTTAAAATTTGTGCCTGGGAATTATAGACCTGTGAGCTTAACATCTGTGGCTGGGAAAGTATTTGAGGGGTTACTAAGGGATAATATTCAGGAATTTATTGGGAGGTATAATGTAATTGGCAAAAATCAGCATGGTTTCATGAAACACAGATCATGTCAGACTAACCTAATTACGTTCTATGAGGAAGTAAGTAGAAGTATAGATCAGGGGGTCGCAGTGGATGTGATTTACTTAGATTTTGCCAAAGCTTTCGACACAGTTCCACACAAAAGGTTACTATTTAAATTAAGAAAAAATGGTCTAGATGAAAATACTTGTTCTTGGATAGAAAACTGGCTAAAAGATAGGGTACAGAGAGTGGTCATAAATGGTACATTTTCAAGATGGACACCAGTGGTAAGTGGTGTCCCTCAGGGGTCTGTTATAGGACCAATACTATTCAATTTATTTATAAATGACCTTGAGATAGGCATTGAAAGTCATGTATCAGTGTTTGCAGATGACACAAAGCTAGGAAAAGTAATACAATGTGAGCAGGATGTTACTTCGCTGCAGAGGGATTTAGATAGATTGGGGGACTGGGCACTTAAATGGCAGATGAAATTTAATCTAGATAAATATAAAGTTATGCACTTTGGAGTGAAGAACACACAAGCAATTTATACCCTAAATGGTACGGAGTTAGGGAAATCCAAGCAGGAGAAGGATTTGGGAATAATCATAGACTTCAAACTAAGTAACAATGTGCAATGTCAAACAGCAGCCGCCAAGGCCAGCAAAGTACTGGCATGCATTAAAAGGGGAGTTCACTCACGGGATGAAAACATAATTTTGCCTCTGTATAAATCAATGGTCAGGCCGCACCTTGAATATGCCGTGCAATTTTGGGCACCTGTCTTAAAAAAAGATATTATATCGCTAGAAAAAGTGCAGAGACGGGCAACTAAATTAATAAGGGGGATGGAAGGGTTAAGTTATGAGGAAAGACTAACAAGCTTAAACCTGTTTAGTTTAGAGAAAAGGCGCCTTAGAGGGGATCTGATAACCTTATATAAATATATACGGGCCATTATCAACCATTGTCTGATAACCTATTCATTAACAGGACTATACATAGGACAAGGGGTCATCCATTTAGACTGGAAGAAAGAAAATTTAGCTTAAAGCATAGGATGGGTTATTTTACGGTGAGAACAATAAAGCTGTGGAATTCTCTGCCTGTTGAGGTGGTTGGGTCAGAGTCTGTACAGACTTTTAAAAAACGACTGGATGACTTCCTGCAGACACAGAATATTAAGGGTTATAATATTTAATATGTGGGTAAAAGCTTCTTGATCCAAGGAGAAATCTGACTGCCATTCTGGGGTCAAGAAGGAATTTTTTCCCAGTATGTTGCATATTGGCAAGCATTCAGACTGGGTTTTTTGCCTTCTTTTGGATCAACAGCAGTAGGTTATGTGGGAGAGGCTGAACCCGATGGACGCATGTCTTTTTTCAGCCTATATAACTATGTAACTATATATTAATACCTTCTGCAATATCACTAATAAAAATATTAAAGAGAATGGGTCCAAGTACTGACCCCTGAGGTACCCCACTGGTAACAAGACCTTGCGCCGAATAAACTCCATTTACCACAACCCTCTGTTGTCTGTCACTCAGCCACTGCCTAATCCATTCAACAATATTGGAATCCAAGCTCAAAGATTGCAATTTAATAATAAGCCTTCTATGCGGAACAGTATCAAAAGCCTTACTGAAATCTAAATAAGCAATGTCTACTGCACCACCTGTGTCTATTATTTTTGTTACCCAATCAAAAAAATCAATAAGATTAGTTTGGCATGATCTCCCTGAGGTAAACCCATGTTGTTTCTGATCCTGTAATCTATGTGTTTTTAGATGTTCAACAATCCTTTCCTTTAACATGGTTTCCATTAATTTCCCCACTACTGACGTAAGACTAACTGGCCTATAGTTCCCCGATTCCTCCCTACTACCCTTCTTGTAAATGGGCACAACATTTGCTAATTTCTAGGCTTCTGGGACGACTCCTGTTAACAGATTTATTTAACCAATCCTTGTTAACGGTTTTGCTATTACATCACTGAGCTCTTTTTTAATAATTTAGGGTGGATCCCATCAGGCCCCATTGACTTATTTGTCTTTACTTTAGACAGCTGCTGTAGAACCTCCTCCTCTGTAAACTCATATGTAAATGTCTCTTTAGTGTTCTCTCCTAACTGAGGTCCCTTTCCTTCCTTTTCTTCTGCAAAGACTGAACAAAAATATTCATTGAGGCAGTCAGCGAGACTTTTATCCTCTTCTACATACCTTCCTTCCTTTGTTTTTAATCTAACTAATCCTTGTTTTACTTATCTTTTCTCGTTTATGTATCTAAAAAATGTTTTGTCCCCCTTTTTTACTGACTGAGCTATTTTCTCTTCTGCGTGTGCTTTGGAAGCTCTTATAAATTGCTTTGCCTCTTTCTGCCTAATTTTATAGGTTTGCCTATCTTCTTCACTCTGAGTTTTTTTATAATTATTGAATGCTATCTTTTTGTTCTTCACTATTTTGGCCACTTCTGCAGAGTACCACAGTGGTTTCTTCCCTTTTTTGTTTTTGCTAACAAGCCGAATGCAATTTCCTGTGGCCTTCAATAATGCTTCCTTTAAATAATCCCATTTCTCCTGGACTCCCTTTAAACTCCTCCAGTCTGATAATGACTCCTTCACACAAAATCTCATTTTAGAAAAATCAGTTTTTTTAAAGTCTAAAACTTTTGTTTTTGTGTGGTGCGGCTCCATCCCTGTTCTTATATTAAACCACACTGACTGGTGATCACTAGATCCCAAATTTTCACCTACAACAACGTCCGATACCAAACCTCCATTTGTGAGTATTAAATCCAATATGGCCTCTTTACGGGTCGGCTCCTCAACTACTTCTGTTATAGATAATCCCAGTAAGGAGTTTAGAATATTTGTACTCCTGGTGCACCCAGCTATTTTGGTTTTCCAGTTCACATCAGGAAGATTAAAGTCCCCCATGATAATAACTTCCCCCTTCATTGCCATTTTGGCTATTTCCTCAACCAGCAGATTATCTAGCTCTTCTACTTGTCCAGGGGGTCTATAGATCACACCTACACGAGCTACTGTATGATTGCCAAATGTTAGCGCAACCCAAACTGACTATAGGACTAATCCAATAGTTCAAAACGAAATTTTGTGCTGTGTGCACATGTCTACTGAATAGCCAAAGCTATGGGGATTTCACTGCCCTCGAACAGGCACCGTATGTGCAGGCAATTCGCCAACATTTGGCATGATCTCTTTGAATAATCCTGTTAGTATTTTCTGGTAGCTGCTTCTACTGTAGCTGACTTGACTTTGTTGTGGAAATTTTATTATGTGGACATTATAGTCTAGGATGTGTGTGTTTTTATAAGTTGTCATCTGTCTCCCTGTGTTGGATTTGAATGTGGTTTTAAATCCAAGCCAGCGGCGCACATTATACTGTAGGGATAAGGTGGGTACAGGGGGCCGGTCCGTCATTCTAGTCCACACCTCTGTCCTTTTGATATGTAAATGTATTTACTGGACAAACTTGTTTTTCTGTTGTATAGTCAGTGGCCACTGGGCGTTGTCCGATTTGTGTAATAAATGAATCTGACCAGAAGCCAGGGACTGACTTGGGACTGAGCACACTTTGGACTTGGCTCTGGGCTGAGGTGGTCAGATGAACTCCAGGTAGAAACAACGTGATGGTGTCTGTGTTTCTTTACTGCGCGGGTTCAGGTACATATATCATGGATAGCAGAGAGCTGCTTGTAAGTACAGCGGATCAAACTACATTAGGGAATTGATAGTAGATTAATTTCCAAAACAACTTCTCTTTGCCATGTAATACTCTTCATTGTGAAACAAACAATTACACTTGTTACTTGTCCTATAACATCACATTTTTTTAAAAAGTATTTTACCAGGAAGGATACATTGAGATTTCTCTCGTTTTCAAGTATGTCCTGGGTGGCGAGTATGTACCGTTAGGGGTCTTGCCCAAGGACACTTACTGGAGAGGTGCTCTTGCCCGGATTTGAACCAGTGTCTCCAAGGTTATACAGCAGTGATGTTACCTCTACTCCACCCAGAGGTGTATAAAACAAAAATATATAACGTTAAAAAAGTTTTATATCTAGTAGAAATACAACAGTATGGTGATAAAATAAAAGAAGTGTCTTAGATAATTGCAAAGTCTAATTTTGAGCAACTTATTATCAAAAGTTTCAACGTTTCTTCATATGATGCAATTCATATGGCAACCACATGTTTTTACATGCATCTATTTCTAATTTTAACATTTTCCATCCATCACATACAGTAAGTTTTATTTGCCCATTTATAAGTCTTTTTTTCATCTTTTGTCCACAGTCTTTGTTCATTCCTCTTTATCATTTTACCACTCCATTTCATTACATCTTCCCTTGTATTTCTTCCAAATCATTTCCCTTTTTTTCTCTGCGGTCCTGTTTTTTTTTTTTTTATAATAAAACTTTATTTAACAAATAAAAGACAGATATACATGTCAATGACACTAGACAAAAGTAAATATGCTTCTATTGGATATGTCCTAACAGTATAAGCAATGTTTCACATTTGTAAATAAGGAGTAACAGTTTACAGGACAATACCGTAGTAGCAGCTGATAAAAATATGCATGTTGGCTCAGGTGGCCTAAGTACTCAGATTTGATCATAAGAAAAAAGTGGAGGGCAAGCGCCCTACTGTAACTGAAGCGTAATACACATTGCTCCCAGGCATTAGTGCCATCAGACATATACAAGACGGACAGCACAAAAGATAACACAACATGTAAAGAGAATTATAGAAAATATATATGGGAGGAAATCAGTCAGATAAATCAAATGTAGAGGGAAATAAGAGAAGAGGAAAGAGGAGGACGATGAGGGGGGGGAAGGGGGGTATTGAGGGAACCATAGCGTGACACAGCACCTCAGATCAGAGGCAACCCCGGAGAGCCCGAGGGGCCAACCACCGTTCGACCACACGAGACCTCTTTTATACAAGACCTCGACATCCGAAGAAGAACCTACTCAGGATCAGGTAAAGGTGGCATACATAGTCCATTAGAGACGTATTCGTCCCAGTAGAACCACAGGGTTGTGAATTCTGCAATCTGATCCCTTTCTAATGCCACCAGGCGGTCCACGGTACGTAAAGTCTAAATTTTTCCAATCCAAGTTTTCCGAGATGGGATCGTCTGCGATCCCCAGTACAGCGGGATCACGTGTTTAGCCACCATGACGAGTCTCATCGCCACCGATTTACGCATAGACGAGACGCGGTCCTGTCTTCTGCGCCTTTTACTTAATAAATATTTTAATTATGTAGCGCTACTTACCCATTATTCACACTTACAATCTGCATTCAACTGTGTTATAAGTCCTCATTGAAGATATTGCTCAATCACACATATTTCTGCAGTTATCCCACACAGCCGAATCAAAATCAACAAACCTGTTAATGTTTTGGCAGATACATTTTTTAATAACCTAAATTTGAAGCATTGTTGACATCAGGACTTAGCTGACCTGCCCATAAACTGTCAACATGAATGGATGCACTAAGTCAGCAATGATGTTTACGTACCTCTGGCATCCAGACGTGAATCCAGGGTTATCAATAGACCCAACGTGTCCTAGGAAAACATTGCCCACACCAAGACACCCACCATTTTGCACAGTTGTCGTCAGCCACAACAGGTCCATGGTTTAATTTTATTTGCGGCAAATTCTGATTCTGCCATCAAAATGATGCACCAGGAACTTCACCTCATCAGACCTTGCTGTGCCCACATGGTATTCTCAGATAACAATGGTACCCAATGTGGCCGTTGACTTCCGTACCCCATCTGCAACAAGGTGCATCTAGTGGTGTGTTGCGAGATGTTTTTCTGAGCACCAAGGTTGAACTCTGACGTCCCTTGGGCAACAGTGGCTTCTTTGTTGACTTGCACAAGTCTAGCCATCCTCCTCCAACCTCGCTCATCAACAAGCGATTTCCTTCCACAAGAGTGCTATGACTTCACCTTTTTTGTTCCTTGCACCATTCTTGATACACCCTTGAGATTGTTGACACTTCATTATGCACGTATTGCACCTATGATCATGCTACTTTCAAATTTTGTTGGGTCTTTGCCCTTTGTAGTCTAAACTGATCACAGGAAGAATGTTCTCCTGTATTTATACCCAAATCTGCTACTAGGGTGTACCTAATAAAGTGGCCGCGTGTGTATTTTAAAAAATAATAATATTTAGTGATATAGTATTAACACACTTAAGGGGTTATTCATGTTGCTGAAATTTCAGTGCTTTATAGCCGACCATGCAGTGAATTCACTATTCACTGCAGGGTCACCGAAGATTGAGTCACTGAAGCCCATCAAACTGACCGCCGAAGAGCGGCAAAGTGACCACAGGACACGGCCAAACTGCAGAAAAATAATAATAAAAAAATCGTGACTAATAGGTGTTTGAACCAATAAAAATGGATTAAAATGTGTCTAAATAATAAAAACAGGTCCTTTAAAAAATAATAGGAATGTTACAGTATAAAATAATCCTTTAAAACAATTGGGACACAAAAGTTTTGTCTAAAATTACAAAAAATACAAATGTTCTAAAAAAATATATAAAAAGGGTTTTTATTGAAAAGGAAAAGAAAAAATGGTTGAATAACATATACATTTGTATTATAATATTGCTTTTCATTGAATCTTATGGAATTCGCCTGTTTAAACCTGTCGAACTGAACCATCAAAAATCAGGGCATTTCCCTGACACTTTGGTGCAGTTCGGCATTCTCTGAATAGATTAACCATTACTTCTCTATGGGACAATTTCGCTGCCGCAGAAGATCGCGTATTTACAGTGAACCGTACTATATTTATTTTTTTTGAGAAAGGATTTTACCAGGAAGGATACATTGAGATTTCTCTCGTTTTCAAGGGTGGCGAGTATGTACCGTTAGGTGTCTTGCCCATAGACACTTACTCGAGAGCTGCTCGTCGGGATCGAACCCATGACTCCACAGGCTCTCTCCAGTGATGTTACCTCTACTCCACCCAGCGCTGTCAATTCACCAGTATTTGCTGTATTGACAGCTTTGTAAATAGACTAACTGCCCCTACATTTCACCATACGTTGAAATTCACTGTTCGGTACCATTCGGTGGCAAGTTCGGTCCTTTTCGAATAACTTCCATAGTTTCAGTTTCAGGCACAGTATTCTGGATTAAACTGGAAAACTAAAATACTATGTTGTACTGATACTTTTATTGGAATGCGATCTATATGTTATCTTATGAAAAAAATACAACTCAGATTTGGGCAATTACAAGGTGAAAAAGAAACATTCTAGATTTATGTTCACATTTCTTAAAAATTAGCAATCTGCTTCACTGCACCTACAAAATGTAGTCAAACCTGCTCAACGCATTTTGTCATACTTTTTCAAGATCAGCCTTCTGATATTTTAGATCAGTGTTTTGTTAGTTTGCAAGATAAATGACAGATACTCTGAATTCGTTGTCTTCCCTCACTCTCCATCTAGCCTCTACCATCTGTATCCTTCCGGTGAACAGTGCCACTATTACCTATCTCAAAGGCTGGCTGCCTTGATGTCTTTTCTCCTGATCTCTCCTTCACTTGATCCATAGGGGGAAACACCTGTTGAGTGTTTCTCATTATTATATATTTTTTCCAGGGAAAACTATAATTAAACAAGTTGGGGAATTAATACCCCTAGACATTTGAGGGACATTACAGAAAATTTCATTCTCTGTTTACATTACATAACTTTTCTCTGTACGCTGCATTTGGGGCAACATCTTTCATGTAGTATTCTCTTCTCTCTCATGAGCTCTCCTTCAGTCCTTGCATAGAGTCACTAGCCAAATCTTGACACTGTCAACTAAAAAAACAGTGCAGGCATCCACCCCTTTCTAACCTAGGAATACTATAACCAGGGGCGGATCCAGACACAGGTTTCGGGGGGGGGGGCACTCTACCAGTTTTGGTTAAGAGCTGGTGTTGGGCTTGCAGTGACAGGCAGAGGTGCGCCTAATCACAAGCTGTGTTCGTTACACTCACTCTCCCCAGAGCATTGCATAGGGTCTGTCCTCATGTGGCTCATGAGCCCTGCGACCCGTTTCCATACGAGGGGCCCAGGGTACCCCCCAGCTCACATGTAATATATTGCCCCAGCTCACACATGGATATATTGCCCCCAGCTCACATGGATATATTTGCCCCCAGCTCACATGGCTATATTTGCCCCAGCACACACATGGATATATTGCCCCTAGTTCACATGGATATATTTGCTCCCAGCTCACATGGGTATATTTGCCCCAGCTCACATGGATATATTTGCCCCCAAGCTCACATGGCTATATTTGCCCCCAGCTCACATGGGTATATTTGCCCCCAGCTCACATGGATATATTTGCCCCCAGCTCACATGGGTATATTTGCCCCAGCTCACACATGGATATATTTGTCCCCCCAGCTCACATGGATATATTTGCCCCCAAGCTCACATGGCTATATTTGCCCCCAGCTCACATGGGTATATTTGCCCCCAGCTCACATGGATATATTTTCCCCCAGCTCACATGCATATATTGCCCCCAGCTCACATGGATATATTTGTCCCCCCAGCTCACATGGGTATATTTTTCTTCCCAGCTCACACATGGATATATTGCCCACAGCTCACATGGATATATTTTCCCCAGCTCACATGGGTATATTTGCCCCAGCTCACATGGGTATAGTTGCCCCCAGCTCACATGGGTATATTTGCCCCCAGCTCACATGGATATATATTTGCCCCCAAGCTCACATGGATATATCAAGGAGTGTGTATAAATAAATATACACTATACAGTGTGGGCGCCTATTTATAAGTTAATTTAAAGTGCAGGGTGTAGTGCTAATAAATAGTCAAATGCTGCCTATAGTATGGTAAAAACACATAGAAAACAACCAAAATATGTGTCAGAATACAAGATAAAAAGCGAAAATCCATACGGCGCATCTAGTGCAATTAATAGGTTAATAAATCAATGGATATGTAAAATCCATAAAATCCATTAAAAAACTCGGAAACCGTAGCAGTAAAAATATTATTGTCAAGTCAATAAAAGTGCATAGAGTAAAGTCCAGGTCAGATGTGCAAAAAGTGCAAAAAGGTGCTCAAGTATATATTAATGGAATACTCAAAAATGATGATGAAGAATAATGTGCTGATCTTCTTATAAGTGCTGGTGCTGAATCCTCATATCCGTCAGTAATCCTCAAAAAAAGCACATCACAGGAAAAGATGATAGTGCAGACAGTCAGAATAGAGTAGGCTCAAATTATAATCAAAATCTAAACCACTCACATTTATGGGAGCCCACAAGGTCCCGGCTCGAGGAGAAACAGCCTGCAGCCAAATATAGGGTGGCACTTCCCTTCTTTCTGTCCGTACTGGAGACGATTTTGGAGCCTCGTAATGTCAGGCTCAATATATGTCGCTCTGGGTCCTCTTAGGGTGGGAACCCAAACCTCTTTGCCTCCGCGGTGGTGGGTCCAAGTTTCCAAGGAGAAAAAAAAAAAAAGGGTCGGAGAAAGGTGGCAAATGTTGGGAAAATTTAAATGGATAAATAAAATAAAATACAGGACAAGGTCTACCGAGACGCGTTTCGGCTTAAAAAAGCCTTCCTCAGTCGGTATAAAAGTAAATGTCCATAAAAAAGTCAGTATTTCAAAATGTCACTAAAAGTGAAGTGCTTTAGACAGGCCTATCAACTCACTCCATAATTCTCATTGCACCTGTCTTGATCTCTCACACAGCCCCCATGCATCCCATTACTTCTCACTGCAATTTCCCCTCACCTTTGTGTATCACCCCACTCCTATTAGACTGTATGTTCGCCTGAGAAAGGTACTCATTCCTATCATTTTCTGTATATCAAATGTATTTATAATTTGATGTTTTGTCATACCTATTGTACAACATTACGAAAGATGTTGGTGCTTTCTAATCGGAAGTGTGAACATCCTATCTTTTTGGTACAATAACTTAATGTAATGTGTATACTTCGGTAAGTATACTTTTAAACCTTATTCCCCCAGAGGTAGAAAGACAGAGAACACCCCTGACAATGAGATTGTAGGAATTCTACGAAAGAAAAGGACACAAAAGTAAGCAGTGTTGGCTCTATTAGACTTCACTGTTATATCATTGATTACTTTATTATCTCAAGATGAGCTGTAAGAAAAGAGGGTTGAACTAAATTAATATATTTCTGGTTTTAACGGTATTAAATTTCAAATTGACAATTCCACTTGTTTCGGCAGTTATTGCTTCATTGTTAGAACTTTGTTCCATATTTGCCTTTTGATATCTGAGTATATGAAGCTACCATGGCAATGAAGAAGCTTTCCACAGAGGTAAATTAAAGGTCATTGTTCACGAACAAGAGCTTGATGTAAAACCTGTACTTTGTCCTCTATCCTCTGATATGTGTGACAACCATTTTTTAAAACGGTCAAGGTATTAAAACACAGACATTATTTTCCAGAGCGTAAAAAGAAAGACAAACAAACTGCTATTGTGCCTAAGCTGTGTCAGACTGATATTGCCCTGGCAGTTAAGACTCTTGGCATTCTTTTCCTTTGCTGCGTTTCGGAAAAGACATATCAGGTTTAATTTTTCGCCTAATTTTTGTTTGAAGTAATTGTTATGTTGTTTGTTATATTCCTGTTATTTCAAGTCATGCATGTTTTATTAGGGATTGGTTATTTGCAAGTCTTAGGCAAAATAATTAATGTAAAAGTCAGATCTAATATATCCTAGTCACTCCCAATAGTAATACTTTCTTACTAGTGTCTTCACTTAAGCCACAATTTAAAGTACACAAACCATGCCCAAAAGAACTTTAGCTCATTTGAGAGTTCTCCTAAATCTGCCTATACATTGTGTTAGCCAAACTGCTAATGGGGTTTTCCAAAAAAAGGATTGCAAAGAATGCTCACCGGGGTTCCTGTTTGCCATAGTGCTGTGGTATGCTGCATGACATGTTTCCCTGAGGAGTGATTTATGGCTCCACCAGCAGAAGAACACTCCCCCAAAGCTGCTGGCAAAATCCCTAGACAGCACAGATCCAGATCATTTGTAAATTTCAACTATTAACCCTTCCCTACAGTGACGGCACTGTAGGGAAGGGTTAATAGTTGAAACTTACAAATGATCATCCCGTAAGGCAGGGGTCTCAAACTCAAATTACATGAGGGCCACTGGACAAGTTTTCATATTCCACGGGGGCCGCATGCAAAATTTGAAACTGTTTTTTATTTTATAAATTTTTTTATTAAACTGTTTTCTTTCACAGCTTAGTGTTTTTATTTCTGAACATCTTGTATTTTTCTGTTGAAATTTTTTTTAATTCTTTTTTTAAGGTGTTTTTATTTTATTCTGTAACAGACCTTTTCTTTTTCTCTCCATTCTCCTGTCCCTCAGTCCATCTGGCACTTTCTGTGTCCATCCTTCAGTCCGTGTGTCTCCATCAGTCCCTGTCACTCTCGCTCTGTCTCCAGTCCCTGTCTCTCTCTCGCTCGCTCTGTCTCCAGTACCTGTCTCTCTCTCGCTCGCTCTGTCTCCAGTCCCTGTCTCTCTCTCACTCGCTCTGTCTCCAGTCCCTGTCTCTCTCTCGCTCGCTCTGTCTCCAGTCCCTGTCTCTCTCTCGCTCTGTCTCCAGTCCCTGTCTCTCTCTCGCTCGCTCTGTCTCCAGTCCCTGTCTCTCTCTCGCTCTGTCTCCAGTCCCTGTCTCTCTCTCGCTCGCTCTGTCTCCAGTCCCTGTCTCTCTCTCGCTCGCTCTGTCTCCAGTCCCTGTCTCTCTCTCGCTCGCTCTGTCTCCAGTCCCTGTCTCTCTCTCGCTCGCTCTGTCTCCAGTCCCTGTCTCTCTCTCGCTGTCTCCAGTCCCTGTCTCTCTCTCGCTCGCTCTGTCTCCAGTCCCTGTCTCTCTCTCGCTCTGTCTCCAGTCCCTGTCTCTCTCGCTGTCTCCAGTCCCTGTCTCTCTCTCGCTCGCTCTGTCTCCAGTCCGTCTCTCTCTCGCTCGCTCTGTCTCCAGTCCCTGTCTCTCTCTCGCTCGCTCTGTCTCCAGTCCCTGTCTCTCTCTCGCTCGCTCTGTCTCCAGTCCGTCTCTCTCTCGCTCTGTCTCCAGTCCCTGTCTCTCTCTCGCTCTGTCTCCAGTCCCTGTCTCTCTCTCCAGTCCCTGTCTCTCTCTCGCTCTCCAGTCCCTGTCTCTCTCACTCTCCAGTCCCTGTCTCTCTCTCGCTCTCCAGTCCCTGTCTCTCTCTCGCTCTCCAGTCCCTGTCTCTCTCTCGCTCTCCAGTCCCTGTCTCTCTCTCGCTCTCCAGTCCCTGTCTCTCTCACTCTCCAGTCCGTCTCTCTCACTCTCCAGTCCCTGTCTCTCTCTCGCTCTCCAGTCCCTGTCTCTCTCTCGCTCTCCAGTCCCTGTCTCTCTCGCTCTCCAGTCCCTGTCTCTCTCGCTCTCCAGTCCCTGTCTCTCTCGCTCTCCAGTCCCTGTCTCTCTCGCTCTCCAGTCCCCGTCTCTCTCTCTCTGTGTCAATCAGCCCATGTCTCTCTCTCTCTGTGTCAATCAGCCCGTCTCTCTCTGTTTCCATCAGCCCCTGTCTCTCTGTCTCCATCAGCCCCTGTCTCTCTCTGTCTCCATCAGCCCCTGTCTCTCTGTCTCCATCAGCCCCTGTCTCTGTGTCAATCAGCCCCTGTCTGTGTCCATCAGCCCCTGTCTCTCTCTGTGTCCATCAGCCCCTTTCTCTCTCTGTGTCCATCAGCCCCTGTCTCTGTTTCCATCAGCCCCTGTCTCTCTCTGTTTCCATCAGCCCCTGTCTCTCTCTGTGTCAATCAGCCCCTGTCTCTCTCTGTGTCAATCAGCCCCTGTCTCTCTCTGTGTCAATCAGCCCCGGTCTCTCTCTGTGTCAATCAGCCCCGGTCTCTCTCTCTCTGTTTCCATCAGCCCCTGTCTCTCTCTCTGTTTCCATCAGCCCGTCTCTCTCTCTGTTTCCATCAGCCCCTGTCTCCCTCTCTGTCTCCATCAGCCCCTGTCTCTCTCTGTCTCCATCAGCCCCTGTCTCTCTCTGTTTCCATCAGCCCGTCTCTCTCTCTGTCTCCATCAGCCCGTCTCTCTCTCTGTCTCCATCAGCCCCTGTCTCTCTCTCTGTCTCCATCAGCCCGTCTCTGTCTCCATCAGCCCCTGTCTCTCTGTCTCCATCAGCCCGTCTCTCTGTCTCCATCACCCCCTGTCTCTCTCTGTCTCCATCAGCCCCTGTCTCTCTGTCTCCATCAGCCCCTGTCTCTGTGTCAATCAGCCCCTGTCTCTCTGTGTCCATCAGCCCCTGTCTCTCTCTGTGTCCATCAGCCCCTGTCTCTCTGTGTGTCCATCAGCCCCTGTCTCTGTTTCCATCAGCCCCTGTCTCTGTTTCCATCAGCCCGTCTCTGTTTCCATCAGCCCGTCTCTCTCTGTTTCCATCAGCCCCTGTCTCTCTCTGTTTCCATCAGCCCCTGTCTCTCTCTGTTTCCATCAGCCCCTGTCTCTCTCTGTTTCCATCAGCCCGTCTCTCTGTGTGTCCATCAGCCCCTGTCTCTCTCTGTGTCCATCAGCCCCTGTCTCTGTGTGTCCATCAGCCCCTGTCTCTCTCTCTGTCTCCAACTTCTCTTTTTTGTTTTTTCCCCTCCTCTGTGTTCTGCTAAATCCTAAACCCCTAATCAGCCTTCCCCCCCCACACACATTACTCTACTCACCCAGGTTTCCCATTGCCTGCCTGTCTGCCGAGGCCTCTGTGTACAGACAGCTGGTAGGAAGGGGGCAGAGCCAGCACGCAGGGCATGTGTTTCCTGTAGCAGAGCAGCTTTACGGAGACGTGTATGGCCCTGCCTGTTCTGCTCTTCCGGTTTTCACAGCGGCCCGCACAGACAGCCTCAGCAGCAGCAGCAGACTGTACAAGGGTCCCTCACGAACACCTTGCTGATCCTTGTGTTCTGCGGGCCGTTTGTAACTGGTCCGCGGGCCATTTGTGACCCCTGCCGTAAGGGCCAGGTGAAATAATATAGTGTTTGTTGTGTATCTGCATATATTTATATACATAGGCATCTCTACAGGGGGGCAAGGGGGGAAATTGCTCCCCCCCTAGGTTATTCCTTTCCCCCCATGTGCCCCCCCACCAGAAATCAGCATCCAGCTTCCATCTGTGCATATGGACATTTTAGGGGTTAATGGGTAGCTACATGTCTCACTGTTTATTATTTTTAGTGTATTTTCTTGGGTTTATGGAAGTTAGAATCTAAAGGGTCATTCATCTTTAGAGCTTTTTGCTTTTCGTCACATTTCGGGGAATTCATTTCACCGAAAATATTGCAAATTCCTTATTTAGTGAATGGTCACTGTAATTTGCTAAAATTGAAGTTGCTGAAGCAGTTATCGGACATTGGCGAACACCACCGAAATGCGCCAAATAAAATATTGAATTTATGTATCAGATTAGTACAACAAAAAGGTATCATTGCACAACATTACTCTGGGGTTTTGGAATCTTATTTATGTATACTTATTTAGGAATCTATCAGCTGGTGTTCGCTAACCCTTGCATCAGCATGTTTTTGCGTTAGTGCCAGGTAAATTCAGTCTAGCACTGAACCAACAGATCGTTTGACTCCGCTACAAACGAGAAAAATCACTTGGCGCGTCGTTATTAGCGATTTGTAGCGCCAGCTTACTGTACTTTCCGCGTCCTATACTTAACATGGGGCGCGCTAGAGATCTCTAGCACTTTTGCAATTAACAGATCACTTGGTGTCAGTGCTGATTTTTTAAGGGAAGCTAGTCGCAAAATTTTACGTACTGCTCAACATTGGTGGTAACTCCAAAAAGACAGAAAAAACAGATCCTCGTCCAAAATTAACAGGCAATTGACAGGCATTGAAAAGGAATGCAGCACAGGTGTGATCTTAGCCCCATACACAATAGTAATGGATCTGCAATGTCGCTGCTGTTGCAGTAGGCTCTATTATAAATGTATCCTTTATTGATGTATTCTAATATATTGCCTAATCTTAAACATTTTATGCTGGGGGTTATTCATAGTATGTAAGAAGTTGATTATTAGGGTGACCAGGTGGACCATGTTTAAAGGGACACATGGATAAGTCTTGCCCTTTGTGTCTGTTTATTTTATGTCCATATTCAGTTGTTTTTTTAGGATACGGGTGTTGCCTCTTTTGATTATGTTCTTTGGTGAGTTGCCATATTTGTATATTTTCTTATGGAGTTTCTGTTTTCTCTCTTTATTTGTGTCCATTAGACATGTGCATTCGTTTTAGTACTAAAACGATTTAGTCCGAATTTTGGGATAATTTAGTTTTAGTATGACTCAAGAGATACGAAACTGCTCAGTACAAAAAACGAAAGAAACTAAAATAAAATGCACTACATTTTAGTTTGTCCTTTTTGTGATATTACATTGATGAGTGAAGGAGACCAGTGAAGGAGACCAGTAATGAAGACCAGTAATGAAGACCAGTAATGAAGAGAGGGACTTTATAAATGTGTGTTATCTCCCCTCCCGCTCTGCATAATAGGGGCTTAGATCTGATACATTTTATATTATCCAGGAGCACTATCCCACTTTCCTCATCTATACTACACATTTTATATAAAGTCCCTCTCCTCTCCCAGTGCAGTTTGTTATAAAGTTTTTTTTTTACGTCTGATACATTTAGTATCCAACTCACAGTTACTCTGTTATTAGGAGCTGTCAGTGTGATTTATTTGAATGTTTTCCCTGGATTTAAAGTGCTTAATTTTATTATAAAAATAAATTTGCACCAGACATCTCTTCTCTGAGCTTTCAGACCGATTTATGTTAATATTTTCCCTCTCCCCTGCTTTTATATTCCTGTCTCTCTCCCCCACAGAGATGCAAACTTTAAGTAAAAGTTCCCTCTCCTGTGCTGGATAAGCATTGCATTCCGAAATTCTGCACCCTCCACATGCCAATGCAGTAGGTCCTACTGAGTAGGATGTTCTATACAGAGAGGGGCATTAATGAATGCAGGAGGATGTTCTATACATTATACAGAGAGGGGTATTAATGCAGGAGGAGGTTATATACATTATACAGAGAAATGTTATAAATTGAGGAGGATTGTTCTATTTATAGAGGGACATTAATTCAGGAGGATGTTCTATACATTATACAGAGAGGGGTATTAATTAATGCAGGTGGATGTTGCATACATTATACAGAGAGGGGTATTAATGCAGGAGGATGTTATCTACATTATACAGAGAGGAGCCTTTTTTTTAGCCCTTTAAATCCAGTGGCTGTGAGCGCTGAGATCGGCTGCTTGTTATATTATCTCTCAGTACAATGTATCCGGCTCAGCTGTTACAGTAACTGACTAACCGCGCTCAGTTTCAGTAAAACTAGGAAATAATATTGTTATAACCTCTTATATATAAAAATATTATTTACTAGTTTTACTGAAACTCTGAGCGCTGGGATGAGCAGCAGTCAGTTACTGTAACAGCTTTGCCTGACACATTGTGCTGAGAGTGAGAGATACTGTAACAAGCAGCGATCTCAGCCCTCTGAGGAGCCACTACAATAGTAATTGTATCCACTGGTTTTCAGATGAATGAAATTAGTTTTCATACTAAAGAACTGAAAACGAATTTCTTTAGCAACTAAATAAATTGCATTGTAGGACTAATCCATTAGTTCAAAACGAAATTTTGTGCTGTGCACATGTCTAGTGTCCATCAGCCTTAATTAATATATGTGTGCATATAAACATGGATGATACGGCCACCATGGAGGATTTTAATATTGCAGGGGGTGAGGGCTCTTCGCTGGATGTGTTCATACTTATACAAGCTTTTGAGGGCGGGGGATAGGTACGGCCTGGCACTCTGCACTGGAAAAAACAGTTCCATCCTATACACAACCGCATTAGCGCTGGGCCTCAGCCAGGTCTCAGTGATTCCCTAGTGTGCGCTAAACGACCTTGTACTGTATATGGTCTCCCGCGGAGAAGGTGATCTGTTAGTAGGTCGTCAGGCGCTAAGATTTAGCGACTCGCGCTAAATTTTTCCTTTAGCGATGGCGTTTTAGCTCACACCAGGTGATAGGGGCCTTCGTTTTTTCAGTGGTATGGTTTAGTGGCGAAAATTATTAGTGCCCCCTAGTTTTGACTGTGGTATCTTATGTGCTCCCTCTAAATATTGTTCCTAGAGTCGCCACTGTTTAAATATATCAGGGTTTGTGTGTGCTTTTGCTGTGCAGCTAAGCAGTGGGATGGGGTAGAAACCCCCACCCCCCACAAAATAAAACCTAATCTCGTCATTCATCCTATGATATCTGAAGACCCTCCCTCTCTGAATACTCCTACTGCACACAGATGTGCTGGCAATCATACAGCTTGAGAAAAGGGCAACTTCCACAAACAGATAAAGACGTCCACCTCCATGATTAGAGGAGTCAGGAATACCGTTTGGAGGGGTTAATCTGAGTGTGGCTCGGGGTTAACTTTCATTGCCGAAAGCGGTAACCCCGAGCCACACTCGGGCTGTATACATACCTGTCCTGCGCTCCCTCGCTGACCTCCTCGATCGCATTCTCCTCCGGCGATTGCAGCGTTTTGCTTCCTGGTTCTCTTCTCGCAAATAAATATTAAAGGTTTTGACATTAGAGGGATGTGGTTAAATTTTGTATATTGATGTATTACAAACGCTTAGGGATACTTAATGTGGGGGTGTATAAAATGGCACTTTAAATCTAAAAATACTCCTTTTTGTATATGAGTTAACGTATATCAAAATAGGGATTATGGCACTTAATGAAAATACTGGCACTTTAGGTTTATGAATAGTAAATGAGAACTTTATAAATATATAGGAGTATAAAAGTCACACATAAAAGTTAGAATGATAATGAAATATATAGGTAATAATAGTAACATTTAAGGATAATGAAGTTCTGTTAATGTATAAAAACACTTGGTATGGAGTATATAGATATCAATTATACTATTAAGTTTAAAGGGCTATTATATATGAATTAATATTAGCACTTAATATATAAAACTAGCACTTATAGCTGTGTATATCGGCACTTTAGAGGTATAAGCGTTTTAATGGCACATTAATATATTGAGGAGTACGAAATTAGCACATAGTGGATAATAAATGATGGTATAGTAAATATTTATACAAAATATTTATAGAGTTATCAAATATAGAGCTGGTAATAGCATTTTAGGATTTAATATATTTTAATAAAATAAAATTGCACGTATTGGATGGAAATAGAGGTTTGATAGTGAAGGATAGAGGAGTTGAGATATGTAGCGTCCAATGTACACTGATGTTTCGGTTATTTTTAATGTCATAAAGTATATGAATAATGTAAAATATTTGGATGGAGTTTTAGGACGCTTCTCATAAGACAGAAGACATACCCATTGAGAGGGGTTGCGATAAGAGAATTTTCCCTTTGATACAGAACTTGGGAGATATGAAGTGGAGAGTAAGGTATACCCTCCGACTATGTGAGTGAATCCCTGGAACGAGAGGTATAGAGTGAGCGGCGCACTGCATGGAGAAGAGATCCGTAATGTATTGCAGGCAAACACGCACTTCCACGTTCCAAGGTGGAACGCGGAACTATAATGCAGATATAAAGATGGCGGACGAATTCGATACTTCTGCGTTCTAGAGTGCTTTTTTCAGGTAATGTGCAAAGATGGCGGGCGCGGTTTTAAACATGTGTAATGAATATGCATTTTATTTGATTGTAATTGACTCGTTTATGCTCCTAATTGAACTATATGGACAATATAAACATGGCAATAGCAGAGACAATACGCAGATCACAAGCTGAGGAAGCCAACAGGCGAAACAGGTCCTGGTAGATATGTTTATGTTATTTTAATAATAAATGTTTTTAAACCTGCTGTTTGCCTAAGGATTCCTGTTCAAGAAGTCGCGGGGGTACCTTATATTCCCTATGCTTATCTAATAGAGCCAATTGGGGCTCAGGAGTATGTGAGTCTGAACTTTTTATGATTTTATAAAATATCATTTTGGTACATTATCACACTAGGGATATCCTTGGTATATGTCCGTAGCTTTACTGTAGGGGAAATCTACGGGGACCTATAGGATCTTCCAAAGAAGATGATGGGCACCTGAAGAGGCCAGTACAAGACCCATAAGGCAACATATACTAGAGCCAGGTTGGGCTCTATAAAATGTGAGTTGAATATCTAAATAAGTATATGTGCAAGTGAAACTATACACTGCGCAAATTTGGTTTCCTTTTTCCTGCAGTGTGATAAACATCAATCGAGGAAAAAAAGGGGAAAAAGTAAAAGGAATAAGAAATTTATTGACATGGACGGTGTATAATTGGACTAACCGTTGAGTATCTCCTTAGCACGACGTTGTTTTCTATTTATGTAATCTGTTCAAGGTTGTTTAGAGGAACCTCCATATACAGTGTTTAACGAGGCAGATTATACGCAGGTTCTGGTGGGCGCTTCACTCCTATAATATTAGGAAATGCTATATATTCACAAATATAAATGTCTCAAATTTGGAAAAAAGTCCGAACTTTTGGGATTTTCTTTTTTAAAGTCAATCACATTTTAATTGCAGAAAATAAAACTAAGTGGTTGTGATTTCCATTCTGTTACCTCGTGAATGCTTCTGGAGGCAAGCAAGCAGAATAGGAATTGCATTTTGACTTTGTTAAGATTTATTATTACCCGAGTAGGAGTAGTGAAAAGATTACTCATGAAGGTGAAGAGGATATTGATGATGGTGTCCACACTGAGAATGTTACATAGAAATAATGTGAACTTTTTTGTACAATCAGATGAAGAAAACATATTTGTTCAATTTTTTTAGCAATCTTTATAGGATTTTTGCAAGTTTTTGTTCCACATTTTATTAATGAATAGTTTAAATCAAAGTTTGGCTCATCTACAGTGGCCACATATTTTTTTTTCTTAATTTCAAAGCATCGGCATATTCTTGGAAGGTCTTGTGCTCCAGGCTATATAGTAGATCAGTGGTTCCCAACCGCGATCCTCAAGTACCCCCAACAGGCCAGGTTTTACAGATCACCTTGGGGAATTGTAGACTGTATCCTGCAATCACTGAGCAGCAAATCATATCACCTGTGCTGTGCTTCAGATATCTGGAAAACTTGACCTGTTGGGGGTACTTGAGGACTGCCGTTGGGAACCACTGTGGTAGATCATCAACAATCTGTAAAATCGCAAATTGTATCTTGGTCTCTCTCCTCATGATTGAATATTGCCAAAACAATCAATATACATATGTGTTGTAACAGCACAGAATATCTTACTGTACATATATGTGCAGTGATTCATCCAGTATGTTTATTATGGACTGGCTAGACACATCATTTCCCATTTACTTTAAGAGTACTGATACCATAAAATGCATTGAATTTACGGCTCAAGAAACACTGTAATTTCGCTTTCTGAACAGAAATCTAGATATATCTTACCATGGTAGTGAATGCTATGTAACTATAACTTTAGACAAGGTACTTGCCATCATGCCAGTACTGATTGTACTGAATGATCTCATAACATTATATGGAGGGTATATACAATTCTTAGACTAAACTCCATAAGATGAGACACAATAATATGAATACAACCTTGAAGAAAAAATGTTAATGGAGAGTGGTATATTATCCTTTAGATCAGTGTTTCTCAAACCAGTCCTCAGGACCCTCCGCGTCGCCAGGTTTGTCAGATCTCTGAAGCACAGCACAGGTGATATGATTTGCTGCTCAGTAATTGCAGGATTCAGTCTGCAATTCCCCAAGGTGATCTGCAAAATCTGGCCTGGTTGAGGGTCCTGAGGAGAGGTTTGGGAAACATGGCTTTAGATGTATAAAGATGTATCCACTTGAGGGAAACATCCAGAAAACCTCAGTCCAATTATATTTAAGAAAATTTGTTTTGTTTAACCCCAAATTAAAGGGTTGTAAAGTCAATATAAAGATGAAGGAATAAAATCCAATCAAACCATCTATTATTTTGGAATAATTAACGGCAAGAAAGAAAGACGTCATATGAGCTACATGAACAGACATCAAGGTAATGATCTTAATCAAAACCTGAGGTTGCTTCAATTTCTAAAGGGGAGTTTATGGCCTGCCTTTAGGAGAACCGTTCAATCTGGTAATCCTCTCCAAAATCATTTCAACTTCAGTTATGGTTTAAGACAAAAGTAAAACCATTAGAAGAGACATGCCTTTTGGTATTGGTATATTATCTAGTGTGCTGAAGTGAAGAAACGTGCACATTGCGTAATATCACAACCTAACTGTTGCTTTTATAGAACGTTGGTGAGAAGATCTGAAGCCAGTTGGTCAGCAGTATAACCTTTGTATATATATCAGGGTACATTGTGCTTTACTTTGTTTTCTGCCTTCTGCATAAAAGTTTGAGCATCAGTATCCTCAGTTGAATTTGCTTATTATTAGTGAATATTGGAAATTTTCATTTTTTTTTAAACATGCTTTGCCTAAGTTTTGGACAATTGTTTTCGGTGATTTTGTGTTTAAAAAAAACAAACGTATTCCAAGTGTTGTGTTGTGACAGTCTGTTCGTTCCTGTTTTTTTTCTTCCTCTTTTACGTTCGCCTGCCCCTCTGTATAGGGGGGGGGATTATTTAGATAACTTGGAAAATGGGTCTTAGGGGTGGACGGTCTCTCGCTAATTTTGCATCATATACTAATGTATTGCTGTACCACTTTTACTACACGCAAATAAAGTCTTTAAAAAAAAAAAAAAAAATGAGTGAAGGTAAGAAATTAACAGTTTTCATTTGTGTGATTTTCTTTATTACATTTTAACATAACAGAATGATTTGAATGGCTCAGAAAGGATGGAGTACTTTAGTTATTAATTTTTTCAACAGACCAGGCAGGGCATGAGTGTTGTGGAGCTCAATGGAGAACATCAGCTCCCATACACCACCAAGTTTGGGGTAACATCCAGCCCCACCCCCAAGTGTCAAGTGTCTCCAGAGGCAAAAAGTACAAAAACTCTGGTGGTCCTGAGAGTAGTACCTTCAAATTGTCAGGTAGCTCACCCTCTCTGCAGGCTAAATCCCAAAGCGCGCTACAAAATCTTGCAGGGCTAGTGATCGCCACCTTTTATAATGGAGTGCCAGAGCATGAAAGGTTCTCTATTTTGGCACGAAGTTCCACAAAGCTGGCTTAGGTTGGGCAGGTTCTGCCACCATACACAGAGGAAATGAGTTCACTTAAAAATGGTTGTTATGCGTTAGCTACCAAGTAGTCCATCTGTTCGGATATAATCTCTCAATCACTGACCCCAGGTGTGAAAGTAAAGGGAGGGTGAACAAAGGCACCACAATTTTTGCAGGTCATTGTGGTCAGAAGAGAGTATGGTTAAATTACATAATTCAAGACTGTGCTCTTCACTAAAAACAAATTGATTTTAATAAAATAAAAAATAATTGGTCTTACAAAATTCGGATTAGTTGCAAACAGTAGTTTTTGCCCATACACATCTAGTGAACAAATATATTCAGGTTGAGAACTCCTTATCTGGAATTGAAAAATCCAGAAGATGTGGAAAGCCTAAATTTTTTGAGCCATCTAGATTTTAGAATTTTTTAGATTGGGGCACTCGGGACGGAATCGACAGCTTGGTAAACCCGGCTCGTGAGAGCTGCAGCTGACCGCGGCACAGGCTGAGAACCTCTGGGTAGCCCCAGAGTGTGTCCAGGCCACATGGGTGCAAAGAAACCCCGTACACTCTGGTGGCTACATCAGGAAGGGGATAGTGGCTCTCCCGCTGCAATCGCAATCTAAAACATTGGATTCTTCCGCATTCTCTTCTCTTGTTTCCTCCCACAACCCTTCTAGATTGTGAGTTCCCACGGGAATAGGCCCCTCGTTTCCTCCTGTACCGGCTTGTCAATTATTGTCCAATGTATTGCAACCCTGTTTATATTGTTCCATTGTACAGCGCTTCAGAATATGCTGGCGCTATATAAAGAATAATAAACAATTCTGAAATCCAGACAAATCTGAAACGCTCGTGGTCCCAAAAATTCCAGGTAAGAGGTGCTCCACCTGTGTATACATATTCACACACACACACACACACACTCTGGAAAACTGGAGACTTTAATATATACTCTGTGGACAATAACCACAGAAATAGAATTAAATTAGAAAACCACACCAGCATTACAGAGCAGAACGCCTACGCAGGTTTTCTTTTTTACCTTTAACCCATTTCTTAGATTTGCTTTTCCTTCATGATTAACTCCAACACCTACTCTTTGCCCAAAAATAAAATACATTGGTTGGACAAAATAATGGGAAAAACCTAGGAAATAGATTTCTATTCATAGGGTGTTTGACAAACATATGTGTAGAATAGCGATTCCAACCTTTCTGGAAGAGGGTTTTACAACTCTTGAATAGGTTCCAGTGGAGTTTTGTAATATTGACCAACCAGAACAACATCTCCCACTTGCTTCAGAGATGTTGGAGAAGGAAATCTGCTTCTTGTTCAGCTCTTCCAAAGGCGCACAGTATTTCCATGATATTGAGGTGATTGAGGAGCCTGAACTGTTTGAAGGCTACCAACATGAACTTTAAGATCTGTCTTGGTATGCTCAATCTGAGCCTGAATAGTTTTGCATTATTATCTTGAAAAATTGCATTATTGTTCCAAAAAGACAATAGGATGCACCTGGTCATCTAGAAAGTCCAACTATTTGCTGGCAGTAAAATAACCACTTAGGGTAATGATGACCCATCAGCCGATTACAGAGATATGACCGAAATTATCACAGATCTACCCCCAAGTCTTGTAGGGGAAACTATACAGTCCAAGTAGTATACTTTCTTGATGTTCACCACACATGAACCGGACCTGCTCATGGGAAAAATGCAAGTAATCTCCAAGTCTTTATTTGCATGAGTCTAGGATTATTTAAATTTTAGAGTCGAGTCTGCGATTTAGGCTGGGGTCAGACGAGCGTAGTGTTCACGTCCGTGATTGCGCCTAAAAGTACGTCCGTGATAGCATGACAGAAAGCCCATTGGAGCCTGACACATGAAGTACGTCCGCACTGAACTACGGACGCACCACGGCCGCGGCAAACGGACGCAAGGCAGGCAAGAACGTACAACCACTAGAACGGCCGCACAAAGTGCGCTGCGTCCGCAACGTCCGCATAGCTTTGTGTGTGAGTGATGGAACGTGGTCAGACGGACTGCATTTATACGTCCAGCATTTTTCACGGACAAAATGGTTTTGCTTTTTATTTTATTTTCTCTCCTACATCCGTCAAAATATATAAGTCAGTGAAAAAAACGGACTGTCTGGCCACTACTGCGTCTTCCGTACTAACGTACGTCCGTGTGCACGGACGTACAGTCCGTAGAAATCATGCTCGTCTGACCCTAGCCTAAAGGTTTAGGAACTGCAGCATGTCCATGGATGTTGACGCTGTCTAGTTCTCTGCAGACTTTATGTGGAAACTGGCTCTTAAAGGTGGATGGATATGGAGATCTGAGGTCACATCTAGTGCAATTGTTGTTTCTGTTGGGATAAAAAATCTTCTTGGTGATTGATCAATGAGGTTTTGCCATGTTTAATGTATGCAGTAATAACTGTGCGATCTGTTGCACTTGAAACACCTAAGATCTTGGCTATTATAGTTACACGTTCTACTAGCCAGTATTGAGGAGCCAGGCAATCATGTTAACCTTTGTTCTGGTTAGGTTTTAAACCTATATATCCAAGAACATAAAGAACTTGCAAATCGTGTGAATGGGGTTGGAAATGAGAGTGCAGGGGTCGCATGGACAATCTCGTGCCTGCCCATCCTCTGCCTTCCCATCCCTTGGACTGTATGAATGGATTACTGAATCTATGTATAGCAGAAATTGATATGAATTCCAGCTGCAGTCATTTTAACTCTTAGCCCACAATCAATGGGGGAGGTGGTTTTAGGGGACAGAAGGTAATTCAGATTGATACCAGGTTTAGGAATGCATTCAGTTGTATCCAGCACTTTGCTTCTGAAACACAATTTTACTTCTTCAGACTTGAATCCTAGAATTTAATAATTGGTGACTAAGGTCAGTAAAATGTGGATGCAGGCAGTTTCCTTTTCCTTAATTATTTAATTTAACTTGAAATGATTAAATTCTGGGGAGGGTGAGCGCAATGGCTTTTTGTGAACATCTATGAAAGTGATCAAACAGCATTTGAAATCATGGTGCATTTCCGTAAAACATTTGTAAAGTAGGTATTCATATTTGTTCTACGTTGCTTTCATTTGCATATGGTTACACAGAATACACTGCATCCTTACTGGAATTCTTCAGCTAGCGGAAGGTTTTGAAAAAGCTACCAAATTTAATTTTAATACATTAAAAATATATATTAAAATTAAATATTTTTTTAGCGTTCCATCCCTTGTGCAGATACAGGAAACTATGAACAAGGCACTTGGTTCTTTGGCAAAAACTGCTGTATAACAATATATTATACCACTACTTAATATTTTTAGATTAAAAACATACAGTGTCAACATGCAGAGTTTGCCACTTGCAGTCACTGAATGTTTTATAAGCTAGAAACATTTTATTCTTGTCCAGGGATACATATGCAGTCTAGAATTGCTTTAGCCATTTCAGATTTTACATCAGTGATATAGAAAACCTTTACTTTATATATAGGTCGATTTTATTTTACCATTGAATTTAATATATGTTTAAATGGAAAAACCTTGTTATGCACAATTCTAATTTGGAAAATAGGTAAAGTAATTATTTCTGGACAACCGCTCGGATCCATTTGAGAATCTTTTTCACTTAACACATATCCTCCTCTAAACACAAGAAATACAAACCAAACACCATCTCTAAAAGATCTGCTACATTTCATCATAATGTTAAAATAGGCACTTTAAATCTAGTTTTCTAAACAATAAAAAATAGCAAAGACATTTCCTCATCGCCTTTTATTTGTACTGCAGGATGGTGGGAGATATATATATATGCTATAACTAGAATTGCCAAGTTATTCTCTGCTTTCCCATAATTCGCAAAGCATAAAATAAGGAATTGTAAACACAATGACAATTTAGAACCAAGTCTCGCATTCCATATATTATCAGATGGACTATTTTTAACTGTCCCAGTTTATCTTCCTTGAGCACAAAACTCAGTTCTCTCAAGATAAAAGCCGTGGAACAAACTGTTCAGTTATAGCTTTTGTACCAGGGTAAAATGGGCCTAAAAATGGCATTCTTCTATAAAAGTGCAGTACAGTACTTCTAATGAAAACAAAGGATTACACGGGAGATTAAAATCAACACTTGTACTTCTGTAGTAGTTCATATAAATCCATTACTTGTTTTAAAATTAATTCTATGTTTAATTTGTTAGATATTTTTTGTTTAATGGGAATAGAATATAAACACTTGCCAGTTTTGATACTCCTGAACATTTATTTGTTTTGCCGTTTTTGACTTCTTTCAAACTGGTTTGGTGATGCATGTTCGTTAACGCCCTTCAGTGCCAAGTGCTTTTTTGTTGTTGAAATAAATGTTAGGTTATTTGAAACCTGGGATGTTTAGTTAAATATGGTGTAAAACGGCAATTTTTACATTCGGATAAAAGACTAAAATACTGAATTTGCCCATTTTGTTTCCTGTATTCAGATTTATTGGTTGTTGAAAGAACTACCATTGGGTTCTAAACTCTAGCCTGTGTCCCTTATGTGGCACAATTTCACAGGGGGTTTGCATTAGCATACAGGCAGAAATGGCCTTTGCGTTACAACCAGAAAATAGAAATGTCCAGATATCCTCCTTTTGCGTATTTGCAGGGATATAGAATAGAATATAAAACTACATTTATATGTGGCATAATGTCAAAGTACCAAAACCCCCTTTTTTTAAAGCGTTATGTGATTTAACATCAGCAACATTACGTAACACAGGGCTCTGAGAGACTAAAACAGTGAGCGACCATGGAATAGCTCGGTGTCATTAGCAGCTCCTATACATTCAGTCTATTCACTAAAGGTAAAACTCAGGCAAATTGACAGGAGAAGTGACAATTCTAGGTCAGAATAGCCAAACCAGAAAAATTCTCCCATTTATCTCACCTTCCAAATTGGCTGTTTGTTTATTCTCCTGAGTTTTACCTTTAGTGAATAGACCTGATAGTATAAAAAGTATAGGAGATGTTAATGTCATGAGGCAGATGCCAATTCCAAAAAAAGGTTGGAATAGCAGCTTGAGCCATAGACAAACATCAAGAACTGAGGTTTTTGGTCTGCACATATAAGACTTTAGAAACCCAACACATTATACATTTTCAGTTTAGAAAACAAAACACAACACAAAGCAACTTATAATATTATATTTTATTTTGCTGGTTCTTTGTTATTTCTTGGGGTAAAACCAAACCAAAAATGTGCTAGTTTTAAACACACATAAAAATGCAGACTACACTAATTCACCAGGATACTGGATATGTTGATATATTTTTGAATAGTGCTGGATTTCCAGGACATTACACAAATGAGAAACAAGGCCCATCCCATCAATGGGCTCACATACATATTACTTAGAACATTACAGTATACAAGATCCCCTCTGTATAACAAATCTGAATCTGTGCTGGTTTATATGTAGCATAGCCTGCTTTATGGCACAATTTAACTCCCAAAGGTCAAGTACACACTGGATCAAATATAACTCACATGACAAAAACTACTTTCAACGCAAAGCACAGACAAAAATAGATTCAGGCCAATAAGGCTCCTGCAGTCAACGGTCTAAAGTAACATCCAGTTACTACATTATAAATAAAGTAACATTTTAGTGTGCAGAGTACAAAATAATGAAGAAAAAAACATCTGCAGGCTGGTGTACACATTTTATACATTCTCTTTGAAGATAAACTACAGCTTTAACAAGTAAGACACTTAAACAACAAACAATATGGTGGAGGGTGGGGGTTTTGGTTTCATTTTTAACAAAATATCCAATAGGCCAGCTGGCATCCTCCTAGGTTGTCACCACCCCAATGCAGCTGGCCCTAGTCACCTTCCTGGCAACTGCTGTTAACCCATGCTGACTGTCTACTCCTTGTATTTTGGTACTTCATGCTGTGACTTGTACAATGCAATTGGATATGTCAGAAGGAGAACACTTTTTGTATGTACTTAATGGTCAGTATTCGTGAGAGGTGTCAAAACTCGGCAAGACAGTCAGGCCAAAAACAGTATTACATCTTTTTCTCAAGATGATGAATAAAATATTCAAGAGTAAATATATAATAAGAGAGAAGCTTCCCAGTTCGCAGCGTGTTGAAACATTGTTGAGTTCAAAACCATCTGCGCAGAAGGCTTCAAGAAACCTATCGCAAAACCGTTGACTCTGCCGAGAGTTGAGTCCCCTGACAAGACACTACAATAATTGAAGGGAATTTTTTTCTGCAAATGTAGGGATACAACTCTTTTGGGCTGTATTCCAACCCTGATGTAAACTTAACCAAAGCTGTTGTAAACTTAGCAACTCATTAGACTTCAATGGCTCTGGTAAGTTCACAACAGTTCTGGTTACGTTTACACCAGGTTTGGAATAGGGCCTTTATCTGTACATCAAGATGTAGACAATACCAGATGTGACAACATGGGCTTGACAGAAGATCATGTCTAGCCTATCCATGTAGACCACCAAAACTTGACACTATCAATAAAGCGTATCCACCAGGCCTCAAAAGACGCATACAATCTTTTAATGTTTCCTGCACAGAAAAAAGTTCAGCTATGCAGAACAGCAGACATAATGAAAATAAAAGTTCAGCCTAACACAGACTCTAGCTCAAAATAAACCATGAACATCTAAGATGGGAGTAAAAACAAATTCTGAAAACCCTCGCAACCAAGTCAAAAACCTACATCACATACTCAAAAGCAAGCTAAATGTAATGATATCGCATGATATTTGGTGGAAATTAATGACATGACAAAACTAATATAAGCACAAATGCTTAAAATTAGTGAAACGAAACAGCCATAAAAACATAACGTGGACAGGTTTCACAGGGGGGGGGGGATTTGGCATTTGCATTCCAACATGTTCTGATAGCACGGCTCACAATAGGAAACCACTGATGCAAACACAAATGGCAGAATTAATAAAGCAGCTTTTCTTTTTAATCTCACTTTATAGAACTTGCTTCAAAAACTATATTATGTGGTTTCCCAAGTGCTGTGCATGACTCAGCTTGCCTTTAAGGCTGGGGTCAGACGAGGGTAGTGTTCACGTCCGTGATTGCGCCTAAAAGTACGTCCGTGATAGCATGACAGAAAGCCCATTGGAGCCTGACACATGAAGTACGTCCGCACTGAACTGCGGACGCACAACGGCCGCGGCCCACGGATGCAAGGCAGGCAAGAACGTACAACCCCTAGAACGGCTGCACAAAGTGCGCTGCGTCCGCAACGTCTGCATAGCTTTGTGTGTGAGTGATGCAACGTGGTCAGACGGACTGCATTTATACGTCCAGCATTTTTCACGGACAAAATGGTTTTGCTTTTTAAATTTATTTTCCCTCCTACATCCGTCAAAATATACGTCAGTGAATAAACGGACTGTGTGACCACTACTGTGTCTTCCGTACTGACGTACGTCCGTGTGCACGGACGTACAGTCCGTAGAAATCACGCTCGTCTGACCCTAGCCTTAAACCTAATTTGAAAAGGAATTGATTTAACTGATATGTATTTATATCAAAAGGCATACACATCTTTATCGGATATTATATGCCTGTATACATATATACAAACCTTTAATCGGTTTGTATTTATAGTTTACTTTTAAATTACATTTAGTATTCGACTCAAATCTCATTGTACTCCACTTCTACACTCAACCTATAATGTGAATAAAAAGGATCATATATAAATAGATATTTTTTTATATAGCACCTTCTTGCACCAAAACTCTTGAAAACAGGCCAATACACTCATGAAACATGCACTGTATACACAATGAAGCTCTATGCTACTGGATATTTCAGTGCAAACCACAAAGCTTGGCTCTTTTTGCAAGGGGAATAGCGCTCTTCGTATGCTATAAACACTGCTGATTCAATTCCTTTCTTAAGGAATGTGATCACTTGGGAAATCGTGAGGTCAAGATTGTCTGGTTGTTTGTCGAATAGTAGAATTTCTCATTTTATTCTGACCTTGGAAATCGAAAGAAACCAAAATAGTCCGTTGGTGGTGATAAGAGACTAAATAAATCCAGTCATGTTTGAAACAATGATCACTTAGTTGTAACCATGTACAGTAACCTATAACCCATAGACTGAATGGAGTTTTGTGTTCTGCATTTATTTGGTGAAAAGGTCATTTCAGATCCATTTCGCAGTCTCCTTACACATATACGGAATTAAAGAACAAAAACTACATTGCAGTCTCAAGTGTTAATTAATGGTGAAACCAAACTGGTTAATGATCCCTACAACCTATAGATCTAATCTTGAATAGACACTACCCTGGAAAACAGGAATAGAAAACTCAGAACTATTTATGTAAAAAGTAGAATCCTTTTTCTACGTGTCAAATCGTGTTGAAGAAATGTGACCTTTTCTCTACCAAACGCTGTCTGTTGAAGAAAAAAAAGTTACATAATTTACTTAAAACATGGTATTTGTAGTTAATATAGGGCAAACTGGCAAATCTGCATAGAGATTGTTCTGAGATCGTTAAAAAAATAAATTAAAAATAATGGGACTCCAGACAGGGTTTCTGAGTTCACGGAGTGCTGGCAGTGGGTACAGCACCGGGTCACACCTACATACAGGTCTGGTGGAATTGGCCTGCAATATACAACATACAGGCTCAAGTTGCAGAATTGGTCACGACCATTGTGGGGACCCAGATTCCTTTAACCCCATAGTGACCAGGTGATTTTACCATTGTCTATCCAAAAGTGCCAACTGCTGTTTTTACATTTCTGTGCTGTTTGTGTTAAGCTCTAATTTTCCTCTTACTCATTTACGGAACCCACACATATTATATACAGTTTTTCTAGCCATTAAATAGACTTTATAAAGATACCATTATTTTCGTCATATCGTATAATTTACTATAAAATGTTTTATGAAACATGATGAAAACAATTGAAAAAACACACTTTTTCGAACTTTAATCCACAAAATCTACACCCGTCAAAAAAGACCCCGTCTAAGTAGCTTCGAAATTTTGTCCTGAAATTAGAAATACCCAATTTTTACATGTTTTGATTTGTAACCCCTTCACTGCTGAGCCATTTCACCTCTGTGTGCTGAGTTTATTTTGATCGTTTTATGCTCATCATGGTTAACCGTGATTTGAAGTCCTATTTTATTATACCCCCAGATTTTTTTTTATTTAAAAAAAAAAAAAGAATAATTTTTTACACCAAACATGGTCATGTTTGGTATCATTGCAAAGGCCATTAACAGGCCCTCGTGACTCTCTAGCTGCCATGGATCGGGAGATACGGGAGTCCAAAATACCCCCCTAGCTCCACTTGGCAGCTAGGGAGTTAACTGGCCAACTGACGACAATGCACAAATGGAGACGACATCAGTGGGTGGAGGGTGACCCGAGGATTGGCTGACATCCAAGAGGTCAGCCACTTCTGGGAGCGGATCACGATCCGGCAGCTAAGGGGTTAAAGAGAGGCACTGCTGAAAAGGGCAGACTCTGGCAGGTGTAGGGGGGGGGCGCCCCGGAAAATTACATCATCGCAATTGGCCAAAGAGGTGAGTATAAGAAGGGAGGGGGGTAAAAGGACCAGGACGTACATAGTACATCCTTGGTCCTTAAGGGGAATTTTCCCCAGGACGTCCTATGTACGTCAGTAGTCCTTATGGAGTTAAATCCAAGTCTTTTGTTGTTGGGGATAGGAGGAACACAGCTTTCTATACAGCAGACTAGAATGTTTTTTCACATCACCTCCACTACAATGTTATCGCTGAAATAGAAAACTGACCACGTATCTACAATAACGGACTATCTAGATAGGCGCCAAGGGTATGACCGAATTACTTTTCAATTATTAGATATGACACCTCTGAAGAAAGACCCATTTGAATTGTGGGATTTATACTTCGTGAAACAATATAAATGACTAGATTTGTGGGGCCTGTTCAGGAGGCTATTAAAAAACAGGGAGCAATGGGTGGCAGAATGGTTACAAGGGATCTTTTATGAGCCATGGGTTTGGGCCTATTTTCATATGATATCCATTGGACAATTTGTACATTTCATGAGCATACACACAGAAATGTCTCTTTTTTTCCCCCTCTGGTCCTATTTCTGTACCCTTATTTAAAATCATTAATCTTTTTTTCATTTAATGTAAATTTATTCATATATAATATTTTAATGTATTTGTTTATCCTTTAAGAAAATATTCCTGGGAAAAAATGGGTTCTAAACTCCAGACAGTGTTGCTTATCTTGCACAATTTCACATGGGGTCTGCATTATTAACATATAGGCAGAAATGAGCTGTGTGTCAAATGCAGTAATTGGGATAAAAGATAAATAATAAAAAAAACTGTCAGATCTCCTGCTTATGGGGATTTATAGTGATAATGAGACTATTAGCGGTGCAGTTTCAAAAAATTACCAATATAAAAATAATAAATGTATTGTACAGGGATTTCTGGCAATTACAACTCCCGGTATCTTATCCCGGTATAGCAGAGAGTGATCCCAGAGCTCTCCCTGTATTCTGTCCTCTTTAACGCAGCAGTAACGTTTGTTGAACTTTTTGCTGCAGTGAGGGTGGGGCTGCTCCTTGCAGCTACTTTACAGTAAGCGTGACATCTCTGAGAAAAGAAGTTTCTCCTCAGGGGAGAACATTAATTTTGCATTACAAATTCAAGCAAACAGTGTTTATATGGTAGGTTTTTGTTTTCAATGTTTAACGATGCAAAAATCGAGTTTGGTAGTGACAGGTTAAAGATAACAGCGATGGTTTGCGCTAAAATTAGAGAATTTGCCTTTTCAAACACAGACGTTTATAACTGGTCTCTACTTGGGTGTAGCTGGAGAGAAGTTTAATCGAACTTGAAAAAAAATGGCCAAAAATATATTCCTGACTAGACTCCTTGGGTTGGATTCCCAGCCTGTGTAACGTAACTCGTAACCAGAACTCTGGTAAACTTGGCAACTCGTAGACGTTAATAGCTCTGGTAAGTTTAACAGGCTTCTGGCCAAGTTTAAACCAAGCCTGTCTTGAACACAGCAGCATTGTCACAAAATAGTTTGTATTTTTTGGAAGACTTTCAGACCTAAATACAGCTTCCCCATGTAAGAGAGCCAAGCAAAGATGAATACACAATGTGTAAAACATCACTGCCTACATATCTGCAAGGTGTCTGATATGCCGCTCGTGAGTGCGTTAAGCATATGTAGAAACTGAAGGTCAAGTAACCAAACCTATTACTCGAATATATAGCATGATGGAAAAGGGAAAATTAATCTTAGTTATGTGTTTTTTTAATCTTTTTTCTGTATCATGGCAGTGTACCACTAAGCACCAACTATTAACTTGATCAACATATGCCTTAATAAATAATGAAAGCCTATTGCTGCAAAATTCCAGTGATTCTATAAAGAAATGTCATTTGTTTTACAAAATAAGCACAACGTAAGAAAGAAAAACGAGTGTCAGCCGCAGCTAAGAGCCAACAGCTTTATGTGCAGTACAAGCAACAAGTGGGAACGGCACTTATTGCTGAAAAACAATTGTCAGATGTAAAAATCCAAATTCTTTAAGAAGACTTCAACCCATGGCATTCAAATCATATTTTAAAAAAGCACAACATGATTCGCCTTAACAAAATCCAATTAGTTGAAACTATAAACAAACAACTAAAAGCAGACTTGATTTAAATAAATGGCAAGAAAATTCCACCGTCTTTGGTACTTCCTACTCTTTCTTATCCAAAAGTTTTCAAAGGGAAATGCGCTAATAAAAATATGCTTATACATATTTACAGTATAATATATACAAATCTAGTTAAATGTGGACTTTTTCTTTCTCCATAAAAGTAATTCTGCACATATTATATTTTCTATGTGTTCCACTATTCTAGTTAGCTGCACATAGACCACCACAGATCTAAATACATTTGTTTGTTTTTACAAATTTAAGTATCGCTTTTGTACCTCGTTTGGTATATCAAGTTGACAAGGGCATTTTTGTAAATTTACTAACATTTTTTTTTAAAGATTAAAAAAAAAAAAGCTCACAAAAATATTACACTATGTACAGCTCTTACCTAAATAAAAAAAAAGATTCTATGCAAATATTCCCATCCCAAATCATAATACTCTGGTAGTGTTATCTACTATACGGATATATATATATATTTTTTAAATATAAGTATTGAGGCACATCTCACCAATTTGACATATATTATGTACAGCAGATAGCTACATCAAAAAGATGATGCGTTGATAAGTAGAAGGGCATGTTTCTTGATGTTCCTCTTCAGCCAAAGCAGGCAGACTGATATATTGCTGTAGCAGAGGATGTTTCCAGTATGCACGCACACTGAAAAGGCTTCTGTATCAAGACTGGGTTGTATGGTCAAACGAATGGGAGAATGCCGTATTGCATGATGGCCATGATTGCAGCACTGAACAGTCCGGCAACAGGCACAGTCACAAACCACGCTAAGAAAATGTTGCGGAATAGGCGCCAATCGACTGCTTTCCGTGATCGAATCCATCCAACGGAGACGACGGATCCAACCTTTTGGAAAGTATGGGTAAACAGGAAAAAGAACTTAATAAAATTAGAAAAAAACCACAACAAATTAAAATCAGAGGTATCAAAACATGGGACACCAATGTGATAATGAAATCTGCAGAAATCAAAATCACTTGAAGTGAAAATGTCACCAGAAAGTTTGAATGGTAAAAGCAGAGCAATCAAGATTAGAATAAAGGAATGTCAAATTGCAATGCCCTCCCAAAACATATACCTTTAACATAAAATAACTTATATTTTATAAAATGGTCGTCAATGAAGTTCTGAAACTCTCAGCAAGTTCTCAAAGGTTTTATTTCCTTCCCACTAAGCAATTTGGTCATAATATCTGAAATTCCTTTATTCAGTGAAGAACACTGGAGAAACACTTTAAAAACATTAACTTGGTGTGACAGATTCACGTCGAAAACAAAGCTGAAGCAACAATACAAGTTTAAAAGCTCATATCTATGCATCTTTAAAAATACGTGAAACTCTAATACTGTGCGAGCCTGGGGAAGGAATTATCCTTTGCACCAATTCATGAAAGTGGATCCTCCGCTATACCCCGAGGAGTGGTAACATAATTCTATGATATGAGCGTTTATTATATCTTTCTAGGGAGTGCGTTTCTGCTGGGGGCCTACTTATATTAATGGACTTTAAGGCTAGGGTCAGACGAAAGCATTTTTCCCCGCAAACGTGAAAAAGTGCGTCCGAACGCATTGACGTATTTTTTCACGGAATGCGCAAAAACGGTCAGGCGACGCGCATTTTCGGGCGTGATTTTGTACGGATCGTCAATAAAACTAGGCTGGACATTAGCAGTGTCTGACATCTCCTAATCACGCAAACACGCCGCTATGCCGCAGCTGCGCACTCAGTGCGTCAGTACTAGCGGTTCAGCGTTCTGAAAAAAATGCATTCAAGTTCCACTTGCGTTGCACGGCCGGACTTTTGTGCGGCCGTACATCGTATATTGGCCGTCATTGCCCGTCATCTGCTGCTAGTGCGCACGTTAAAAGTGCGCTGGTCTGACCCCAGCCTTAAGCTGTATCACGCTATGGTCGTTTTATTTGTCTCTTCGTATATTATATAGATACACTTTTGATCTTATTCTTTGTTATATTGATGCTACACCTGCAGGACGAGGCGGTTCAAGAGTTTGGAGATGCGTATTCTATTTCTTGTATCTTTATTTCCCAGCACAAGGCGGGCACTATTTTTGCGCTTTAGTATTTTCACAATTAAATATTATGTGGAGAAATCTCTTAAGGGTTTCATAATCCAATGAGATAAATTACTTTATTCTAGCAGGTATATTCTCTTAGAAGCAGGTCCAAAGAACATGACCGCTGCATAATACAAAAGGAATTGAAGGGTACAGCGTAAAAATACCCCCCGGCGCAAAACACTTTAGCGGTTATTCAAAGAGCACCGAAGTGTTCCTGACAAGTCGGTGCTCTCCCGTTCCCTGCACTTTCAGAGAATCAAATTTCCCTACCCTGCGGTGAATCCAGCATTCAACGCAAGGTCCCTAGAGTGCAGGGAACGGACCTGAAAATCTGCCGCAAAAAGTGCCTCAAAACCGCCAACAACCCACCCTATAAACACCAACCAAAAAACGCCAAACACATCCGGAAAAAGTCACCGAACACAGTGCGGTCCGGCTGCCGGAATAAGCCAACAAGCCGACAAATGGGGTAAAGAAAAATCCCCAAAACACTTGAAAGTGTAAAAATTGAAACGCGGTTTCCAAAAAAACTACTCAACGAAAACGCCTGGAATTTACATATAAGGTCCTATGAACGATAATAAAAAGGTCTGTTACAGGGGGAAAAAAACAAACACTTTTTTTGAAAAAAAGAAAAACCACATGGAATTTTTTTTTGCTGAAAAAACCCAGAAAAATGCCTAAATAATAAACTGTTTATTAGATATTGTGTAAAAATGTGAATATTTTTAACATATAAGCCTATGGGGTTCGCCTGAATAAACCAGATGAAAGAAACCACCAAACAGCAGGGCATTTCGGCAACTTTTTACTGCTGTTCGGTGTTCTCTGAATAGATTAACCATCGCTGCTCTATAGGGAATTTCACTACCTTCGAACAGGCACCGTACACAATGGCAGTTTGCCAAACTGCCTGCTTTCTGAATAGCCCCAAAATGGCACTGTATGGGGAAATTCCCTGTTCGGTGACATTTCAGGGCCAGGTTGGCTCTCTCTGAATAACCCCTTAAATACTAAATTTCGGTGAATATCTCATTTAAATAAAAATTTTGGCAAAATATCCCCATTCATAGAACAAACATGTATGTTTGCTTCAGCATATAGTTTACTTGGGCCAGGGGTCAACAATCTTATCCCTTCATGCGTTTTGGAACTAGATCTCTCATGATGCCCTACCACTCGCTAGTTTGGCCGAGCCTCAAGGGAAATGTAGTTCCAAAACATCTGGAGGGCAAGGCTGCTGATTTGACTCAAGCATTACTATTATTTCTATAGTAATATTTTATTTCCATTATAGAAGTTGTGGAATATAAATCTGAACAGAAAAAAAGGATGAGCTAGTGATTTATTTCATGATCGATGTTACATTTACATTAGATGTATTAGTTGTTAGCCATGAAAATGAAGAGAAGTTAGGAAAACAAAGCATGTTAGAGTCATTTGTTGCTATCAATCCGTTACTAAAAACCAGCGGTGGCCAACAGATAAAGAAGTGACTGACAGAACATGTTGAAAGTTGTCGTTCCGAGTCAGCGAATAGGAGATACCAGTTGACCATCTCTGATTTCACCTAACACAATGTGCATATTGCCTTCAAAACAACTTTGGTGGCTTTTCTAAGAACATAAAAAACCTGACTAGAGTCACAACATTTAAAAACAAAATGTTTGAAATTCTACTCTCGAGTACCTTAGCAAGACATTTGAGTCCGGGAAAAAGTCATTGGCGGAACACATGTCAACCTAGGGTGAAACCTACTTCTATAATTCTTCCACAAGTGGTCTCCTATTTGTGTCTTTGTATCGATTTTCGAATACATTTTTTCTAAAAAAAATCCTAATTATTGAAGGCAATTGCAACAATCAGTAAGCGGCAAACAAAAATATAAAAAAATAATTATAGATAAAAAAAAAATAATCAATTTTTGGATTGTCTAGGACACTACAAACCCCAATACCTTGCAATGAGTGGAGCTTATGGGTATACCCACATTAGAGGCTACTAGTACAGTTAGCGCACACATAACTTCAATGCAAAATCCACTGTGAAGAAGAAGAAAAGTAACACCATGAAGAAAATAATAAAGCGGAAACACAGTTTGAGGGGAGAAAGAAACATGTAGGAGACCATATGCCATGCATGCACCAGGAGAAGTGAATGGTGTACAATAGGACAGGAGCAGCTGTAGGTGTACTGGCCAAGATCAATTTAATGGCACGAGCAGCATGAAAACAAAAAATATTCTGCAGAGAGAAACTGTAATCACTAGTAGTGCGTGCAGGTCCATTTTACGATTAATTCAGTGTATCAGGTTGCCAAGAATGGACAAAAAGAAACACAACAAACGGTTGTTGGTGATTGAACACACGGTTTCCAAAATGTGGTGTTGCCGGTGATACCACAAGTATTACCAGGTAACCCTGCACTTTGCAATACATTCTATCTAACCTTGAGGATTTCAGATAGATCTCTGCTAGATGCTCTTGTGCCATTAAACATTGATCTTAAATCCAGAATAACAAAGCGGATAGTCCATGCTACCCCAGCTGCAGTCTTGTGGCAAAGCCATACCTTGCAGTGTGTGGTACTGATTGGGAGTCCAATATTGGAAGCTACCACAACTGTGAACGCTGAAGCCAACTCAATAGTGAATCCACTGCAGGGAGTATAAGAAAACACTTTATAGTCACATTTTATTTTTTCCGCCTTCATCACTGGCACTCGCTGAGCGAGGTGACAGTTTTTATTACCAAGATATCCTTCAATGATTAATAAGGTGATGTGTTGTTTTATCTGCTTAAGGACCATGGAATCTAGGAAAAAATTATTATAAAATGATATGCATAGAGTGTTCATGATCCACATGTATATGCAAATTCATACTTTAATAGGTAATAAAAGGAAACCAATGGGGAAAATGGTACATGCGGGAGTGTACCATGGCGTAAAAGCTACTGGCCTACAAGCTTCGGAACCAAAACACCGTCCGAGCACAGATGTTGGAACATGTAATCCAAGTTACAATAAAACAGCACAATTTTGTCAAATTCTAATAAAAATAATGAAGACACTATCACCTTTATCTTACTGTTGCTTCTCAACTTGATGTTCTTCATAAAGAAAATGGAAAGAGTTAAAAGAAATAAATACCCCACTTACCTCTTCATGAATAATAATTGTGCACTGCACAGTGAATAGCAAAAATGTATTTCTCCATTAGCGTATTTTTTGCAGACGCACAGGCAAAAATATAACCAAAATGACCCATCAGAAATACATATACATCTGCAGCTAAGACACTCCTTCTAATTAAGGAATTAATAAGGGCAGTAATCAGGATTTATAGATAAATAAAATATGCCTGTGTTTGCCCACTAAAGAAAATAATCTCATTAAGAACTATAAACCTTGATACATGGAATAAAAGACCTGCAGAATTTCTCAATCACTCTCAATGCTTATGATAGGGGCTCAGTATCATGCATCAAATGCCAGTGATGGCAAACTGACTGATGGAAAGACCGTGGCATGGCGTATAGGGGGAGTTTGTTTTAATTTTGGATTGTTTTACATTCTAGGAGCAAAATCAAAAGTGAATATATTATACAGGAAACATCTGAGTATTCTCACACATGTGGGAAAATTTGGTGAGGTCTACCATCTTTTGGTCTTAATCTCCACGCATTTGCCCTTTTTAGGGTTGTTGTTCAACAGGTCTTCTTGGATGATCTTCATACATCTATCTACAGAACACACAATTCCTCGTATATATCAGACGGGGAAAACATTCATGCTAAGCAACAACAGATTTAAGTATTTACCTGGATGGTGTAATTGGAGTAAGATCTTTCCCCATCGTCTGAATTACTCTCCGACCCCACACCCACAGACCAGCACAGATACCGACTCCTCCATACAACAGTATCCACACGGGTGTCGAGGCTTCTTGCATTACTCCACCTTGCTGGTAAATTAGCCAAAGTGCAACCAAGGGACCAATTGCATTACTAAAAGAGAATCATTTTACAGATTAAACTAAGAAAAAATATACAGTAAATTTTTGAAAAAGTACAGTTTACAGAGGCATAGCCAGTAGCAGCAGCCATCTTTCCCGACCTCACATCCCAAAATGCTGGTCAGTCTGTTTTCACCCTCTGTCCTCCACTAGGATCCAAAAAAATGGCCCACTGTGTGTGAGGTCAGCGTGTTTTTGTAATCTTAGCATTGTTGCTTTTAGAACATACAAGCTCTTCAATGACTGATGAATATCTAGGCATAACCACAGGTGGTGAATAGAGTTCAACCTCTACCAATCCCAGCCGCACGTTGGAAAAACAACTTAAAAGGACTTGCTTGTTCATTTTCAAGCATAACCCAAGGCTCAGTAGCAAGTTAAGACGATGTAGACAAATGTTTGGGTAGGAAGGAACACAGCTGCTTAAGAGAAATTAGGCAACAGGAGCCATTTTTCAGGTGCTATTGGTGCCCAAGCATCCAGGTTTGTCGAGCCTTGCCTTAAGAGCAACCCCGTGAATAGCAATTTAGGTGCAATATAAAGGAAAATTCTCCAGCTATGGCCAGTCCAATTTACGAATACATTGAAAAGGCAAAAGGAAGGGAGTCCAACATATTCACACCCGCTTATTCACTAAGCAGCGATGTTTAAGTTCAACAAGGGTGGTGGATTTTTTACAGTGAACAATGAAATACCATGAATTTTCTAAGCAGAGGAACCCAAGTATCAACGGACTGTGTGTCTTTCCTCCACCAATATTTACAGAGGTCTTTCAGAAAATGTATCTCACATTCCATCTTCCTAACAGAGAACCTATAATTTTTTTAAAAAATAAAAAATTTGAGAAAGTATTTTACCAGGAAGGATACATTGAGATTTCTCTAATTTTCAAGTATGTCCTGGGTGGCGAGTATGTACCGTTAGGGGTCTTGCCAAAGGACACTTACTGGAGAGGTGCTCTTGCCGGGATCGAACCTGTGTCTCCACAGTCTCTCTCCACGGTTATAAACCAGTGATGTTACCTCTACTCCACCCGGCCAGCAAATGGTATACCTCACAGAGATCCATGGAAGCTGTATAAATGTGCAAATAGCCTTAATAATTTGAATTATGCTATAGAGAAATGCTTCCCACAGCATGCAGCATTCATATGCTGCAGAAAATCAAACAGTCTTAATGAATATATTTTCCCTTGCAGCATATGACTTCTGCATAATACAGGGGAATAATTTTCACATACTTTCCATTGACATGTAGAAGTAATGAGTTTTGGGAAATCTAGAGGATACTGCAGGTAGACTGTATTTTTACAGACAGGCTTGGGTGGTCGCATTTTTTTTTTTTTAAAGTTCTTATAAAAATACCAAACCTAAAAATTTGAATATTTAAAGGTCTAACTTCCAAAGTAAATCCAGGTTCGATTTAATCGAATCCTCTGACCTGACTGCCTTTTCTTGCAACAACCTCTGCATAGATTTCAACTACACTTCTGTTGCTGTTTTACGTTGGAGAACTGGATCCATCGAAGTTGGAACCTCTAGTAAGTGTCCCTGGGCAAGACACCTAACGGTACATACTCGCCACCCAGGACCTACTTGAAGATGAGAGAAATCTCAATGTATCCTTCCTGGTAATATACTCTCAAAACAAAAAAAAATAATTTGTACAACAGTGAACTTCGAATAGACGGAGTTCACTTCTATTGCAGAAAAACAGTGGTGCCATTTACATTTGTTCAGCATTGTTTGCAACAACATCTCCTGTAGTTGTTGACCTTTTCTTCTCTGAATGGCCAAAGTTCACAGCTGCAGCGACATGGTTTTTTACCACTGTTTCACTGTAGTAATTACAGTGGTTAGGGAAAAACCCCTGCAGTTAAGTTGATAATCAAAACCTGCTATGCCAAGCTAAAGCTAGAACAAATAAAAAGAAACATAACGGTGACCGGCCCAACTCAAGTGAATTTGTTCAAAATGTTCTGCCAAACTGGGGGATGAATACATCACAGAGGGATAAGAAAGGCTTTGTCTCTCTGCTCAGTCCATTTAATTAGTCAGGTTACCAATCTCAAACTTCTACTTAATACCCAGCAACAGTTGACTGTATTACATGAGGTCCGTGAGATATTTGGAATACTCTGTTCCGGATACAATTATAGATTTAGTGATTAAATACTTTTGGTTATTCTCCAAATTCTGTTTGAGCTTTCTGCATTTTTGTCATCGCTGTGTTTCAGAGAGATATACTCAACATGAACCAAATAAAGCATAAAAAAGGCAGTCCAAATGATGTCTAAAGAAGCAAATACACACACATATACATATATATATTTGTTTGACAAAGATAAAGCTTTAAATTAAATTAAAAATATAGGGCCATATTACAAAGTTGGTGCTAACTTAACCAGAGCTGTTGTAAACTTAACTCCATAGGCTATAATGGCTCTGGGAAGTTTACAACTCTGGTTAAGTTAGCACCAACTATGTAATATGGCCCATAGTTTGTTCAGGAGTCTAGTTGTTGTCACGCCTCCTAGATTTTATCACAGTTACATTTTAAGATGAAAATAGAAAATTTATTAGCTGACCAACGTATAGGAGTAAGGCTGGGTTCACACCCAAGCGTTTTTTTTGACGCCGTATCGCGCAAACGTGAAAAACCCGCATTTATAAATTTATAATAAAAGGGACAACACAGAAAGACACAGAAAGATTGTCCCTTCCCAGAAAGCTGTTGATCATCCTGCACTGATCATCCTTCTGGAATTTAGGTCAGGAATTTACAGTGCAAATTCCCAAAATGTCAGTGACACAGCTTGCTCACAATGAAAGCCACTGGATTGGCTGATCACGCGAGTAAGCATCCTGACATTTTTCAGAGCTTTCATAACACAGTTTCAGGGCAGGCTGCCAGCTGTCAATTCTGGACCAGTGCAAGAGTGACCAGGCATTGTACATGTTAAAAGACTGTAGGGATAAAACAAGAAGGAGAATGAAGTGAGGGGCAAGGAAGAGTTCAATTTTAGTCTCTCCGGCATCCCTCCAATGCCAAACTATCCATATATATGGACAACTGTTGGATATTGACTGAGTAGGCCCAAGCTCTAAGCTGTATCTAACTTTTTAGTTAGCCGCAGCGGTTCGTAATTAGCGTTAGGACTGTGATCCTAACGCCAAATTACTGATTGCTTACCCTTTGCACTCACTATGTTCCCTCAGCATAGGGAACACAAAGAACAGTAAGCACGTGCTAGAAAGCGCTATTACCAATGCGCTAATGGGTTTTTTAACCCATTAGCGATTGGTATGTAATATGGACGTAACAGAATTACCGCTTTTAACCTAATCGCTAATGCTCACTTATGTGAAAGCTAGTGCTAAGGAGGGGATAGGGCCAGAAGAGTTTCTTGGGCAGAATATAAGCATTTTGCTTAAGCTATACACAGTGTGTGTTAACACATTACATGTTACCAGCTAGTGTTTTTCAAGAGTTGTGGGGGTCTTGCTTTTCAGATGCTCCCTCCCCCCTGAAAACACCTGTTTTAAGGATTGTCCCTTTACTTTATTACTGACCAACTGCAGGAATCCTCACCTGACATCATTTCCTCCATGAGCAAATGACCCAAAGCATGCTGTAAGAATCTGGAGAAAGTGGAATAGTAGATGGACTTCGGACTTATCTTTTTCTTCCTTGTCTTCTTCCAGTGGATCATCTGGAAGTGGGTTAGGGTCACCCAGTTCTGTAGCAAGTTTCATTTCCACGGCACCTTCGTCGGCTTCGATCTCAGCTTCTGCAACTGCATTGCAATAGCTGGAGTAGCTGTCGTAACGTATCCGCTTTTTGGAGTACGACACGGTGTCTCCCACAAGCTTTTCGCTATCCTCTGGAGTGGCCGCATCTACCGTTTTGAAGGTCGAATGTACTGGCATACCACAAATAGCAGCTGTGTAACATGTGTAACTGTTGTTGCGCCTCAGTACCCGGTAGTTATTTTCAGGAGCAGGACGGTCATCTGTCATTCTGTCAAAGTGTATTTTGTGCAGCAGGTCTTTGTAAAGCCCAGAGTCTTTATGCACTGTGTGATACACGTGTGCATCGCTTTTCATGCTATGGCCATCAAAATTAAATGTACCGTTAGAAATTGGAGATCTTATAGAGCCGTTGGTCATAGAAGCAGCTCGTCCTGTTATTGAAAAAAAGTGAAATAAATTGTTTATGATCTATTTGACACCCAAAACAATTTTATTATTGCTGTCACTCACTTCCTGTTAGACAGGAGACGGCAAGCAGTTTCCCCTTCTAAATGCCCAACATGGAGCTTAATCCCTTAGCTAGAGCCATTTTTCAGCCATTGGCAGTCTCTGTATTTAACCACTAATTTCAGCCGTCTGAGATACAACCACGACTGTTATACTTGGTTTGTTTCATCAGACTTTGATCAGTTCTTGAAATAAGAAGAAATGACACTCTACTATAGGTTGAAAAATAATGAATTGTTTGGGTAATTTTGACTGTGTGCATTGAAGCCTCGTTCACAAAATATTTTATACAGTTTGTGAGTCCACAATTAGCACCATCGGCACAAGAGAAAAAAAAAAGGATTCTATGCCCATTCTGTTTGAAAAAAAATTATTACTTTTTTTAAGCTAAAATTCTGTCACATTTTACCATTTATACAGAAAAAGAGCCAGGATAAAATGTCAAATAAGAGAATTTTTTTTTTTTTTACAACTACAAAAAAAAATATCTTAATATTCCAGAGGGGTGACATGTGCCATTTTGCTCTTGTATGGGAGCATATATGCCATTTCAAGACTCAGAAGAGTAAATATTAACAAAAAAATACACACAGATCACAAAACTGTGTACCACTCTCACCCTAGATAGAAAGTGAAACAATATTACCAATTTAAATTATCCCTGAGGTCTATCATTAATTTTGACATCTGATTTATTTAAAAATAAAACATATAAAAAGTCATATCTGAAATCAAACACAAAATAACTGAAATTAATTTGGTGGCTACTGACAGATGTTCACTATCACACTTGACAGCTATACAAGAACGAAATCCCTCATTTGAATGGTGGAAAACGCCTCTTTGAAAGAAGTGATCATGTGAGATATTTCTATAAGGAGGGTGTGATATGCGCCCTTTTAGATTATCTAGAATACCTTTATATTTCTAAATTTGCAAGTTATTTGTCATTGCTATGAAAATTATATTGTATTGGGGTGAAAGGAGATAATGGCAGCACTCTTTGCTGTGATTGGGCAAGTGGAATTTGCAATATCTTATTAGGGAAATCTTTATGAATTTAACATATCATCAAGTAATGGATTTACAAAGGGAAAGTAGACTTCAGGATGACAGGTTAACCTTACAAAAGCTTGCATGGAAGACAAACAACAGCCTATTATGCTTCTACAACCAAAAATCATCATCTACAATAGATAAAAACACTTAAAAATATAAAGTTACTTGCTTGAGACTTTAGGATCTTTGTTAAATGTTAAGCAAAAACAAATTAAGCAATTATCGTTAAAGGCCTTAACACATCACTGCAAAACATAACAGATTTAAAAAAAATGGAAATGTCATACAAATAAATGCCATAGCCTTAATTGGTAGTAAGAAAAGACTACAAACGCAACATAATCCAAAGTGTTCTTTTTTTATACTTTAAACTCCAAGAGCAGTAAAGAACAATTTATAGCTACCAAGAGTAGAAAAGCGTAAGAGGTGAAGAATAATAAAACGTACCATATGGTACTCTTGTGGTTCCATTTGATACAGAATCAGATCCAACTGTAGCTTCAGTAGTGGAACTAGTTAGAGGCACCACACTTTCATCATTTCCTTTGGCACCAGGCAGTTCTTTGAAGACAGGACTGTCCTCTTCTTGTATTTTATCAAGGCTTTCTTCTGATATGCGTGACAATGCCCCCTCTTTCTTTAATCGACCTGAAGAAACATTGAAAGTGGAATGAGCCCGTGGCATTTTAGTAAAAAGGTATGAAATGAATGTTAAGGACCAAACACAGTAACGGTTTCTAAATATAGAAGGGATGTCTAGAGTCATGTGTGGTATAGTAAAAAAGCTAAGAAGCTAGAAATTAAAAGGGACGTGCAAGTCTAGAAATTTTTTATTTTTTTTAAATTGACAGTTAAACATTTTTATACCAAAAGACAAACTAGAATAAAATCAATGAAAGTCAAAAAGTTCTAAGAATACGTAAAAAATGTTTTTCTATAAACTCTGTCATTTCATTTTCTCTGGCACGCCACTCAGGGGTGTTTCTTCAGCTCCCACATCCTGAATATTCCCCACGCCGACCATTACTCCACCCATCAAAAGGTTCACATGAACGTGCACAAGCTGTGCACGTGAAAGCCTGTGCATGCTCAGGACCTCAGACTGGAGAAACTGAGGAACTGATTATTAGCTATCTCTGCAACTGTGCAAGCAAGACTCACGCTCACTCAAACTCCCTCACAGGTCACTCACACCCTTTCGTGTGCTGTCTCTTTTGTGCACTCGCTCTCACTGCGCTTTTTCTTGCGCTCTTGCTACGCTTTTTCTTGTTCTCACTGCATTTTTCTTGCAGTCTCTTTTTGTGCTGTACCACACACTCTGCTGTCTCTTACTCCCTATATGTATTGATTTCTTTCCTTACGTCTCTGCAGTAGCTGGGGGTGAAAGAGTTACAGATTGGAATGGCAATAAGCCCCATCTCCTCAGCTCACAGTGCAGGAGGGAGGTGGAGCAACTCAGTTGCACATGCTCAGTGCGTTTTTAATGTATTTCACAGAATGCTCCGTGTGCCTCCTGAGGGGGGCATGGAAAACGTCAAGAAAGAAAAGCAGGTAAGTTTGAAAAAGCATCATATTTACTTGCTTTTTATGCTTGCTGAATGAGACTAATGGCTCATTCAAAAGGCATAGCATGTTTTCAAAGTCACACTGACAAAAGTATGCATGTCTCTTTAAAGGTTTAATTTGAAATTCAGCATGAGACCCAGTGAAGGAGTTGTGCAATATAAATGCACACTTTTCAGTGCTTCAAAGATTTCTTGGGGAAAAATCAAATCAATAGAAATTTAGTAATGCTGAGAAAGAATAAGCAGCAGTAGTATTACAATAGTAATAGTTAGCAATAGTATAGTAAAGACAGTTTAAATTGAAAAGAGGAAAAGGGAAAACATACTTGCAATTTTCTTTTTCATCCATGGGCATACGAAGAACCATACTATTAAACCAAATAACACAGCAATTCCTAGGGATAAAAGTGCAGTGGCCCACACAGGAAAGGACTGTAGTCCTAGTACTGTAAATAAAAAAATAAAGATGAATAATTTGGTAAAATGTTTAATAGTACAGACTATTTCTAACTCCTGGGTGTAATGATAGGAATAACAATTTAATAAAAAATCTGAATAAAAAAATAAGGGAGCCTTTTGGACATAGCTACAGATAATGTAACGTAACATGACAAACAGCTTGACAAATTTGATCTGGGAGCAGAAACAATATGCCAACCACTCCAATATCAAACACTGAACCCATAATTCTCACAATACCACACATACGCAAATAGCTATAAGTTATTACATTTACCATACCATTAAAGTCTATGAAGTCGGTAGGTTAACCAGGCGCCAGGTTAACACATAACTTGCGATCTAGTCCATGGACATTAGACCATTGGAAATATTGGAACAACAGTTGGAACGGAGAAGAACAGAGGAATGGTTTAATAATACGGTCATGTACATTCTTGGGAGTGAGCAGAGGGCTGTCCTGTAGGGCTCTTCAGCTCCCTGCGGTCACTCATTCCATCGGCATGTCACTGAAGTGAGTGATAGCAATTTTCTTAATTGGGAGTTACACAAAATTTTACTATGTATTGGGCTAGCAAAAACATTAGCACACAAAGCCGTGTGAAAAAGTACACCATCTTTGAATTCCATGGTTTTACGTATCAGGACATAATTCAAAACCATCAGATTCTTAGCAGGTCTTAACATGGTAAATAACCTCAGCTGAACAACACCGCACCATATATTACACTGTGTTAGGATTTATTTAATAAAGCCAAAATGGAGAAGGTATGTATGATAAACCAAGAAAACCCTTACAATATGCCAAAGGAATTAAGAGGGTAGGTAGCAGCCAGTTGCTATTTAAATGCCCTTGATCAACTGATCATCAGCAAGTGTTCCTACCTCTATAAAAGCAGACATATTGGGGGTTTGCTGGTCTAGAGCATTCAGGTGTGTGTTAACACAATGCCAAGGAGGTAAGACAACGGCGATGATCTTAGAGAAGCAATTATTACTGTCCATCAATCTGCAAGAGTTACAAGGCAATTTCCAAACAATTTTAAAGTCCATCATTCTATAGTGAGGAAGATTATTCACAAGTGGAAAACATTCAAGACAATTGCCAATCTTCCAAGGAGTGGACATCCAATCAAAATTAACCCAAAAGAGCAGACCTGGCAATGCTCAGAGAAGTTGCAAAAAACCCAAGTGTAACATCTTAGGTTCTACAGGCCTCAGCATGTTAGAGTTCAGTCATTACAGTATAATTAGAAAAAGACTGAACAATAATGGTGTTTTTAGAAAGGGTTGCCTGGAAAAAATCTCCTCTTTCTACAAAGAACATGGCAGCATAGTTTGTTGAAAAACACAGCAACACAAACACCTCACACCAACTGTGAAGCACAGTGGAGGAGGGGGTGATGCTTTAGGCTTGATCTGCAGCCACTGGACCTGGGCATCTTATAATCATTTAGTCAACCATGAACTCCTCTATATATATACACCAAAGTATTCTAGAGTCAATATGTGAGGCCAACTGGCTGACAGTTAAAGTCTGGCAGAAACTGGGTCATGCAACAGGACAATGATCCCACGCACACCAGCAAATCGAAAAAGCATGGCTGAGAAAGGAAAGAATCAAGGTGTTGCAATGGCCCATTCCAAGTCCTGACCTCAACCCGAAAGAAATGCTGTGCTTGTAAACCTCAATGAACAGAAGCAACATTGTAAAGAAGAGTGAGCCAAAATTCCTCCACATCGACGTGAGAAACTGACCATACAAAAAACTATTTCGTTAACTTATTGCTGCTAATGGTGGTTCTACAGGACATGGAATCAGTGAGGATTTACTTTTTTTCACACAATGAGTCTTCATGTCGGCTTTATTTTTGTTAAATAAAGACATGGTGTACATTATATATCATGTGTTATTGTTAATCCGAGATTGTATTTACCCAATTTTAAGACCTGCTAAGGGCCAGATGATTTTTTTTTTATTACGGACAGATACATAAAGCCATAGAATTTAAAAAGACTGTGTACTTTCTTCTTCACTTTACTGTATAGAATTTGTAAATGCCTATCAGGTACGCCAAACTTATGTTGGGTAGTACAACATTCACTTTGAGGTTAATGGGAGTCTAATTTCTACACCATCTGTGAATCCCCTCACCCCCACCACCACCAGAGGTCTATGTTAAATGCATAGAGTCAATGCGAAAAAATTTAATGGCAGAGGGTCCTTCAGCTTTATGCCTTCTCCGAATCACTGAGTAAAGGCTTACTAATGTCAGGAGAATATGAAGACATTAATTGAGAATATCATTCGGCAATGAGATTGTCCTTGATCTCTAAGCTGTGAATATTATTGAACTTAAAGTGCACCCTGCAATTTTACCAACCTCTCCAATTCTTTCTCTGAACTATACAACTAAGAAAGAAGAAAAAAAAAAAGAAGATATTTTAACCTCTTGGGTGCAGGTGATGTGTGGGGATATCCTACCATTTCCACGAAACATGCGGTGGACGTCCCCCACATGTCATTAATTACCTGCAGCTCTGGGGGAGATCTCTGCTGGTCAGGGGGTAATCCCGCGGTGGTCTGATATCCTGAATGTTAGACCACACCTTGCAGGGGCCGCTACGAGACCCTTCCCACAGAACATCCCTGTGATAATAGTCACTTTGAACTCTGACTTGGCATTATTGTTGGTAGGTGTGGAATGGGGCTGTTCTGGAGGGTCTGATGCATCTTCCCCCCCCCCCAGCCCTCTCCCATGTCCAAGTCACCCAGTGCCTATATGGGTACAGGACGTCTGTGTTAGGATGGTTATCAATATGGTTATTGTCTATGTTTATATCTTACTGTTATTATTTCTAACATCATTACTGTGTCACTACAGCTCTTTCACCCCCCCCCCGAACAGAATACGTTTTACATATGTGACAGGTTTGAGAGGTCTTTGTTTGCCAAACATTGCCACTCTATCACACTGTTGTGTGTTCGTGCTGTTATCTACTTTTTACATGTCCACCTTGTGACTGCAATCTGCCCTATTGTTTTTTGTTAGGCGATTAAAATGGGTTATAGTGGAGGACTGGCTCAATTGAGAAAGAGGAGGAGATGAGGCACCAGGGTGTCATCTTTTATTGGTCTGCAGGTCTCTCCTTGCACTGTATATATTTGGCTTATATGTTTTATTATAGCCTGTTTCACCCCAGTAACGAGTCCAGCCTCATTTCTGAAGAATGCTATAAACACGCTTTCATTGTATCGGTCAATAAGCTTCAGCTAAGGGCAGGAAAATGCATGAAAGATTGCTTATAGGAGACTGGATGACATGTAAGGGAACAGCATTAGCAGATGTAAACCAGTTGGTGTACAGAAATCTGTTGTAGGCCTCCCATCAGTCAGATCGCGTCTGGCATCCAGAGCAGCACACTAAGCAGGTGTGTTTTCCTGTAGAACTGCTCTCTCCCACAGTCCCTCCCACCTGACACGAGAATATATGAAACTTCTGTTAACAGATATTTTACTTTAACCTCTCACCACTACAGGGCATATTATGCCGTCCCCGCAGTAGGTGGGACTGAACGCCGCCGGCTGCATATCATGCCTTGCCAGCGTCTATGGGCCACGGCAGGGCACAACCCACCAAGCGGTAAAAGGGATAATTCTATTTGTCAGTGAAACGATTGCTGACCTCTATAAAGGAACAAATGCCTTGTAAAGTGGGCAAAACATGCGTTGCCCATCAAAGTGGTGTGCTCATATTTAAGCTAAAGTATTATAAAATTTTATTAAAATGTCACACAAAAAAGAATCCTAAAAAAACCTGCTCTCGGTTACTTACATGGGGCGCCAGTGTAGAATATGGAGAAAACGTTAATTGCTATTGTAGCAGCATAAAACAGTGGAAGAGCTCGTAGTCCATTAGGTACAGGATCCTCCTGCAAATCAGAGAGAAAACATTCAGGGATAAAAAAATTAAATAATAAAAAAAATTCTTAAAGCTAGAAGTGTAACCTGTATTTGCATAAAGATATGCTAAAGTTCATATACTAAAATTATCCTCACAGCTTTAAAACAAGTGATTTACCTTATTCAAGATAAAAAACTTAATCAAGAAAAACAGGCCTGCGGACATCATACCGGACAGCAAAGGGGAAATAAACCAAGAGGCCACTGGAATAGAGAATTCACATTTAGATCAGGTTTACAGATAGACCATGCACATTATAAACTTAACTTCAGGCAACATCATGACGTCACAATAACAAAATGAGATTAAATATGTACAGCTGCACAATATATCCCCATTTCAAAACTGACTGTACATATTGCTCTTGTTATGGGTCCTGCTTAGATATTACAGTACAGGATTCGAAAGATTGATTTTGAGTGTTGTCTGCCAAGATCAGTGGATGCTGTTCAGTTTCAAAGCCATTGGATATAAAGATCGGGTGATCGTAAAACTGGATGTACAATATTATTTAGCTCATGGTCAAAATCTCTCCGGCCCCATTCACGCCTGGGCATTTTACAGTGCGTTCCTGTGCGCTGTAAAACGCCCAAGCACGGAACTTCCATGAATTCCTATGGGGTTGCTCACACCTGGGCGTTTTACAGCGCGTAGGAACGCGCTGGAAAACGTCCTACGCCCAAAGAAGTACAGGAGCTTCTTTGGGGCGTATTGCAGCGCGTTCAAGGCCATAGACTGCAGCGTGAACGCGCTGCAATGTGCGTTTTTACGTTTGCGAGTCAAAAAACGCGTGTATTAGGCGCGTCCAAAAATGCACAGGTGTGAACCCAGCAGTCCTGAAATGACATCTTAGCAGGTGATATTTATTGGTTTGGGTTAATCAGGATTCTGTGCTTAACTAGGCCCTGATCAATGGATATTTAAAAAGAAGTTATTATTAAAAGACAAAGAAAACTTTATTATTAAGGACATTCTGCCATTATTAATAAGGTTTTAATGAAATATTATATTTTATGGCGGTTTTCATTTTAGTTTACGATGTCATGGCATCAGGATTCCATGAGACATTTTTGGCAGCCAATATGGAATTGTGATCGTCCAATGAAATTTAGAATGCACAATGCGAAAGAGCATGTGTACCAAGAATAGATTATGCTTTTTTTTTTTAACTTGGGATAATGATCACCCACTTCTCATACCACCATCCTTACAGGAGATAGATTGGGATGTTCCTTCTTTCTCACAAAATGTAATTATTGTCATTCCAAAAAGGTACAAGAAGATCAATATTAGTGTAGGGCAGCTGCTTTACACCAATAGATGTTGTTTTGCAGGAGTTGCAAAATTAGCCCCCCCCCCAGTACAATAAGTTTGTATCCTGTGAGCATATACAGTTCCACTGAAAGTATAAAGACAAGATATTTGGGCAAGGAAATTCTGTTTGCATGCAGTGTTGGGACATATATTGGAATAAGCAGCTGGCCTGCGGCGATCATGACCAATCTTATCCCACCCATCTTACAGAAAAAAAATGTAGACCAGAGATAATCCATTAACTTAGTCCACATACCCTCACTCATAAAAGGAAAGGTCATTTACCAATCTTGACAAGTTGCATCCACTGAACACTATGAGTGCCAATTGCGACAAGGGAGAATCCAATAGTTGATCCGACAATGCAATGTGTTCCAGAGATGGGGAGCTTCAAGAAAGAGGCAATCAACTGCCAAGCAGCAGAACCTGCAAAGAAAAATGACATTGCTTCAAAATACAGTAGTTTGCTAGTGAACTCAAAGGACAGACTTGCATTTGCAGTATCAAACAGGTGGATGACATGTTCCCTATGGGTATCTAACAGTCTATCAAAATAAAAGCCAAGCACAATTCATCTTGGCTACTATAGCATAGTTGAACTTGCTAAAATACAGCTCTGTTAATCGCAAATGGGAAACACCAAGTAGAAGGTCTCTGTTCCTAGTCAGCAGAACATGCTAGTGGTTTTCTTTCATGAGAAACTAAGGGACCCAAGACTTCATCTTTGAGTGTTATGTTGCATTTACTCAGTGTTTTCTGAGGAGGCTCACATCTTTACTCTGCAGACACACGTCGATTCCAAAAGGATGAAAAATTCAGACATATATGCAACGGAGAGAAAACTAGTAATTCAAATATAATACCAGGGCTTGACAAATCATGGCAGGTCATTTTTACTTCTGGCTTATTAATTGAATATAAACAAACCTGTGCATTGCTCATAAAAATGTGCAGCAGGCTACGAAGTTTCATCAGAGTTTGTAAAGCCCTGTAATATACCCATATAGCAACAAATGACAGATTTACCAAAATTGAACAGTTGGAATATCAAATAAAAATGAGGTTGTTACAGTGATCAAAAAGGAATTATTTCTAAATGAACATTGTTATACAAACCTTATCAAACAAATTACATTAGGTGGAACCAGGTAAAGACAAAAGGAGGTACTGATAAATATCTCAGACCAAACTGATTCACTCAAGGTCTTCTAAACAACAACAAAAAATAAACCCACAACCGCCGTTGCAGCTCTTAAAAGGCGATAAAAGATATATACGATCCGTTGGGGGGGGGGGGGGGTTGTCCTACAAAGAGAGGATTCTTGATGAGGGTCATGAATCGTCCCAGTAAAGATGAGGTATTGCTAACGGACACAAAAATAACATAGGGCCCTATTCCAACCTTGGTGTAAATCCATAGACTATAATGGCTCTGGTAAATTTACAACAGCTCAGGTAAGGTTTACACCAGGCTTGGATTAGGGCCTATTGATTTTAATGTCCAGTGTTGAAAACCCAAAGAAGACCAGGTGCTCAAATCCCAGAAATGACCTATTATTGGAAATTCAAAGAAAGGACAATGTTTTGGGTGTCACAGCAGCATTTTTCAAATCAGGTCTTCCAGACAGAAGGAAGACCCTTGCTTCAGAAGGCTGTCGAAGCCTGTAGGACTCTTCCCAAAAGATGGAAAGGTGGGGGAAACTAGCACAAAGTGACCAATACACTTTGTTAATTTGGCCATGGTGGATAGGGTATCCATTTAAATGGTTTTAAGTACTTGACCTCAATAGCTATTGGGGTGGTAAAAACAGGCAACTCCTCTTACTTCATTCTGGAAAGTCCTCTGTGAATGTTTTCATATTTTTAAACTGGTCTGGTGGTTCAGCCAACCACCAGCAGTTTCACCACATACTATTTTTGCAATATGGCGTAAATATTTTTGCTGATAGGAAAAGCATTAAGCTGGTAGATGAGCAAAACATTCCCTACAGTTAACATTTACATCATCCCTTAAAAATTTACAAAGAAGAGATGCTCAAATATTCCAATCAGACAGATAAATGTAAAGATAAACTTTATTCCATGTCTACTGCAGCAATATTTTCACGATGAGGCACATTTTGGGCGTGCTGAAAAAGCCCACCTAACAAAGCTGAAAGTAAGCAGGTTTTATCTCAAATTCAAAGTTATTTTAGAGGAATTTGCGGGATAGGAGTGCAAAAAAAAAAATTATATTGATATGATCATCGACCCTAGACAACTATACAGATTTTACACTAATTCAGAGTCTGTGAGCAATATTTTACACACATTCAAATATTGCGACTTTCTTCAGCAACATATGTACTTACCAACCATTGCACTAACTTCTCCAGCCATCAACAAGTCAATGGTGTCATTGTAGAGATTGACATCTATGATACCTTTCCGGATTGTCTCACCAACTTTCGCTCCCAGTAACACGGAGCCAACCGTTTCAAAGATGGAAGCCAATATGCAGGCTTGCCTTAAGGTCACCACTCCAGATCCCACTGCAGTGCCAAAGGAGTTAGCCACATCATTAGCACCCACTGAAAACGCCAAGACGAATGCAATAATGAAGCCAACAATAACCATCCACAGATACTCATCAAGAACCATTTTGATGCTTTTGTTTTTCTTCTGGCCACAAAAGAAATTGGGGGGAAATAAAAATCAAATGTACTGCTAGTAAAGGCTGGAAACCCAACTGAGCAGAGTCACATAAACAAGTATGTGTTCTTTGGGAAATGCAGATTAGTGTTCAAAATATGGAACACATTGCTAACTGAGGATTATCAAAGTACTGTCAAAGTTATTTTTGATGTGCTCAGTCAATAATAAAACAAATTCCATAGCGTCCTTCCAAACAAGTTAGTCCAGAATTATTCGGTCCTAAAACACAAACAAAAAAGAGACACAGTAAGATTGGGTTATAAAAAACAATATTCTCATATAGGGAAATAACAGTAAAAAAGCACATAAGAAAGGCAAATCCACTAATGGGATTTCAGGTTCAGCATGTGACATTTAAGTCATGAAGGCACAGAAATGAGATTATGGTTTGAACGAGTCTTTGTTACATAATTACTCATGAAATACTACACTTCACCGGCAGAAAATACAAAACACAATTATGCAAGAAAAATACTGTATTATAGAAAAATAACACCTTCAAATAACTGGTGCTATGAAAGCTCAGTTTTTTACAATTATAGAAGTGATTGAAAGAAACTTGTTTACCATGTCATACAATTGTCACTGGTTTTGTTCTTATACAGATATGTTCTACTATGAAAAATTTGTGATACTTTTTGCGTAGTTTTAGAAGTGAAGAGACATTGTACACTAGGCATGTCCCGAATCAATCTCAAGGATTGGGATCCGATCAAGGCATTGATCGGGATTGGCTATATCCTTTATTAAGCCAATCTGACCCCGAATCCTACCCTGTTGGGACGCAAGTGCTGGGTTATCTGGTGACTATGCCAATGCCCACTCTCCGACCTGCATTGGTCGGAGTCACCAGATAACCCTGTTGGGACGCAAGTGCTGGGTTATCTGGTGATCTAGCAAATCCAGCAGGTAGCATAGTGTGCTAGATCACTGGGAAATAGTCCAGTGACGTGCTGTGGCAGCAAATAGGAATGTCTGGGCTGCTACTGGAGACTGAGCCGGAGCCAGTGCGGGCAGGGGACTCACACAACTGGGAGCCAAGATACAGTGTGCCATGCTTGCTCAGGGAATTGTTTGTAGCTGTGAGCATGCCGCTGCTGTTCTTGGAGCGCTACTTATGGTCATAAATGTGGACTGAAGTGCCTTATTGCTGGGCTGCCTTATGGTGCCTGAATGTAGAGCTAAGAGAAACCATGGCATCCAAGGAAAGCAGGTTTAAGTCGGATCAACAACTGGTGGAATCAAGTGCAATAACTGCCGATACAGAAAGCTGTATGACTGGATCGGCGCACATAAATAAATAAAATACAATCAGAACACCATTATTATACCCTGCTAGATTTTTTGATAACAAAAAAAAAACACTTTTCCGATAGTGACCAGCATCTGCTACATGATTAACAAAAACACCTAAAAGGATATTGTGGCTTCAAGACAGGCAAGAAGGCCCAGTAATGGCATGGTCACATGGTCAGGTAGGGGAAAAAAAAATAAAAAAAATCACATATATAAAATCGGTTTTATACGCTTTATTTTGTAAATATTCCTGGGATATGAGGTTACATTTGTGGAATGTTGTGTATACTATCAGGTATGGAATGAAAGGACTAAATGGACACTCACCCATAGGACCAATCAATCTGGTGATGGGATGATCAAGACATAAAACCTGTGAGCATTATGTAACGGGATGGTCATCTTCAGTACTTCTAACTTTACTGGATATGACAACATCAGAACTACTCTAAATAGTTTCTGTAAAGACTGACTTCCTATTATTTGGGAGCTGTAGTTAAAAGAGCCAGGTGGAGGCTATACGTTATTAAAATCTTTAACCTCCATAAAAATAGCATCACTGACATAGGTTTGAAGAAACAATTCTCCCAAGCCTTAATAGATTCCAGAACAAATATCTCAGAAGTGGAATATTAGGATTTGGAGTGAATTGGGAGGAAAGTATACAAGATGTTCATGTGAAAACAGGTCTCTTGTTCTAAACAATAACTATTAACAATATTGGGGTGGCTCATTTTTGTTGGCCTGTGCCCCTCCCCCCTCCTTTGAAATACCACATTTGCAGAAACCAGCACGGAAATTTGTTATAGTTATGTATAACTAAGCAGATCAACACAAAACTCAGCTTTACTGTCCATAAACCTGTAAGGCTCTCCAACAAAAGCTGATGGACAATCTCGTGGGTAGAGCACTCAAAGCCCACGTAATTTAATGGTCATGGTGGCTGAAGTGTCCGTTAAGGCTGGGGTCAGACTAACGCATTTTTAATGTGCGTTTAGGCGCACTTAATCACAGCCGTAGTAGCAGCAAATGACGGGCAATGACGCCAATATACAAAGTACGGCCGCACGAAAGTTCGGCTGCGCAACACAAGCGGCAAACGAATGCAAACGTTGAACCACTAGTACTGACGTACAGAGTGCGCTGCGCCCGCATAGCGGCGTGTGTGCGTGATTAGGAGACGTCGGACGCTGCTCATGTCCGGCCACGCATAACGTCCAGACACCCAAAGTTTCCTGGTTTGGATCCGTAAAAAATCACGCACAAAAATGCGCACCGTATGACAGTTTTCGCGCATTCCGTGAAAAAATACGTCAATGCGTTCGGACGCACCTTTTTACGGACAACGCAAAAAATGCGTTCGTTTGACCCTAGCCTTAATCAGAGAATTATGTTGACTCAAACAGACTTACAAAATGCAGGCCAAAAAGCAGAGCAGGCAAAAGGTACTTCATAACGCGTTTCACATGTCATCAAAATATGATATATTAGAGAAAAGACCCTTCTGTCTATATTATTACAAAAAAGGACTGTGCTCAAGAGTGCCTTTTTATATTGGAAAAAGAGTGTAATTAATGATACCAAGGTAACAATTTATGAGAATTACTCCTTGCAGATATTTACAGAGATAGAAAACGAGAATGTTAAAAGTAGGGATTTCAGAAAAATAACTAGGTTTATTCATGGAAATTTGCTCTTACATTCATTGTTACAAAAAACAAAATTGCAATAGATGATTAGCAATTTGATTAATAAAGAGGAGAGCATTAAATCCGAATTTGAATCAAACGCCCACCAATGGTTAAATCCAAATCACAGATCGAAAGAGCTAAATATTATTATCTAATTTGTAGTGATTTACTGATGGGCCTTTTCAAACCACCCGAGATGTGTAGCAATTGGGTTCGGGGGATAGGGAGGCCTGATCCAATAACGCACGACCTGTGATCGGACCAGTCGCTAAATAATGCCGGGCCCTGGTATTTTACGGAGGTCCATACTCACCACACAGGGGGACGTAGAATCCGTGTGGGGATTATGGGTTGCGTTACAGAGCTTGATGAATGCTATGTGCAGATTTCACTTTGCAGCCCTGTCGAACACGCGTCAAGAGTTTCGCTGGGGAGGCTTTCAGCATGTACGCTTATAGCGCGCGCAATTCGTGTGCATGCTACAGCATGTGGCTGGCCCCTTCGAAGCGTCACAACGCTGCAACGGACGCCTTGAGGCACGTCAGTACAGGTGCACATAGTGCGTTCGTCTGACCCTGGCCTAAGGGGATCCTATTGCCGCTGTTCATGAAATGTACAGCAAGTTCTTAATTTTTAACCTCTGCAAAAACCTACAAAAACACGATAACCCTAACATATTTTTGTGACACCACATAAAATAAAATCACATAAACAACATAAATACAAAAGAATAGAGAACTATAAAAGAAAACCATAAAAGAAAACCATGCAAAAAAAAAAGTCACTACAGTTTGACCAACCCCCACCAAATTATTGAGGACATTCCACCGCTTGCCCATTCTCAGATTCTCCCACATAGCAATTTACGGCAGGAACCAGGAACACTAAACCAGTGTCCTTCTCATGGATTGACATTACCACTAAGACCTCAGTACTTCCAGCATAAACCACTAACTGGAGGGGAGCCAGGCCTAATAGACATGATCTGAGGGATCCAATTTAATTTTGAAGAGCAGTTTAAGTTAGCTAGAAAACACTTCATAGTGTCGGCGTTTAAACAGTTTAACTTGTAAAGACCCGGCTATACCACAGTAAGTTACAGAATACGGAAATCCCAATTCTAACACTGTCAAAGTGTAGATTTCTGTCAATTTAGGCAAAAGGTCGCTGTTCATCTGAGCTTGTGAAATCCTGCCAACATTTTTGTTTTATTTTAAACTACTGAATAAATCAGGGTAGGGCCTGTATAACAAAATGTGGGTAAGATGGGAATCAATTTATAAAACACCCACGCGTTCTATCCCCAGGATTTAATTTCAAACGGATTCAAAAATCATTAAATATTTGAGAATATATTAGATGAATTCACGTACGTATGTATTAAGGAAATAAAATTTGTTAAGATTTCACTCTCCTTTCACTTGAGATGTGAAACAACCCATTTGATATCTTTCCAGACAAAAAAGCAATCCTTTAAGGCTACATTAGCACACGTTTATTAAATAAGAGATCTGTATAGCTACAGAGTTACAAAGGCTGAAAAAGACGTGCGTCCATCAAGTTCAGCCTTTCACACATCACCTACTGCCGTTTATCCAAAAGAAGGCAAAAAACCCACAGAAGCAATCTGTAATGCACAGAAGCAGAAAATGCCAAAACCTAAAAAGAAAAAAAAGTGGATTTTGTTTTTTAGCTCCTATACATTTACAGTCATGGCTGAAATTGTTGGCACCCCAGACATTTTTCCATAAAATCAAGTATTTCTCACAGAAAAGTATTGCAGTAACACATTTTGCTATACATGTTTATTCCCTTTGTGTGTATTGGAACAAAACAAAAAAATGGAGGAAAAAAAGCAAATTGGACATAATGCCACACAAAACTCCAAAAATGGGCTGGACAAAATTTTTGGCACCCTTTCAAAATTGTGGATAAATAAGATTGTTTCAAGCATGTGATGCTCCTGTAAACTCACCTGGCAAGTAACAGGTGTGGGCAATATTAAAAAAAAAATCACACCTGAAAGAAGATAAAAAGAAGAGAAGTTCACTTAGTCTTTGCATTGTGTGTCTGTGTGTGCCACACTAAGCATGGACAACAGAAAGAGGAGAAGATAACTGTCTGAGGACTTCAGAACCAAAATTGTGGAAAAATATCAACAATCTGAAGGTTACAAGTCCATCGCCAGAGATCTAGATTTGCCTTTGTCCACAATGCGCAACATTATCAAGAAGTTTGCAACCCATGGCACTGTAGCTAATCTCTCTGGGCGTGGACTGAAGAGAAAAATTGATGAAAGGTTGCAACGCAGGATAGTCCGGATGGTGGGGTAAGCAGCCCCAAACAAGTTCCAAAGAAATTCAAGCTGTCCTGCAGGCTCAGGGAGCATCAGTGTCAGCGCGAACTATCCGTCAACATTTAAATGAAATTAAACGCTATGGCAGGAGACCCAGGAGGACCCCACTGCTGACACAGAGACATAAAAAAGCAAGACTACAGTTTGCCAAAATGTACTTGAGTAAGCCAAAATCCTTCTGGGAAAACATCTTGTGGACAGATGAGACCAAGATAGAGCTTTTTGGTAAAGCACATCATTCTACTGTTTACCGAAAACGGAATGAGGCCTACAAAGAAAAGAACACAGTACCTACAGTGAAATATGGTGGCGGTTCAATGATGTTTTGGGGCTGTTTTGCTGCCTCTGGCACTGGGTGCCTTGAATGTGTGCAAGGCATCATGAAATCTGAGGATTACCAAAGGGATTTTGGGTCGCACTGTAGAGCCCAGTGTCAGAAAGCTGGGTTTGCGGCCGAGATCTTGGGTCTTCCAGCAGGGCAATGACCCCAAACATACGTCAAAAAGCACCCAGAAATGGATGGCAACAAAGCGCTAGAGAATTCTGAAGTGGCCAGCAATGAGTCCAGATCTATATCCCATTGAACACCTGTGGAGAGATCTTAAAATTGCTGTTAGGAAAAGGCGCCCTTCCAATAAGAGAGACCTGGAGCAGTTTGCAAAGGAAGAGTGGTACAATTTTTTTTCCAAAGGGTGTGCAACCAAATATTAAGTTAAGGGTGCCAAGAATTTTGTCCAGCCCATTTTTGGAGTTTTGTTTGACATTATGTCCAATTTGCTTTTTTTCCTCCCTTTTTTGTTTTGTTCGAATACACACAAAGGGAATAAACATGTGTATAGCAAAACATGTGTTACTGCAATACTTTTCTGTGAGAAATACTTGATTTTCTGGAAAAATGTCTGGGGTGCCAACAATCTCGGCCATGACTGTATATAGATTCCGATGACTGGAGAGGAAAAAACCCAAAAAAAAACAAAACACAAATTCCAATCTCTCTAGGATACACTGATTCTATGTTAGCTGAAAATGCTTCTAAGCTTCAGTAATGCTTTGACAGAACATGGTTTTTATGCGAAGCATCACAATGTGTAAAAGCGAAGGGATTTATTAGTTATGCATTTTACTGCTGCAATGTGTCATGGCTTCCGAGAAAAAGAAGATAATAGAGGCACACAGATATAACCATCTGAAAGACATGTGATTATCAGTTCTCCAGTATATTGTTCGAGACTTCATAACATTAGGAGCGCTATTAATCTGATGCACCATGCACAGATCGGGACAGGAAAGGCAAGTCCATGCATTATTCCAGTTGCCACACTCCTTGCCAATGTCTCTGGCAGGACATAGGCCTGTCATTCCCTGATGGCCATCCTGTCCACTATAGATCTTCATTAAATTTTGTTGAAAAGTGTCACAATGTGAGGTTTCACATAAAAGCCATATTATGATGAAGCATTACTGAAACTTACAAGTGTTTTCAGCTAACCTAAAGAGAAATAACTATCCTAGAGCAAATTTTCTTCTCTCTCCAATCCTCAGAATCTATATAAAATGTGGATAGAACTTTGTGCACTTTCGAGATTCCATTTTAGCCGAAACTATGGTGAATTCACTATTGGCCGTAGGGTCACCGTAGTGCAGCGAAGATGGAGTCGCCAAGGCCTCATGAAAAAGTTGGGGAACGTCGAAGAAGAGCGGCAAACTGGCCTTCGCGAAATCCAGCAAACTGCAAAATAAACGGAACTCTATTCTCCCAATAGGTGTTTAAACCAATAAAAAACGTGTCTAAATAAAAAAGGTCCTATAAAAAAAAATAATAATAATAATAAAGTCTGTTACAGAATTGAAAAAATTAAGCCTTCTAAAAAAATTGGAAAACAAAAATTATCAAAATCTACAAAAAATAAAAAGTATTCAAAGAAATAAAAAGGCTTTTTGCTGAAAATGAAAAAAAAAATTTTAAATGAAAAATGATATTTGTTTATTGAAATGTATGGGATTTACCGGCTTAAACCTGTCGTATAGAAACACTGAAAATCAGGGCATTTCAATGACACTTGGTGCAGTTTGGCTTTCTGTGAATAGGTGAACCATTACCTCTCAATGTGACAATTTCACTGCCGCAGAAAAACACCATACTGCACTGTATTTCGCTACCAATTCGCCAGCATTTGGAGAATTGATAGCTTTGTGAATAGTTGAACTGCCCCGAAATTGCAATGTACGTTGAAACTACCCATTCCGTGCCCTTCGATGGCAAGTTCGGGGCTTAGTGAATAACCCCTTAAGTGACAGTCTGCCGCAGACAGCAAACACTTAGGCCGGCATCAGACAAATGCAGTGATCACGCCGTGTCGCCACAGTTTAAACGCCCGTCGTAGCATAGAATCACGATCAAAAGAGACCCACACACAAACGGACGCAAGTTACGCAAGAACGTAAAACCGTTAAGACGGATGCGCAGAGTGCGCCACGTCTGCGTAGCGGCCTGTGTGTGTTATGTTGCGATGTCAGTCGCAGCACATTTGCGACGTCTATAACGTTGACGCTCAGAGGTTTTTATGGTCTGGCTGACTGTACTTGCATTTTAATTATAATTAATTTTGATTCCCGTATTTCCCTTATTTTGTTTTACATCCATAAAAAAACCAGACCGTGTGTTGTCTACAGTATCTTCCGTCAGTACGTCCGTCCGTTATGCATGCACGCAGAGCGCGCTCAGACTGCGTTCATCTGACATTAGCCTTAGTAGTAGGTGGTAACCGCAGGACTCTTTATGTGCTCATGGATCCTTGTGCTCTGGGCCTCAACCCATGATATCTTTCACACGCACTCAAATACTTTAAGCATTTGCATCGGTTACAGACCATGCCACTACAGCTTTGCACAGGATGCAAACGATGGACAGATCACAGTAGTCACTTAACTATTACTGTACTGTTACAGTGCATGGAGGTCACCTGAGGTGCGTTCAGTTCCTCAGCCGTTGCAAGTGCTAAGTTAGCAACTTGACACTGAATGTTGTGCTGCGGCTCAGCGCTCAGCACTGCTAATTTAGCACTTGCAGCTAGGTTGAGAGTTGCTGCAGAGTAGCTGAGTGTGACGTGGGAAAGATGGCCGCCTCCACGGAGCATATAATCCAATAAGGAAATGTTCAGTTTAAAGTTTTGGTGGATCAAACCAGCAAATATTTATTGGAACATGGTAAACATTAACACTAAAGTGGTAATAAAATGGACAACAGTGGATATTGCAGAAATAGCACCTTTCATGAAGCAATCCGCTGCTGTTTCGCTTCCATATTCATAGCCAAAGCGTTCAGTGAGACAGCCGCAGCAAACTGAACTGCTGCACTGAAGCAATTCAGCAGCTGCTGAGGACCTGAACATGCCTCAGCTTAATCATTTTTGATCTGCAGCTTAGTCTGTACTAGAGGTCGATACAAGCAGACTGGTCTGATCAGTTCAATACCAGGAGGAACCCAAGCGTTACCTGCCAGAATGTGAATACCAAGCATATCCCACAAACACATGTGTGTGTACAGACAAGTAGCGGGAGTATCAGGATTGCAAGCAAAAATTCGCAGTCATTTTGTGACCACTCATTTTTTATAAAGTGCAGTTATTTGCGTTACTCTACATCAGTGCTCTCCAACTCTGGCACCCCAGATGTTTGAGATCCCTGCTCTACATATTATTTAGGGGGTTAGTTGGGAAGCGTAGGTGCATGCTATAGTTGCTAACAAAAATGGAAATTCAAACATGGGCAGGAGAAGCTTCATTGAATGTCTTTTGACTTAGAACTGATGTGTGTTACTTGCTTTACCTTTACTCCACCATTCCAAGCAGTCTACTCATAGTAAAATTCAAAAGAAAAAAAATAGAACTTCTATAATAAAACATATAGGTTTATCACTAGTGACTAGTCTTCCTTAAAATTCCATTCTTTTCGGTTTCCATTAAATGAAAAATATAAAAAAATTCTGTTATTTATCGATACATTTTGTTTTTCAGAGGCTTAGTAGAAAGATAAATGTGAAGGACATGCACAATTCAAGCAATGCCGCATACAAAAGTTATTATTTGCTTCCAGCAGGGTTACACTATAAGGTATAGAAAAAATATACAACATGCGCATGATTCATATGCCCAAGTAAAAGACAGAATGAATCCATTTCAGGTGTCCTTGTATTAACATTATTTGTTTGATACTTTGCTTGATGGAACATTCCTGCTTGGAAATAAACTTTATTACAGAACATAATTGAAGCATTTAAAAAGCATCGGGCTAGAACGCATCCTAGCCGTTAATGGTGAGCCACAATATGGAAAAAGCATGTAAACCATTCGCTATTATCGGCTCTATTCCGGCCTATATCAACAGCTTGAGCCAAAATATTTTCCAGCCACTGACATATACTGGCTGCATCACCACCACCACATGTACTGGCTGCAAGAGTCCATAGGACTCAATGGAGTCCAGAAAGATCCTGCATGAGCTCGCTTGAGTGGGGACACGCATGGGACAGTGGTTCCCAATTTTTTCCTGCTTGCAGCCTGAGGAAGATCTTTCGCTGTGGGATTAGGAGTAAGGTTTGTTTTTTTTGGGCGGGGGTGAGGTTCTTCTGTGTTAAACAATTTTGCAAATTCCCTTAACACCAGGTTCTGCGAAGTTGTATTAATTTCTGACCTACGTCTCCAGACAGGAACGGAGAGCTATGCTGGAATAGCGCACTGTTCTCACTTGGGGCAGTTATTAACATAGCTCATATACAAAGCATAGGAGCCGTCAATATACAGTATAGCGCAGCATCTTCCAAGCTGCAAGCAAAGCTCTGCTGGCGATGTAGAATGCCTCGTGCCAATACCTGAATGGCTTCGTTCAAATCAGGCCCCAGGTTTTTAGTTCGACACCCTATACTTAGGATTTCTGTCATCTTCTGGTGCTGTAAGACAGGTGTTGGCAACCTTGCAGTGGCCGGTAGAGTATAGACTGCACTGGTTACAACTCCAGATTTGGGGTGAGAGACATATCTTGAACAATTATTTAGCCTTTACAGCCAAATAATTTTTATATTTTTTTAAATTCTTCATTTTTGCAGTTTCAAAATAGGAGAAGCGTAAATATGGCCACGCAGGGCCAAAACAAGTCAGCAGAACAACAAGCGAGAACAAAAGGTATCTTAAAAGGCATCAAGTAATGAAAAAAAAAGGGGGGGCAAAAACATCCCCAAATGGGGGGGGGGGTCTCATCAAAAAAGAAGAAAGAAATCTGAAAAGGTGTCACAGAAAATCAGGGATAATCACATCAAAAAAGACATTGTCCTGAAAAATCAGCCAGAAGGCAACAGTAAACAAAAACTTCTCAGCGTGCAGACAAGCAATGGGGGTAAGGGGAAGAAGCGCACAACGACTCGGGGTGTGGAAAAGGGGAACTGGCTTGGAACCCCAAACGTAGCGGGCCGTTAGTCTCAGCCCGTGTCCAACTACATAACTTGGTGGGTACCAGTATTGGGTACCTTTCCCTCACAGAGATCCCGTCGCACCAGCAGGCTCTAAGAAGATCTGGCCATAGCCATGCAGCGGGACCAGGGCGTATGCCACAACCCTCTATTGGAGTGATCCTCAGCACCTGACAGCTTCTTCGCCACAGAACGCACCGTGGGGCCAGTAGTAGACACCTCCAAAGTCTGCAGCCCGGCCAACACCTGCGTGTATCCAGCGTCCCGATCCGCTGCCAGAACGGAAAGACCCCTCTCTCGTCCAACAGGTAAGGTCTTCTCCGCCTGGATCTCAGCCAGGGCCTCCATTTCCGGCTCCTGTCCGGTATATTACACACAAAGGAATTTTAAAATGGATGCCTGTAGCCATTTTGTTTTTAAAGTTACAGGGTTATCCAAAGAGATCCGAATTGCTTGAGAAAGGTAACCGAACGCTGAAAATCAGTGTTCGGTTACCTTTCCTGACCATTCGGCTATCCAGAGAGCAGGCAATTCGCCAAATCCTGGCGAATTGCCTGAACATACGGTGCCTGTTCGGTGCCTGTTCGAGGGCAGTGAAATCCCCATGAAAAAGCACTGCTTCGGCTATTCAGAGAACACAAACCAGCAGTGAAAGGTTCCCCTAATGCCCTGCCATTCGGTGGTTTAATTCGGCAAGTTTATTCAGGAGAATCCCATAGACTTCAATGTTAAAAATATTCCCGTTTTAATTCAATATCTAATAAACCGTTCATTATAAAATTCTGCAGCAAAAAGTCTCTTTATAGATTTTTTAGGATACTTTAAGCATTTTTCAGTTTTTTTTTAATTTTTTTTAAAAGTCCGATTTCTTTTTATTTATTTTTTCAGTTTACTTATTTTTTTGTAACAGTTATCATTCCCTGGACCTCCTGTGAAAATTTCAGACATTTTCGCTCAGTAGTTTCTTTGCAAACAGCATTTCATTTTCCCAGATTCATACAAATGGTTTTTTCTAATTTATTCACTGCCTCCTCTACGTCACAGCTGCTTCGGCTCTGTGTGATTCCGCTCGGTTAATCCAGATGTTTTTGCTTGTTTTCAGCGTGCATTCGGTTAGTTTTCGGCAGGTTTTCGGCAGCTTTTCCCTGCAATTCGGGGACCCTGTGGTGTTTGCTGAATACACCGCAGGGTCACCGAAATGCAATCGGCAAAAGGAACCGAATTGAAGAGAACGAAAAGTCACCGAACGTGCGGTAACTTTTCGAATCTCTTTGGATAACCCTGATAGTTTCTTTTCTTTAAAATTTTCTCTAGGTTTAGAGATGAACGAGATTTTTTTTTACAGAGTTCATTCCTGGGTGAAGTCTTTTATATTTTTTTTTAAGAAGTGCCAGACATGAAGGAACCTAGAATGTGTGTATGTGATAAGGCTAGGTTTAAGTGCTAAGACGTGTCATAATTTAATTTATTGGTCTGTCTTAAGTTTTTAAAACAAGAGATTTTGTCATTTGGGTATAGGAATAAGAGTTAAAATGTTCTGTAATATAGATTTATATTCACAAAATATATGTTTATAATCAAGGTATATTTTATTATATTTACAGTATGAAATATACTCCAATAAATATTGTAGAAAGTATATAATTGGTAAATAATAAAAATTACTAAAGAATAGATTCTGTTGAGTTAACCAGAAAAGAATTTAGCTGATAGGACTCTGAGTAACTAAAAGGGAGTAGGGATATAAATCATATGGAGACACAGTGTCTAATGACTGAAGAGAAGGTCTTTGTTAAGTCAGATTGATCTTTTGACCCGAGATAAGAAAATTAAAAAGAAATGGGGGAAATAATTAAGAAGTGCAATACTGCCCTCTAGAGGATAGTAAAAATTATAATTCATATCACCAAAATTGCCAGTGACGTCAAATTGGCTATAATAAGCGGCAATGTTGGTTACAAGTCAGTCAGAGATTCCAGCAGTCAGACTCACACTGCAATGCACTAGACATGACACTGAGAGTCCAAGATTCCAACACTCAGACTCACACCACGATGCAGGCAGATCCCAAGACATGAGGCAATCAAGATTCTCACCAAATTTCTGACTCTCACCACATCTCTAACTCACATGCATTGATTATCTGATATCGATAATCTTCACACATTCCAAATTATTACATCAGGAATTCCAAGGCAGACTTATCAACATCCAAATTGGACAGGTAATGTATGAAATGAATTAATGTAAATATATATATATTTGTAAATATTCTTGCAACGTAGACTGAGACTTCTCAAATACTGTTCGATCCAAAAATTCTTAATATCTTTATTCTGCAGATAAAGATATGAAGAAGTGGATATAAGGATTTATTCCAAAAAGAAATGTTGTAAGATTGATACCAATATATATATTGAATTTGGAAATTACTGTGATTAAAATTAATAAGCAAGGAATTATATAACTACAAAATAAAAAGCAAAAGATTAGAAGTTTAATTCTCGAGATTAGGGGAGGATTCACTAAATAAGTTTTTATTACTTATTAAATTAGCTCATCTTTTGTTGATCTATGTAGCATAGAGATATATATATATGTATATATATATATATATATATATATATATATGTATATTATATATATATATATTATATATATTATATATTATATATATATATATATATTATATATATATATATATATATATTATATATATATATATATATATATATATATCTATAAGAGCTGGCTGGTTAAACATTATTTGCTGGGAAATGCATGTTGTATTAAGCAGAAACGTTTATTAACCATTTTGTGTATTAGTTACTAACTGATAAGGTAAATGATATTAATCATATATGCAGTTACTAACCGGAGATACATATATTGTGAAGCTAGTTTTTATATGCTAATGGATTGTGGTTTATAAATTTTTGTTTATGATATGAGATTTGAAACTTTTTTGTATACGTAATAAATATATGTATATTTTTATCCAATTATTGATTATTGTATTTTTTAAAGCAAAACACAGACAATTAAAAGAATTCAGGATAATTTCTAAGAAATATAAACGATTGATATTTGTGTCTCGTATAAGTTTCTTATGAAATAATAATCCCTGATATATTGGAGGCAACTGCCGAGGTAGGTCCAGTAAATCCAATATAGACATATTGGAGGCTTGGCTGATAAGTCCAATATATAACGTGTTGTATTCACGTGCAGAGATTATATTCGACACTCCCAGCCACCCCGAAATCCAGTCATCAATCTTCGCCAGGAGCCGCATTTCAACGGGCTCCCCTTGGCCTCCGGCATCCGCTCCAAGCAGGGCTCGAGGTCCGCAAGGGCAGCCTCCAGGCCTCTGACAGAGGGAGTGCGCGCCAGATGCCTCCTTTCTGTGCGCTCCTCCGCCTACTCGACAATCAAATAGATCTTTTGATCAGGTACACTTATCATACCTTATTATTGATCTCCACCATAATAATTGTCTAAAAGTCAAATGCAACAGAGTGCATCAAGCCATCATATAAAATAAATCTGTGCACAAAGTTTGGACTTTATCTAAATGGAGTGTAAAAGGCTTAAATAATGACCATTACATAAAAAGAGTAGTTAATGAGTGTTGAGCTATCGATTAGCTAAATACTGTACAGGTCACCCTGATCTTTTTCGGCTTGCTTTCCGAAAGAAAAAACAAATGGCAACAGCTCTGTCAGTGATTGTGCTAGTTATTCTATGAGATGCAGAGAAAACATCACAAGATAAATTTGCATTTAACACCACTGCTATAATTTGTTATGGAATAAATCACAAGACAGCTAGCAAAGAAAGTTCACTCATATAGATCTAGAGCTGAAAACCCAGCTGATTTAAAGGACTGTAAATTACTGGCTTACAACAACAATTTTCAGCAGTTTTTAGGCAGTGATCAAATGTGGTTGCTAAGCATATACAGTCAGGTCCAGAAATATTGAGACATCGACACAATTCTAACATCTTTGGCTCTGTACACCACCACAATGGAGTTGGAATGAAACAAACACACTTGTTAAGGGACCAAAAGTAATGGGACAATTGGCTTCTCAGCTGTTCCATGGCCAGGGGTGTAATATTTCTTTATTACCCCAATTACAAATGTGCAGATAAAAGGCCCAGAGTTCATTTCAAGTGTGCTATTTGCATTTGGAATCTGTTGCTCTCAACTCTCAAGATGAGATCCAAACAGCTGTCACTAATGAAGCAAGCCATCATTAGGCTGAAGAAACAAAACAAACCCATCAGAGAGATAGCAAGAACATTAGGCGTGTCCAAAAAGAAGGAACACACCGGTGAGCTCAGCAACACCAAAAGATCCGGGAGACCACGGAAAACAACTGTGGTGGATGACTGAAGAATTCTTTCCCTGGTGAAGAAAACACCCTTTACAACAGTTGGCCAGATCAAGAACACTCTCCAGGAGGTAGGTGTATGTGTGTCAAAGTCAACAATCAAGAGAAGACTTCACCAGAGTGAATACAGAGGGTTCACCACAAGATGTAAACCATTGGTGAGCCTCAAAAACAGGAAGGCCAGATTAGAGTTTGCCAAACAACACCTAACAAAGCCTTCACAGTTCTGGAACAAGATCCTATGGACAGATGAGACCAAGATCAACTTGTACCAGAGTGATGGGAAGAGAAGAGTATGGAGAAGGAAAGGAACTGCTCATGATCCTAAGCATACCACCTCATCAGTGATGCATGGTGGTGGTAGTGTCATGGCGTGGGCATGTATGGCTGCCAATGCAGCTGACAGTCTGCAGTTAAAGCACATTATGTTTGTTTCCTTCCAACTCCATTGTGGTGGTGTATAGAGCCAAAGATGTTAGAATTGTGTCGATGTCCCAATATTTCTGGACCTGCCTGTATTTTTGCTAAAATATCGACACGCATGTGGGGATTTTTGTCTCCAATCAATAAAGTTACAGAATAAGGCTTTTTCTATGTTTGAACCAAATAAATTGATTGTATATTAGAAGTGGGTATGACTAAACTACCCCAAGCCAAAATAAAGGGACACTATATAATATAATACTTCTAATATACAATCAACTTATTTGGTTCAAACAGAGAAAAAGCCTTATGCTGTAACTTTGGAGACAAAAATCCCCACATGCGTGTCGATATTTTAGCAAAAATACAGTCAGGTCCAGAAATATTGGGACATCGACACAATTCTAACATCTTTGGCTCTATACACCACCACAATGGAGTTGGAATGAAACAAACACAATGCGCTTTAACTGCAGACTGTCAGCTTTAATTTGAGGGTATGTACATCCAACTCAGGTGAACGGTGTAGGACTTACAGCAGTTTGCAGATGTGCCTCCCACTTCTTAAGGGACCAAAAGTAATGGGACAGAATATTAATCATAAATCAAACTTTCCCTTCTTAATACTTGGTTGCAAATCCTTTGCAGTCAATCACAGCCTGAAGTTTGGAACGCATAGACATCACCAGACGCTGGGTTTCTTCCCTGGTGATGCTCTGTCTTCAGTTCCTGCTTGTTCTTGGGGCATTTTCCCTTCAGTTTTGTCTTCAGCAAGTGAAATGCATGCTCAATGGGATTCAGGTCAGGTGATTGACATACTTGAAAACAAGAGAAATCTCAATGTATCCTTCCTGGTAAAATCCTTTATAAATAAATAATGTGAGGGGTTGGGGGTAGGGGATAAATATTAACCCCTCCTGACCCCATCTGACAGTTTAAATGCTTTAGATTAAAAACTCAAAATTAATTCAGTGTTGTCTTGGAGCTACGCTGGATGAAGCATGTCAAGAGACTGTCAAGGTCGTAGGGCAGTGGTTCCCAATCGCGGTCCTCAAGTACCCCTAACAGGCCAGGTTTTAAGGATCACCTTGGAGAAAAGCAGACTGAATCCTGCAATCCGTGAGAAGTAAATCATATCACCTGTGCTGTGCTTCAGATATCTGGCAAACCTGGCCTGTTAGAGGTCAGCGGTTGAGGACTTGAGGACCGCGGTTGGGAACCACTGTCGTAGGGCATTGATAGAAATTGGTGGGAATTGGTTTCAAAGGTCATGAAGCACCAGAAGCTGCGCACAGCGTTCGGGTTCTGGATGGGACCCAATCAGCCGGAAGGTGAAGAAAAGCAACAGAGCTAAGATAAGTATGCCCACTTACAGACGATTGAGGGGTTACACTGCATTGAGTGTCCCTTTAACTTGGTCACAGTGAGCACTCTCAACTCCTTCCCTTATTTGCTGTTCCTGCAGGATGTTGCAGCATTCCAAAACAGAAGGCATCGCTCTGCCTGGAAGGCTGTTCGTCAGCTCACGCTGGAATAGTCTTCAGGGGTTAGAATACATACTGTATGGGTTGTATAGCATGGATTGCCAATCGATATCAAAAATAAGCATTCAAAAAATAAGCAATACGGTGAAGCTACGGGAGCCCCTTCCTCGCACACCAACTACACATTGTTGCTCTTTTTGGGAGAGCTGCTATGCTGCAGACACAGGTTCCAAGAAGACGAGAGGCACTCCAATGTAGTATGCACAGATTTAGGATCTCTGTCCAAAATAAAGATCTGTGCATATTACACCTGGAGTGCCTCTCATCTTCTTGAAAGCGAAAGCATTGAGTATCATCTGATCAGCAGAGCCACTAACAGCGCCTTCTGCTTCCTGGAACAGGCACTGTATGTCCAGAAAAGCACAAAGTGAGACCCCAGTGCTGGAAAAGTTTGTAAGGTACAGTATAGAAACATAGAAAAATGTCGGCAGATAAGAACCTTTCGGCCCATCTAGTCTGCCCAATTACATGGATACTTTACCTGGATTTATCTTTTGTTTAGGATAGCCTTATGCCTATCCCATGCCTGCTTAAATTCAATTACTGTTTTGGCCTCTACCACTTCTACTGGAAGGCTGTTCCATGTATCCACCACCCTCTCAGTACCCCTAAATCCCTTTCCTCAGATGTTGAGGTTAGGACTGTATCAAATATTCTATATTCAGCCCTTGGGTTTTTACGTCCCAGGTGCATTATCTTGCACTTATCCACATTAAAACTCAATTGCCACAACTCCGACCATTTTTTTTAGTTTACCTAAATCATTTGTCATTTGGCTGATCCCTCCAGGAACGTCAACCCTGTTGCAAATCTTTGTGTCATCAGCAAAAAGACATACTTTTCCATTAATACCTTCTGCAATATCACTAATAAAAATATTAAAGAGAATGGGTCCAAGTACTGACCCCTGAGGTACCCCACTGGTAACAAGACCTTGCGCCGAATAAACTCCATTTACCACAACCCTCTGTTGTCTGTCACTCAGCCACTGCCTAATCCAGTCAACAATATTGGAATCCAAGCTCAAAGATTGCAATTTATTGATAAGCCTTCTATGCGGAACAGTATCAAAAGCCTTACTGAAATCTAAATAAGCAATGTCTACTGCACCACCTGTGTCTATTATTTTTGTTATTCAATCAAAAAAATCAATAAGATTAGTTTGGCATGATCTCCCTGAGGTAAACCCATGTTGTTTCTGATCAATCCTTTCCTTTAACATGGTTTCCATTAATTTCCCCACTACTGACGTAAGACTAACTGGCCTATAGTTCCCCGATTCCTCCCTACTACCCTTCTTGTAAATGGGCACATTTGCTAATTTCCAGTCTTCTGGGACGACTCCCGTTAACAGATTTATTTAACCAATCCTTGCTAACGGTTTTGCTATTACATCACTGAGCTCTTTTAATAATTTAGGGTGGATCCCATCAGGCCCCATTGAGGCAGTCAGCGAGACTTTTATCCTCTTCTACATACCTTCCTTCCTTTGTTTTTAATCTAACTAATCCTTGTTTTACTTTTCTTTTCTCGTTTATGTATCTAAGTCACCAGCCTAACTTAATTTACTCACCAGACCTAACTTAAAACCTTAAGATGAATAGAAAAGATCTGTTTGAAACAAAAATCAAAATCACTCACCAGAAGATCTCCTGTAAGTGCTCACTTTGAAGACTTCACTTAGAAGGCTTCCCAAGCTCAATCCAGTATCGTGGCTTCTGCACACACAGCCAATCGGATGCCTCTCAGTGCTTCTGCATTAATCTGCACAAAAGCTGAACATAACCCTGAAAGACTGTCCAGCAGTAGAATATTGACAGTCTTCTGGGTGGAGGAGAGCCCTCAGCTTTGGAGAACGGTCACAAATTCATTGGTTATCAAGGGGAAACGAAGAGCATGGCCATAAAACTAGACCAACAACAAAGGTTATTTGAAAAGCCATCAAATTAAAATAATATGGATGACTGTGCGATGTGCTTTGTGCTGTTGCATGTGTTGAAGAGTAACGTCTAATGTGTCCTTTAACTACAAGGTCATTGGAAGTAAAAGGGTAAAGAAGCTTGAAAAAACTACCAAGGCATGGAAAAGTTTAAAACAGATCCGTATTCAAGTAATGTGATCGCCAGTGACAAAAGATTTACAGTCCAAGAGGGACAACATGAGATCAATGTTTTAAGGCTTTAATGTTCTGTACTACAGCAAAAAGAAACACGCAGTGCCTATGCATATAATGGGTTTTGAATGACTAGATTAATGCTGGTTCTTAGAATCATAATTTTATACATTTCTGAGTTACAGAGAAGGGAGTGTGAAAAGTTCTTAATAAAACGCAATAGTATTAGAAGAAAGCTTAAAGGGATACTCTAGGCAACATGACCATCTAAGCTTTTTTAGGTGGTCATGATGCCCTGAGTATGCCCTTTTCTTTGCTCACCCTTCCGCTGAGCCGATCGGCTTAAACAGTTGAGAGAGGCGGAGGACTTTCCTCCGCCCTCCCAGCTGTCAATCAGCAGAGTGGGATTTGTATTTCCCGCTTCTGCCGACTATTGCCGAGTAGGAGACGTCATTGCGCTTTCAGCGTGATGACGTCTCCAACGCGCCACAGTAGCGAGCCGTCGGCAAAAGTCGACGGCTGTGATTAGTGTTGCACGCATCCTCTTGCGTGTAACACTAATCAAAGGTGGAGCTGGGAGGAAGCCTGCTGATTGGCTGGTTTACGTGATAGGCGCGCATGCGCGCTTTGCACGTAAACCTTAAGCCAAGTTGAAGATTTACCACGACGGGAGTGATAGAGGAGGGAGGGGAGTAATAAAAAAAAAAAAATACGCAGTTGGAAAAGTGTAGTTTTTAGGGTAAGTAAAATATAAAAAAAATAAAAATAAATACTGAATGACCAGGTAGGGCAATAGGAATAATATAATGTAAAAAAAGGGGGGCTTATTTTCAGTCTAGAGTGTTCCTTTAACTACAGAAGCACCTCTGCAATATAGAGGGCACCAAAATTTTCATTATTAGTAACGGTCTCCTTTCCACCAGAGCCTGGATGCTGTAGAGTCTCGCAGCTAGCTCCCAACCAGTATTTAAAGAGCAGATGTTAAAGATCCAGTACACAATTGATACCCAGACACCATGTTGATTGTGTACACATTGTTCTATGAATATGAATTTAGGATGTCAATGTAGTCTCTATAATTAAAAACTTAAAGCAAAACACAGCGCTCATCACTGCTGTACGAATCAAGATGGAAGTCCATCAACCTTCAAATGGAAAGGAAAAAAATAAAAGAAAAATTGGTGTACAATGGTGTAAGAAGAGTGCAGTTATGCTGCAATTGTCTCAATATAAGTGGTGCAATTGATGTGAAGGCATTATACTCTTGTACTGGGGTCTAATACTTCCTTGTGGAAACTTATTTCAAAGCACTGTCATTTTTGTGCTTCCGAAAAAGATAATCATATGAAGATAAATATATACTGCATTAGGATTTTAGTAAAAATATGAACACATAAAGACAAAGTAAGTGCTACTTAATCTCAAAGAAAAGTGTGACATGACAGTACCAACAAAGCTTCTGTTTGCTTGCATTGTGATTTCCCTGCAGCCATCATGACCGTTGGCTGTTGTTGGCATTTTCTAGATGTTACAAATGCCTACAGATGCTGATCGCTCCTAAATCAGAGGATCTGTGACAGATTTTAAGTTCTTCCATAGACACTGGTTATGTAACCTTGGAGACGGTGAAGACACAGGTTCGAATCCTGGCAAGAGCACCTCTCCAGTAAGTGTCCTTGGGCGAGACACCTAACGGTACATACTCGCCACCCAGAACATACTTGAAAACGAGAGAAATCTCAATGTATCCTTCCTGGTAAAATCCTTTCTCAAAACCCAAAACAAAAAAACACAACAAAAGAACTCCGTCATGAGCTAAAGACACAGGTAACTGAAATGTGACATATAGGAACAAGAGCTACAGACAAGCATTGGTTTCATTCCATGCAACAGCCCCATCATGTAGATTCAATTCACAAAAATGAATCCAAATGTTCACTATCCTCTTAAAACAAACTTCACAACAATACTCCTTATACACAGGAAGAGGACTATGGAAAACCGTGTCCCAGGAACACATCTCATTTATCCGAACGACTGTCAGGAGCTTGAAAATGGATTTGAGTTCGGAAATTCTACCATCTATTTGTGCAGAAACACCTTTCCACAGGACATTGTTTTAATGAGTACATTCTCACAAGTCCCAGCGACAATACCATGAACAGTTTTTACTGTGAAAACAGTGAGCCAGGCTCAAGGTGCAAACATTGTGGTACAATATATAAATAGCTTTGCAATTTGATCACTTCAGCTCACTTGTATTAGTTAGGTCTCTGCTGAAAAATCCAAATCCGTTCCAATAGGGAATACGTTGTATTACTGGTTTTAGTGAACCGGTCACCAAGGTACTTTGCTGAAAACAAAGCTACAGTTAAACCAGCAGACAAGTTCCTTGTCCATACAGACAATTATTCATTTCTATATTGCAGAAGGAATTTAACCTAAAAAAAACAAAAAAAAAAAACAATTCCAATTAAAAGAATATTGTTAAAAAAATATTCTTTAATAGCATAACACATTATGTATCAATAGCAGCAGATGGGGGAGGTGTGCAAGGTTGAACATTGGCGTTTTGTATCAAACTACATTACTAGGTTACCATGTTAAACTTTACGGGTGTTTTTACCGTGACCTACTTATACAGATGTAGCTTATACCAAGCTAGGGTTGGGGAGTTATTCAAGTTCTCAATATTAAACTGGGCTTTAAGTCGATTTTAATTTTATGGAAATCAAGGGAATCTGAATTTTTTTTTAATTGATGGGGAGTACATCCGAGCATCGTCATATCAGAGCTGACAGATTTGGAAGGTGCCCACCAAACCTGTTGGCGATGTTCGGACAATTCTCCTTCAATTAAAAAAATAATAATTAATAATAACAAATGCACAGATACCACAAATCTCAATTTCCGTAAAAGTGAAACAGAGGTGGACCTCAAATACGATTAAGACATGAAACAGAAAAAGTGAGTCAAGGAAATCGCCCAACTCTGCACTTTTAGGCTGGTGTCAGACGAGCGCATTTTGTACGGACTGTGCGCCTGTGCAGTACGGACGCACTTTCTGACGGAAGACGCAGTAGTGGCCACACAGTCCATTTTTTAAACTGAGATTTTTGACGGATGTGGCAGGGGAAAATAAATTAAATATGAAAAACATTTTGTCCTTCAAAAAATGCTGGCCGCACAAATGCAGTCCGTCTGACCTCGTTCATCACTCACACACAAAGCTATGCGGACGCAGCGCACTCCGCACATCCGTTCTAGTGGTTTTACGTTCTTGCCTAAACTTGCGTCAGTTTGCCGCGTGCGTTGTGCACCCGCAATTTGGTGCTGACGCACTTCATGTGGGGGGCTCCATTGGCGATTATTCTATGCTGCGACAGACGTTATTATGTGCGCAAAAACGGACGTTCACACTGCGCTCGTCTGACACCAGCCTTATCAAACCTATGCAAATTAACTGCATTATGAATTAAATAAAATTGTTAAACTGCAGCAATTTTGTTCAAGTACCAACACCATCTAAATTCACTTTTTCTCTTTAATTTTATGTGACTTCATTATTTTAAATTGCAATGAGGACCATGTTCCCTTCTCATTCTGAGACAGTGTTTGAAAGCCTTCGTCCTAACTAATGTTATAAACATTTAACATTCTAAATAATTTGCCGTCACAGTGGTATGTGAAGGCCACAGCGTACTTTTGTGAAGTGTCTGGTTTATTTTGTTTTATTTACATTAGCCTACACTATTATTGTAGTCTCTTTTCAGAAGCACCATCTCTCGACTGACATGTTCTATGCTACACATGCCTCCTGTGACATTTACATCATTAAAAGAAAAATAAATAAATAAAGTGACCAAGTCAGAAAATGCCTGTTACCAGTAATAGAAAAAGGTTGATCAGGATGTGTTTTAGCATATTAGATCATATTAGTCTATTAAAAGTTTATTTAAAAAAAAAGGTTTTATAAAATTTTTATGTTCCTTCTTACTTCCCCTGCCTGCCCCTATTTTTTCTGTACACTTGTCCAAAATTATATAAAAATTGACACATAAAAAAATAATAAAAAAAAAAAAACGGCCATTTTTCAAGGGCTAGGTTGTTAAAAGCCACGGGAAAACCTAAAAAAATGCTATGTTAAACTAACCAACATCTTAGACATTACTGGAGGTTTACACATTAATTGTAATCTAGTGCTTAAGGAGTCATTATAATAAAATTGGACTGGTGAAAGATTGAGAGGCAATAGGTTACTTCAACAAGATAACCATTAGATGGCGAGTAGACGGATATAGTCCAATTACCATGGAGTCCCAGACAAATATGGATGGTTGTGGCAGCAGAACTACTGTTTAAGAGGTTAGAAAACGTCAGAATTCAAAGGGGAAGGGATCCAACATTCAGGAAAAAACAGACTTAAAGCATGGGCAAACTCTTGCCCAATTTGCAAATGTGTGGTGACAGCTTATAGAGGACTATGCTGGTTGATCTACAGGCTTTTGGCTGATCTATTGTATCTATCTATTGCCGATCTTATATAGCCTATTGAAAGGCCTATCTGGCCTAAATTGCAAGTTCACACAAGCAAGGCCTTCCCTGTCGACTTTGGTTGAGTTATACCTAAATTTACTACTTGTCAAGAGGTTTTACTAAATTGCAGACATTTTCGAAATGTCAACGTTTTTGGCCCACATAAACGGAGGATGGCTGCAATACTGTACTTGCAACATCAAGCTCTGGTGTTTCAAATACGGGTGAAAACCGTAAGTACTGCAGCGCCAACAAACACCGGCACTTCAAAAACCAAAATCCAAAGAACATCAATGCTAATGATTTTCACCTGTATTTGCAATATCTGTGCGTAACGAACAACTCCTGATGGTGCCATTATTTTGCAAAATATGCTGCACAAAGGAAAAAAAACAATAACTAACCTCTATTGTGTCTCTTAAGAGGATATTTCTAATTTTTATACACAAAAGCAAACATCACGCCACTGGTGTTTATAAAACCCATACAAAACATTGTCAGCATATGACTGAAGTGCGATACCTCTGCTGATACAGACTTTCAAATATAGTAAAGCAGTATCATTGTACAGAATAGCCTCATGCACCGCTTGAATTGAAGCAGTAATGTAGTCCACAGCAATGTGTCAGCCAGCCTGAAAATGTCATTTCTGTCCGATTCTCCACAACGGATACATTTCGTGTAATATGAGTTGATCACACCTTAAAACTTGAAGGTGTGTTTAATCGAACTTGTTTGAGCTAGTTTTTAGAACCGTGGAAACAACGATAGATATAAAGAAATATATTACTTTGACAGATACTAAGCCATTTTAGTAAATACAAAGTTTTAAAAACATTGGAATGGATCCCTAAAAGCCGAAACAAAAGCTTTTATATCTAAATTTCACATGAACGCAATGATAAAAATCAGTCGTGATTCTAACACTTTCTGCAAGTACAAATGTTTATTTCCTGCAATAAAGATAAAAGTGCACTGAATGCAAACCTACAATCTGCCTAGAAGATAAACTATGCAAATACTAAAGCTGTGACCAGGATTCTCCCATCATACAGCCACGCCATATTAGTACAGAGCACTGCAACAATGCATTAGAATGACAAAAAGCTTGGATATAAACAGATAAAAAAATCTGCTTGTCTGTGCTCCAGATGCCAACACAGAAAACACTCCAAACGTGGTTGAAGGTAGATGCCTAACAAGATGTCATTTATCCTCCCCATGCCTTCCAAATACGATATAAAAAAAGCAATAAAACCGAATAATAGAGAAAAAAAGAAAAAGACAATGCAAAAGGTCTTCATTTTTTTGCAAATTACAAAAGCATTACCTTTAGGGCATTGACAAGCGAAAGCCAAGCCTTCTCTTGAAAAATCAGTCTACAAAAGTTATTCTCTACTCCTTGCTGGTTGCACTTCAATAGCAGCTGTTCTATTTCCAGAAGAAGGCATCCGACTGAAGCACCATAAATAACATCAGGGCAGGGGGGTGGTTCTTTAAAAAGGCAGATCACTTTAACATCTACCCAACCTAAAGTTTCGTTCCCCCAGAAGAAGGGAGGGGGGGGTACAAAAAAAAAAAAAAAAAAAGGATACACACCCTCTGCTGTCAGTCAAAAGAATAACGACTTCATCAAACTGCGGTCACTGTCAAGCTACAACTGAACTTGACAGTGCTCGAAAGGAGTTACAGATTAACAAGCAGACAAATATAGAAACGTAGGTGTAGAGAGATTACAGTTGATTGTCAACTTGAGACAAAATTATTATACAATGGAAAGCAGGCTTTAAATAAGGACTTTTTAAACCTCTAATATTCAGACTATAATAAAATAATATCCTTTGCCTTAAAGATTAATCTCATGTTTAGGAGATAATCATTTTCCTACAGTATAAAAACGAGTTATACCAACACTTCAGAGAGCTTTTTAAGCTAAAAACAATATATCAATAGTATTAGAAAACTAATTGTGTATATAGATCTTAACTTCTGATGCTCACAAACTGGTGATGGTGAGGAAGTTGTTGGGTGTATAACAAATGGAGGATTTGAGCAGCATTTTTATGCAAAGGTTTTTTTAAAACTCATCCATTAAATCGAGGAAAAAATGTCATAATTTGTTTATCTTTCTCCATGATCGGAGTATAAAATATTCTTAATAGCACTAGTCAAGAAAAAAAATCATATGGTCAATATTTTGTGGTCAGAAAAAAAAAATAAAAAAATATGTTGGACAAGCAGCAGTTTGTAACATTAAAAATGTTTTGCGTTTTATCACAACTAGCTTTAAGACACTTGATGCACCATAAGCACGGCAGCTTCTTTTAGCAATTAGTGCTTAAGGAATCTGAGCCAGCAGTAGGTTTGATGAAACCAGAGGCGTGTTCAGTTCCTCAGCAGCTGCTAAATTGTTCCATTGCAGCAGTTCAGTTTGCTGCAGCTGACTCACTGAACGCTTTGGCTGTGAATATGGAAGCGAAAGGGCGGAGGATTGCTTAATGAAAGGTGCCGTTTCTGCAAAATCCACTTTTGTCCATTTTATTACCACTTTAGTGTTAATGTTGACCATGTTCCAATAAATATTTGGGGTTTTGCTCCATCAAATGGAACATTTCCTTATTGGATTATTTGCTGCGTGGAGGCGGCCATCTTTCCAAAGTCACACTCAGCTACCCACTCTCCACCTGGCTGCAAGTGCTAAGTTAGCAGTGCTGAGCGCAGAGCTGCAGAATGGCTTAGCACTTGCAGCGGCTCAGTAACTGAACGCGCCTCTGGGGTCACGTTGAGCAGGAGCTCATGGGGAATGCAGTTTCCTCTACTATTTTTGCAGGTAGTTCCCTTTTCGCACACACACTGGAAAACATATTCTTATATAAATAATTATACACAATATGACCGAAACATATGTATGTGATCAGTCCTGATAATTAGCTCAATGTCTCCCAAAAAACCAACCTGGGTGTACAGTGGATTGCAAAAGTACTGCTGCCCTTAAGTTGCAGTCCCAGTCAGCAAAATATAAAACACACACAAAGGAAATAGGCACAAGTGAATGGCATAACAGGGAACACTAATTGACCCTGTTGTTATGCGTTCAGACTGAGGATTCTCCTCTTCATCAATGCTGCTGTGTATGAAGGGAGATTTAAACAAACTAGGGCTTCAAACTATTATTTTCACAATCGTTTAATTGGCTGATATTTTTCTCGATTAATCGATTAATAAGAAAAAAAAAAACCATAATTTTTATCTTACGCAATTTCTTTAGCATAAGTAATTTTCGTACATACAGAAATTGAGAATCTCACGCAACTTGAATACTTTTTGCACACAAAAGGTACGAGAGAATCTAGTCACAGTGATAGATTGCGCAGCTCAAACCCATGTTTCCTTTCTGCCCTGCTATGAGCACTAGGATAGACATGATGATGTCAGCATGCAAAAGGGAGAAAAGGGAGGGGGCACTCCATGCAGGTTGATCATTTTATTTTAAGTGATCAGGGTGCAGAGTGTCCCTGTAATACAATGTCATGAACATACTGAGTGTGGGGGGAACCGGAGGTGGGAGTGAGTTTAGGCAAGGGACCAAACCTGAGTGTGAGTTCGGGGGAAGGGACCAGACCAAAGAGAGGGATGGCAGCAGGGAGGGTGGGGCGATAGCACAGGACTCCAGCTGCTAGTAAGGATAAAACAGCGGTAGTACAGTTCCTCCACTCTTAGACAGTACCCCAGGGTGTGTACTATCGTTCTGTTACTGTTGAAAACTAAATAAAACAGACTGGTTATGTCTAACATAACTCTAGAACTAAATCATATAGAGTAAAGCAGTCAGCATGTCTTCTCCAATCAGCTCTGATGTCATATACATTGAGGCTGGGGTCAGACGAACGCAGTGCGAATGCGCGTGCAGCCGCACTTTATCACGGCCGTAGTAGCAGCAAATGACGGGCAATATACGAAGGCAATATACGCAAGTGGCAAACAAATGCATTTTTTCGAGAACGTGATACCGCTAGTACTGACGTACAGAGTGCGCAGCGTCCGCTAGCGGCATGTGTGCGTGATTAGGAGACGTCAGACGCTGCACACGTCCGGCCAACATAACATCAAAAAAAAAGGGTTTTATTGATGATCCGTACAAAATCACGGACGTAAATGCGCATCGTATGACCTCTATCGCGTATTCCGTGAAAAAATACGTCCATTCGTTCGAACGCACTTTTTCATGGACGACGCGAAAAATGCGTTCATCTGACCCTAGCCTTAACGCTGGCTATAAACGGTGTGTACTGTATACAGATTGATTAATCAACCAAAATAGGACTAGAGTAGAATAGAAATTTTGCACAGAATTCTTAAAATTATATAAATTTGCTAATTTTTTTAAATTTCACGTATTCCTTTATCAATTACAGAAATATTATTGGAATGAATGTTTTTGAACTGTAGATAGTGTCTTTTAGCTTGCACACGGGTTCAGCATTATTAGCACCCAGAAGCAAAAACTGCCTTTGTGTCAAATACCATAAACGTGAGCAAGAGAAATAATAAAAATGGCCAGATATCCTGCTTATGGGGATTTATAGTGATCTCTCACTGTATCTCATTATTATTAGCCATGCAGCTTCCAAAAAATACCAACAAAATATAAATATCTGTATAATGCCTGCATATGGAAATAACAGTAACACCTCGTATCTGTACTGTAAATGGACTTTCAGTCATAACCCCTTGAATGTTATGTACAGCAGCAAGAACCCCAGAGCATTACCTGCATCAATGTTTTTGATTTGAACGATTTGTTCCAGTGAGGTTTGGGGCTGCCATTTTTAGCATCTTTTAGAGTATTACAGAGGGACAGGATAGAATTCCCCAGTGAACTTCGCTTCCCCCAAGAAAGCACACTAATCCTGCCTTAACCCCCTCTGACGGTTTTCCTGAGTGTGGCTCGGGGTTAACTTTTTGTACCGTGAGCGGTATCCCCGAGCCACAATCGGGTTGTATACTTACATGTCCTGCGCTCCCTCGCTGATCCCCGCAGTCTCCTCCAGCCGCTTGCAACGTTACACTGCCTGGTTCCCTTTTCGCGAGGAGTGAACCAGGAAGTGTGACATCGCAATCGGCTGCAGTGTGACTGCGGGGACAGCGAGGGAGCGCAGGGACATGCAAGTATTGGCCCGAGTATGGCTCGGGGATACCGCTTTCAGTATTGAAAGTTCACCCCCAAGCCACACTTATACCGCTAGGGGGCCAGAATAATTTGGACTGATTCTGACATATAAAATATGTCAGAATCGGACCGCCAGGGGAGGTCAAGAAAGATATGCAAATGAGGTTTGATATGCTAATGATTTCTTTTAAATGTAAAATAGAGTGAAATCGACTTGGGAGTGAAAGTGTTAAAATATGAAGCTCTGCCAATATGGAAGAATTACAACAACTTTGGTCTTTTTTTAAAGATCTTTGTGATGAGACCCACTGGGTAAATATGTAGGCCAGCTGAAAGTCCATGGGACTGACAAGGCATCCAAAATGACGGGATGATGCTTTTCAACAGGAACCCAAACAATTTTTCATTCTTGCTTGCCCTACAAGCCACAAGGTCTACTTCTAGAACTTCTAATTGTAAACCTTTTGGGTATGGATTTCACAATTCACTTCTCCTTCTGAGTGACCTTTCACAGGCTTAAGAAGTTTGCCTAGGAGACTAGGTGACATATCTTGCTCCTCTTGTTTGCCTATGTAGGGGACTTTGGCAGAGTTCTCAAACTATATCTGCCCTGGTCTGAGTGAAACTGGTTTTGAACTTTCTTTTTAGGCCCTCCAAACCTTCAGTAATTGCTAAATGTTTGCCAAGGGTCATAAGTATCCCAAACGTTCAATAATCTTGAAACCATTTTTTCAATCACCTTGAAACCATTTTTATTTCATGTGGGCTCCCTATCCTGCTTTGTAGTCATTGGTAGCAATTACCAGCCTATAACAAGGAGAACGTTTGCTGCTGTAATGGATTTCAAGAAGCTATAAAGAGATTTTGATTCTGGAGGTGTAAATAGAAAATGACCTATTCGATAGCCATAGGAATGGCTTCCAGAACCCATAGGTCAATGGTCTTTCCAGGTGTGAACACTTTTTTTTTATGGTGACCTCCTGCTGAGTTTGGAATTTAATTTTGTCTTTGATATCATTCTAAAGACAGTCTGGGTCTGCTATTTCTGATTCCTTGAAGACCGACTAAAATAAATTCTTGGTATAAACATGGATCCAATCCATTCTCTAGGTATTTATTGTGGTAAAGTTCTCTTGGCTTCAGCAGTTTTTGAAGCACCTTGCCATGATGGAGGTGTGGCTCAAAATGACAAATTGCAGTCAATTGTTCAAAGCCACCTCTTCGAAAAAGTAGCCCACTCAGATAGCACTTAGTAGCATATTGGTTAATGCTAAGGTTACCTTGTAAGAAGGTCCCATTACTATATAGACCTCTATAAACTATTTATATATAAAGAAAGCTTGACCTTGGCCTCCTCATCTTTAGGAGTATCCTGAAAACTGTTACACTTTATATCTTCCTTACCCAAAGCTGTAAACAAGGACTTTTAGCATGAGCAGGAATAGAGACAGTATTACTGGAAAAAGTTGAGGTTTCTCCTCAGATTGGAAATGTTTTGTAGGTTTTCCAGTAGAAACCCAGAGGATATTTCAGATATTTATAATAAATTCAGTCCCCTTTGAAGAGGTGTTACACAATTTATTTTCGAGCCATCCAGTAATGGCTGCACACATGCACTGGAACGCAAATACTTCTATTTTGTGGTGGATTTCCCTTTCCAGGAGGAATCTCCGAATATGGGAGAATTTAAAGAAAACGGATCTCAGCATCCAGAATAAAAGGCATACACATGTTGGGTGCCCTTAATCCACAATGCTCAGAATCCCGAGCATCCTGGATTCTTCCAGGTTTCAGAATCTCATGTCAGAAAACAAGATGATCGCGGCAGGAGAGCCGTGATCTCCCGTCTGCTGCAGCTCCTAAAATGTACACATTCCGAGAGATCTCTGCAGCTTTCAGTGACATGGTTCCCAGAGTCAACAAGACTCTTACTGGAGCTGCCTGCGGTCAGAAAGAAAGATCGTGGCAGTAGAGCTGCGGTCCCCTTACTGCTGCAGCTACTGGTGTACACATGCTGAAAGAGTTGTGTGGCGTTTCTTCAGACACATTGCCTGGAGTCCGTGGGAATCCGGGCAGCATTGTGTCACACTGAGCTTTCCAATCTCCGATAGGATCTGGATGTGGAGTCTTCCAAATTAGGGTTGCCCAACTTCTAATAACTTAGAAACCGTTCGCAACATATCATAAAGGCTAACTGCATAACGAATGAGAAAAATAGAAGGTTTGGTTTCCAATTTTAAACTGATAAATGGAAAATAACGCGTGTCAGGAAATGTACCCTCTCTTATGATGAGCACATCCCATCACAGCACGAGCTGGAAGTGACTCCAGTTGTTTTGTTAGGCACATGCATCAATGCTTTTGATCTCTATCCCAATGTCCAACCGGCTGGATGGAGTAGAGGTAACATCACTGCTCTGCATGGAGAGCCTGTGGAGTCATGGGTTCGATCCCAGCGAGCAACCTCTCCAGTAAGGTGTCTTGCCACACCTAACGCTACATACTCGCCACCCAGGACATACTTGAAAACGAGATAAATCTCAATGTATCCTTCCTGGTAAAATCTGTTCTCAAAAAAAAAAAAGTTATCTACTAAGGGAGGGGTCAGCAACCTTGGTGCTCCAAAATGCATTGCAACTACAATTTTCAGGAGGCTCAGCCTAATCGAGTGGGTGAGACTCATGGGAGTGGTGATCCCAAAACCTGTTGCAGGTTGCGTTGCAGCGCGTTCGTGGCTGTGATATGGCCGCGAACGCGCTGCTGTATGCCCGAAAAGAAGCTCCCGAACTTCTTTTTGCGTTGGCCGTTTTAACGGCGTTCCTGCACGCTGTAAAACGATTAGGTCTGAATGGGTCCCATAGCAAAGCATGGGTTTTCCCCGTTCCTGCGTTTTAAAGCGCGCACGAACGCGCGTTAAAACGGCTAGGTGTGAACCCAGCCTGAAAAGAGCTGCAGCTGCCCTAAGAACAATACCCACCTGTTCACCTAGTGCAGCTCCACTAGCAACCAAACTGTCCGAAAGACAGGATGACACTGGAGGTGTACTGATCAATAAAAGGCCTTATATATTAGCAAATGGGAAAGATAAAGGGACGAAATTAGACTGAATTCTTTTAGGTGGTTTCTTATCCTCATTAGAAATGTGAAGGCATACCCAGTTGTGCATTGCTACTACAAAACAAGGAAAAATAAAAGATGAACAATCCATTTTTTTAAAAAAGGAACATATATAAATATTCCCACAAATCATGTATTTTTTAAATAGATGGAAAACTAAACTACCACATGAAAATGCATGGTATGAGGTATGACTAGTGAGAAACATCATTCGGACTACATCGGAGTCATTTTAATTTCAGCATTAAAAAGGTCAGATTCACTATTTCGTTAAGAAAATAAAGATTATAGGAGTTATTTAGAAATCTGTTAGTCACAGCACAGCTTCTGTGGCCATTTGGATTTTAGGTTTGGGAAATGTTGGAGTTTGTCGGTGGTGCAATAACAGTCACTTGGTGATGCATCACGAGACAGGATAAACTTTGCTGGAGAAATATAGCAGGTCTATGGGTTTACAGTCAGATTTAAATCATTATTCCCGCTATTCAAAAGGATCATCAAGAGTTTATAACATTGTTCAAATTATATATACTTAAATGTCAACTCTAATAAAAAAAATACCACCCCACCCCCCCCATTAGCCTTTAACAATGGAGCACATGCTGATGACAACATCTGCTACATTTTTTTCTACTATAGGGAATAATATTTGCCCCTCGGCGCATGCTGCTCGTCCCCACCAGCTCAGGACTTCTGAAATCCACTCTTTTTTCCCCCCAAATTCTTTATGTTGAGTTTTGTACTAGCAAATAAGATAAACTGATGCGAAAACGGCCTCGCAGGGCCAAAGCATGTCATCTGTTCAACAACGAACGAAAATAATAACAAAGGTCATCTTAAACAGTGTAATTCAGCGAAAAATCAGGGGATGTCCACAATGAGAATGACCAAAGTCTTCGAAAAAAAGAACAAAATAATCCCCAGCCGGGGATCAGCAGCGAGAAAGTCAGAGTCCTTTAATAAAAGGTGGGGGTTCACAGCAAAAATAGAAAATCTCAGCGTAGTAGAGGAAAGGGAGGGGAGAGAAAAAGCCTTCAGGTTACTCCGCAAATCAAGGGGGAGATACCACGGCAGACAGGGTGTCGTAGTCGCCTCAGCCTGTGTACCGAAAAGGTGGGGGCACCAAGGCTCCCAGCATGGCACAATGGAGGCATTGTAAATCATGCCCAGGCCTCGCATTCTCCTCGGGTGTGCATGCACTATAGGGTGTACCAGGGGCTGACTGGCAACTTTTGGCCTGGGGGCCAAGTACAACCCATAGGCCCATGGTGCAGCCCTCGGCCCCCCATTAGTTCCTCTCAGCGCTGCTGCTGCAGAGGAGGGAAGCGCCATGAGGAAACTAGAGGGCAGCTACACTTTAGAGTGTGTGCACTGTGTGATTGCATTGCACAGGGTGCACACTCTTAAGACTCTCCCTGCGGCTCCTAGTAATGAGACTGGCAGGCCGCGATGTGTAGCAGCTAGGGTTCGAGGAGAGAAGTAGCCAATAGGGTCATACAACTCAGACTGCAGGATACAGCGGCAGCCACTCTCGCAATGCACCCCCAGTTCACCCTGTGCAGCGTGACCAGATTCTGGTCACCAGAAAGCAGTACGCACTGCTCAGGAGGATGAGCTGTCCATGGAGCGGGACGTGCCCTGGGGTCTGGACTCCCTCGTGGCTCGCCTCCTCCTTACTGCGCCACAGCAGCGACTGACATCACAGGCGCAGGTGGTCGGCCACAACCATGCGAACAATGAAATAGCATTGAGCTGTAGGACTTCAACGACGTGCTGAGTACATCATCTGAACACAAACATGAAATCAGGATGCTTTCAGCACGTCGTCAGCAGTGAGTTGGGTCACACACACACACAGAGCACTGAGGGGGGTCACACACAGAGCACTGAGGGGGTCACACACACAGCACTGAGGGGGTCACACACACAGCACTGAGGGGCCACACACACACACACAGCACTGAGGGGGTAACACACACACAGCACTGAGGGGGGTCAACACACACACAGCACTGAGGGGGGTCACACATACACAGCACTGAGGGGGGTCACACACACACAGCACTGAGGGGGGTCACACACACAGCACTAGGGGGGACACACACACAGCACTAGGGGGGACACACACACACAGCACTGAGGGGGTAACACACACACAGCACTGAGGGGGGTCAAGACACACACAGCACTGAGGGGGGTCACACATACACAGCACTGAGGGGGGTCACACATACACAGCACTGAGGGGGGTCACACACACACAGCACTAGGGGGGACACACACACAGCACTGAGGGGGGTCACAGACACACACAGCACTGAGGGGGTCACAGACACACACAGCACTGAGGGGGTCACAGACACACACAGCACTGAGGGGGGTCACAGACACACACAGCACTGAGGGGGTCACAGACACAGCACTGAGGGGGGTCACAGACACACACAGCACTGAGGGGAGTCACACACACAGCACTGAGGGGGCCACACACACACACAGCACTGAGGGGGTCACAGACACAGCACTGAGGGGGGTCACACACACAGCACTGAGGGGGTCACAGACACACACAGCACTGAGGGGGGTCACAGACACACACAGCACTGAGGGGGGTCACAGACACACACAGCACTGAGGGGGGTCACACACACACAGCACTGAGGGGGTCACACACACACAGCACTGAGGGGGGTCACACACACACAGCACTGAGGGGGGTCACACACACACAGCACTGAGGGGGTCACACACACACAGCACTGAGGGGGCCACACACACACACAGCACTGAGGGGGGTCACAGACACACACAGCACTGAGGGGGTCACAGACACACACAGCACTGAGGGGGGTACAGACACACACAGCACTGAGGGGGTCACAGACACACACAGCACTGAGGGGGGTCACAGACACACACAGCACTGAGGGGGGTCACAGACACACACACCACTGAGGGGGGGCACACACACACAGCACTGAGGGGAGTCACACACACACAGCACTGAGGGGGTCACACACACACACAGCACTGAGGGGGTCACACACACACAGCACTGAGGGGGTCACACACACACAGCACTGGGGGGTCACACACACACAGCACTGAGGGGGGTCACACACACACAGCACTGAGGGGAGTCACACACACAGCACTGAGGGGGCCACACACACACAGCACTGAGGGGGGTCACAGACACACACAGCACTGAGGGGGGTCACAGACACACACAGCACTGAGGGGGTCACAGACACACACAGCACTGAGGGGGTCACAGACACACACAGCACTGAGGGGGGTCACAGACACACACACCACTGAGGGGGGTCACAGACACACACACCACTGAGGGGGGGTCACACACACACAGCACTGAGGGGAGTCACACACACACAGCACTGAGGGGGGTCACACACACACACACACAGCACTGAGGGGGTCACACACACACAGCACTGAGGGGGTCACACACACACAGCACTGAGGGGGTCACACACACACAGCACTGAGGGGGGTTACACACACACAGCCCTGAGGGGGGTTACACACACACAGCACTGAGGGGGGTCACACACACAGCACTGAGGGGGTCACAGACACACACAGCACTGAGGGGGGTCACAGACACACACAGCACTGAGGGAGGTCACAGACACAGCACTGAGGGGGGTCACAGACACACACAGCACTGAGGGGGGTCACACACACACACAGCACTGAGGGGAGTCACACACACACACAGCACTGAGGGGAGTCACACACACACAGCACTGAGGGGGTCACACACACACACAGCACTGAGGGGGTCACACACACACACAGCACTGAGGGGGGTCACACACACACAGCACTGAGGGGTGTCACAAACACACACACAGCACTGAGGGGGGTCACAGACACACACACAGCACTGAGGGGGGTCACAGACACACACACAGCACTGAGGGGGGTCACAGATACATTGTGGTGGGGGGTCACATACATACCCAAGGCACTGAGGTGGGCTGGCTTTGTACCTGGCAGAAGTGTGCAGTAGGTGGCTCTGCAGCTGCTTCCTCTCGCTGAGCAGTCAGTGGAAAGAGAAGGGGGGGGGGTGGAGCAAGACCATGTGCAGCAGCAGCTCCTTGCACGTGGCCTCCCCTGTTCTCCCAGTCGGAAGAGCCGGGTCTTTCTTCAGACGGTGGAGGAGAGCAGCCACCTCGTGGTCAGCAGGGCCAGGAAGGCGGGCTGAGCCAGGTCCCAGAGCAGCTGTGCAGAGCATGGGGCGCCTCCTCGCCCAGCCTAGCATTCTCGCATTCGTGCCGACAGAAGCACACTTACCCATCATGTGGATGGTGACTGAGTCTCCAGAGTCTCGCTGGAGGGGGCGGAGCAAAAGTTTCTGGCATCCGCACTGCCGCAGGCCAGGCTCCCACTGTCCGACGTCACTCTCGACCGTGCCCTCCTCTTCAGCGTGTACACTTCACGCTATGCACCACTGGATGATGTATCACGTGGGGGGCCGGCGCTGACGCGGCTGCGAGGCCGCGAGTGAAAAGTAACTCGATGGGAGGCTCGGGAGGCGCATTGCGGCTGCAGCATTGTAGCTGGCCGGCGGCCTGGGTGGCAGTTGCCACCCTGCCCCCCGGCCCAGTCCGCCCCTGGGGTGTACATAGGGGAGAGGGCCAGGACAAGGTCCCCACTTGTCCCAACTAACACTCGAGGAGGTTTTGCAGGCTGTGTCGCGCACGGCGACAGGCATGGGGAGACATCTGGCGTCGTCATAGGTGGGTACGTAGATCTCACCGGGCCTCGGCCCACTTCTTCTGAGGCTACCGTGTCTGCAACGGTACCAGCCGTGAAAGCCTTCGAATCCCCGACAGCGTGTATAGGTATGTGTTCTTCCGAAGCACACGGGCAGCGACTCTCTGCATCCCCGCAGTATGGCCATCATCTGGCGCCAGGACCCCTTCGTGAGCAGGCTCAGGTCGTCCCCCTCCAGCATCGTCAAACAGGCCTCAAGGCCCTCCATCGTGGCCATTTTCACTTCAGTGTGGAGAAGGGGGCGACCCGACGCCCAGACTCACCATCCGCAGCGATCCATTCTGAGCAGTGAACGGGAGCCCTCAGTCTCAACTCCTGTCACAGGCTCAACCAGGATTGGATCCACAGGGGAGCACAGCAAGTAGGTGGCTGGGACTGAGGAGTAGGCCCCAAGATGGCCGCCGGCAGCAACCACTGTTGACAAACGCCTGGCTATCGGCTGTCTCAGGTCCAGGGGGGGGGGCAGAACGGCCCCGGACATCCTTGATGTCAGCCCAGCATCCGGGACCGCCGCGGGCACCAATAGATGTCATCGTGGTGGCGCGATGACATCTATTGCAGGCGCGCCCCCCCCCCGTGAGTGCAGGGAAGATGCCTGAAAGGGAGTGGGGAGAGGTCCTTTGGCCTTCAACGAACCCCCTATCTCCCGATCCGTGGCAGCTTGGGGCTAATGTTTGGTATCGTTGGATCAGCCAGAGCATGGCCTTCCCAACGATGCGAAACATGACCATGTTAAAAGTTACGGGAAAAAAAAAGAAAATAATAAAAAATAAAGTTTTTTTTGTTAATGCAACGATTTTTGTATGGGGTGCGTTTGTTAAAAATCGCGTGATTTTCCCCCCCAAAAAAATATGTAACGAGTCCCCATTTCTAATATTTTTAACAAGCGCAACCCATAGAAAGTATAACCGCAAACGCTCGCATGTTAAAATGTGAAGAAGAAAAAAACACTTTACACGTTGTAAATTATTGAAAATTAAAATTTAATTGCATTTTTTTGTTATGATATACAGACAGGACATGACGTATATATATAATAATGACAGATTATGAATCTGCCGAGTCTGCCGGAAAGAACGATATATAATATGTCTGGGTCATAATAAAATATGGCTTCAAAATGCGTTTAAACAGGAGGAGCATAACCGTAAAAATGACCTCAGCACAGAGGCGTGAAATAGCTCAGCAGCGAAAGGGTCAAAAAAACAAAAACAGAAAAGAATTTTCCCCAAAAAAACCCCCCCTCAAAAAACGCCTAAAAGGATCCTAAAAAAAATCTATACATAGAGACTTTTTACTGCAGAATATTAGAATCAACGGTTTATCAGATATTGAATTAAAACGGGAATATTTTTAACATTGAAGCCTATGGGGTTCACCTGAATAAACCTGTCGAATGAAACCACCGAACAGCAGGGCAATTCGGCAACTTTCACTGCTGGTTTTTGTGGTCTGAATAGACGAAACATTGCTTCACTATGGGGGTTTTGCTGCCCTTGAACAGGTAATGAACAGGCACCGAATGTGCAGGCAATTCACCAACATTTGGCAAACTGCCTGCTTTCTGAATAGCCGAATGGCCAGGACAGGTAACCATACGCTGAATTTCACTGTTCAGTTACCTTTCGGCCACAATTCAGATCTCTATGAATAACCCTGATGGTTTATTCCCTAGGTAGCAAAATGCTGAGAGCTGCAAACCCAAAAATACTGAATTTACGCCTCATTTGACATGCAATACAGGTAGTATTTTTGATAGATATATATCTATCTTGCAAATTCACAATTACAAAATAAATCCTTTGAAACCACTGCACATTTTTCAAATCTTATGAGTCCATGTAAACAACCAAACAGAACTCTTGTGAATTTAAAATCATTGTATTAATAGAAAGCATAAACATGATCTATGACTTCAACAGCTGGTTGTACTTTCCAAGACAAAAATAAACATTAATATCATAAGTATTCAAGGGATTCAACTTTATTTTTTTCCTTCTACTTTGTCTCTATAGTTTGAAGTGGAGTATCAACCATGTTATCTGCAGCAATGTTTACACCTTTAACAGAAAAGAGGCATTAAGATCATATCAAGAACTTCCATAATGCAGCTGACACATGTACATAAAAATATCTTCAAGGGCTGTACAGATAGGCACTTGAGTGGGAAAAAAGTGTGGGAGAAAAACCCTGTGCAAGATTGAAATGTTAATAAAAACAGACTTCACGGGCCATATTACATTCTTCGCGCATTTGTTTTGTGCGCGTGCAAATGCGCATTTGTACAAGTGCAAAACCATTTGCGAAGAACGGAATCGTCTACCACGATTAACCCTGCGTGAACGAATTTTCCTGCGCGCATCCTATACTTAACATTGTCAGCGCAAATGCGTTCGTGCGCTGGTACGCGGATGGTATTACAATCTTCGCGCAATGAACTTTTGCGCGTATTTTCGGAACGTCTTTGAAAAGCAGGTGGTAACTGTAAATGTGATCGTTCTGGGCGAAACGAAATACGCCAGCACGAAAAAAATAAATAAAAATACAGCACAGTACAGTTACACATTCTACACATACCCAAACATTAAAATTAATAAATTGTGTCGTTGTTAATTTTTTCTTATTTTGGCTGGTGGTTATTTCTTTTTTTTTTTCAGTTTGCAAATATTTTATTGGAAATGGGTGATTGATGTTGACTGAATCCCGTGACAAAACCGTCTGCCCACCGATTTCTGCACGCAACGTTCATTTGCTAACGGCTTTGCGCGTCGGATTTGCGCACGGATCGTAATACCACGTTAATTTTCGCTAGGGTTGCACCAATACTAGTATCGGTGCCGATACCGGGTACCGCAGGAGTACTTGGTACTCGTGCTGTACCCCCCCCGATATTTTTCATGCTTGCCGGCATCCGAGGGGCTGGGGCGGTTGTCCGAATGCTCTATCGGCATTCGGAAAGGCCCTGCAGCTGCTCTCCGCGATACTTTCCCGGCATCGCCCAAGAAGGTAAGTCTTCGCTCGTTGGAAGGACCCCAGCCGCGACCACGTGGGACCATGTGATCGCGGCTGGGGTCCTTCCAACGAGCGCACGCGCAGAAGCTTTCCCGGCGTCGCCCAGGAAGGTAAGTATGAACGCGGTGAGCAGCTGCAGGGCCTGTCTGAATGCCGATAGAGCATTCGGACAGGCACCCGGAGCTCTCCCCAATACTTACCTTCCTGGGCGACGCCGGGAAAGTTTCCCCGCGTGCGCTCGTTGGAAGGCCCCCAGCCGCGATCACATGGTCCCACGTGGTCGCGGCTGGGGTCCTTCCAACGAGTGCAATGCGCAAAGGCTTTCCCGGTGTCGCATATGGCTTTCCATGGCATACCCATGAGCTGGGGCATATCCCATGAGCTGGGGGGCAGTATCCATGAGCTGGGGGGCAGTATCCATGAGCTGGGGGGGGGCAGTATCCATGAGCTGGGGGGGGGGCAGTATCCATGAGCTGGGGGGGGCAGTATCCATGAGCTGGGGCATTTTTATATGAGGTCTGTTCTTATTGGAAAGCGTCACATGACATAAAAAAGTATTGGTACTCGGTATCGGTGAGTACTTGAAGAAAAGTATCGGTACTCGTACTTAAAAAGCGGTATCAGCGCATCCCTAATTTTCGCGCGATCACGTTTTTTTGTGCGCAATTGCGCAGAGAATGTAATAGGGCCCCACATATGCTAGTACTCAACAGGTCTACTGCCACGGTGTTGTCCCATTGACTGATTATAATCAGTGAGAGCTCTCATTCCTTGAGGTATAGCAAGCAGATACTTAACTGGGTGCAGTGTCAGTTGCCATCATCTATCTTTGTGTTATTGAATGAGGGAATTATATAGCTGGCCTCAGTTGGCTCTTAGCAGTAACTTTGATGTGTCAACTCATTAGTCAATGTGGTGGCAGTCATTCACCTGCTCGGAGTGAACTGAATAAAAACCTGCGGGATGACTCTTTCACGATCTATCACTGCTCTGTTGGCCTGCTGGCAGAAGTGAGTGATAACAAGTACTTGATAAAAGGTATTACTGCAAGTTTTCCTAGATATTGTGATTGGATCTGTTGTGTCCAAAACAACCTATCACTAATTATTACACCTTGTTTTAAATACCATTAAAATGGCGACTTAAAATCTTTAGAGTGGAACAACAGACTACAGAACATCCTAGGTAACATCTCAAGGTGAATATATTGAAGAACTCCAGTCTGGGGTCCTACCTGAGACTAGACACACCATGGAATCACTGAGTAAACTACAGGGTGCCCACATTTTAATATTTTTTTTTATATTTTGGCCCATTTATTTATTTACAACCTAGGGCGGCTAGTAAAGGATTATTCTACAGCCAAAACGACATCTCATATTACAACAGTGGATGTGATGTAGGCCAAGCAGCAGTAAAAATATGGCCGAGCGTATGGCTGTATATTAAGTTAGATATAAATTGGTAAAACACATGAGTGCAGGCAATAAGCCAATCTGTGTGTGGCATATGGTCAACTCAACGCACATACGGATTATAGAAGAATTAGTCAGCGCCCAAATATGTACCACCACCAGTATACCAATGCCAAACCAGATATATAGAGGTTTCCCCCAAACCAATGTAACAACAGGTATGATTATACGTATCTGTCGGCGCGATTACAGTCGCTTCTTGGCATTCAGGTGGTCCTCACGGTATGAATCATAAATGTCCAATATGGATTATATATAAAAAAACACAAATGGCAGAATGATAGTGCAGGGTGTACAAGCAATAATGAAATAGATGACAATAAACTGTTCCACTCACAAACTAAGAGCCCCGTCACTGGCTCTGAGTGGTTCCAAGCATCTGGGTCCTTTATCTTCTTTGTGGTATTTAAAGGAGACCCATTCCCTTTAAATTTAGTGTTTTCTTTCGCTCATCGGATATAGAAGAGAACATAAAAACAGAAACCTTCTTGTGTAGATCTGCCAATATATATATAATTAATATGGTTGTATATCAACTCACATTGGGTGGAGCTTATAGCCAAGCTCTGGGTGGGAATGCCAGTGGATTTATTGGATAGGTTAAACCCACGAATACTTCTGATGAATTCCAAATCGATAGGGACCAGACTTTTCTTTATAAAAGAAAAATCTTGGATAAATCTTTGGGAGAAGCCGTTACGGATGAAATGATGGATTGCGCCGCTTTCCGCTGGGCATGGCGCCCACTCCACCTGGCTGCTAATGATGAGATACTTCAGTAGCGATCATAGAAGAGACAGATACAATTTGGGGAGTCTCATTAACGGCAGTTAATGAGACTCCCCAAATTGTATCTGTCTCTTCTATGATCGCTACTGAAGTATCTCATCATTAGCAGCCAGGTGGAGTGGGCGCCATGCCCAGCGGAAAGCGGCGCAATCCATCATTTCATCCGTAACGGCTTCTCCCAAAGATTTATCCAAGATTTTTCTTTTATAAAGAAAAGTCTGGTCCCTATCGATTTGGAATTCATCAGAGGTATTCGTGGATTTAACCTATCCAATAAATCCACTGGCATTCCCACCCAGAGCTTGGCTATAAGCTCCACCCAATGTGAGTTGATATACAACCATATTAATTATATATATATTGGCAGATCTACACAAGAAGGTTTCTGTTTTTATGTTCTCTTCTATATCCGATGAGCGAAAGAAAACACTAAATTTAAAGGGAATGGGTCTCCTTTAAATACCACAAAGAAGATAAAGGACCCAGATGCTTGGAACCACTCAGAGCCAGTGACGGGGCTCTTAGTTTGTGAGTGGAACAGTTTATTGTCATCTATTTCACTATTGCTTGTACACCCTGCACTATCATTCTGCCATTTGTGTTTTTTTATATATAATCCATATTGGACATTTATGATTCATACCGTGAGGACCACCTGAATGCCAAGAAGCGACTGTAATCGCGCCGACAGATACGTATAATCGCACATACGGATTAGTTGCATGCTGGCTAGTGTTTGCGTTCCCCTTTGGCATGCGTATGTGCCTCCAGCTATTTGATACAAAATGAAACACTATACTAAAACAGGACATGTCATTTTTGCAAAATGATCCTATAATAAAAATTAAAATGAAACATAAAAAGAAGACTACACACACGCACACCAAATCTATGGTTGTGGCTATATTGCTCGATTCTTTAGAAATGCTCGCAGGTGCATGCTTCTTCACAGACTGGCCTAGGCATGCAACAGATACCATTGTACATTTCTCGACTGTATTTCTGTTCTGTACAAGCCAAGATATGCTTCGTCATCTTGGGAGATTCAGCTGTATGTAATGCAGGGCAGAGATTCTATACTTGGCATCTTAAAAAGGTAATTACTCACTTGTACATCAAAGAGGATAAGATGGAAGACCAGAACCACCCAAACCGGTATGACACGCAATGGCGGAAAAGCGTAGTAAAGACAACGGAGACTAAAAGAACGGAACGCTAACCAGTTAGGTTCATTTTTATAGTTGGCTACACACAAATCGTTCCACACAAACTCCATTACATGCACACCGATTAACATTTTCATTTCATGATCAGTCTGCACGAGATCGTATCAGTGTATGGCAGCCATTAATAGACAAATAACTGGATTAAATACCGCCCGTGCCACATGCTTTAAATATTTTTAGCTCAACAGCAAGAGTCACTAGGTCTAAGTACTGTTATTTTTACAAGGCAGCAGAAAACAAGGTGAATAGCAAGGTGACACAAATTCAGGAAACTGCCCAGGCTAACGCGAAGAACATGGCCACCACCAGCTCTGTCATTCCAGAGTAAAATACGAGTCATTCCCTACCCCCACTTCAGCATTTTGTGACAGACTTCACATACTTTAAAGAAAATTAGTTATGTATGTTAAAATATACAACTACGTATGTTGCCACTGCATAATAAAAGCAAATCAGGAAACAAATCCTGATTCCTATTCCTCTCAGACCTCCTGATAATCCAGAAGGTCTAGGCAAGTGTTTTCCAAACCTGTTTTAAGGACCTGCTGTCAGGTGTACAAGTCATCTAATGTACAACTCAGATGATGCCATTTGATGCTCAGTGATTGCAATATTCGGTCTGCATTTCCCCAAGGTAATCCTTAAAATCTGGTCCGTTAAGGGCCCGGAGGAAAGGTTTGGGAAACACTACACTATGCGCCCATCCGATTTTCAGAAGGCCTGATGGAAAATGCATTGTGAGAGCCTGTTTAAAAGGCGCTAGAGAGGCTTAAATGGTTATGCCATGATTGACTACTTGGCAAGGCAGCTGGCCACCTTGCCATGCATTTGTCCGCAACGCTCCTTTTATGGGCGTGGTCATGGTAGCGATAATGTGAAATCGCACCACAGCCATACCCCCTCTCTTCCAATACTGATAAGATCTGCTACTGCACCTGAGAAGATTCTCCTCATTTTAAAACGCTAAGAGAAAGTGGTTGCTATTATTTACCCAACATGCTATATTGTATGTTAAAAAGCAGATACTCCCTCCTTGCAGATCTGTCAGTAATGGCAATCTTGGAATTAAACCCTTTGAAGCACATAAAACTGTCCCTAGAGGACAAGTGAATGCCATAACACATTACAGGTTAAAACTTACCTGTCCTCATTTGGACCACTGCTGCGGGTGTTCCGTCAAATACTGCCACTCGTCAGATAATGCCTCCAACGATATGCGCAGGAGTGACATAACACCAGCTGATCTGTTGAGCAGCTGGTCTGGTCAGACCCTCGCATGCTTAGATCATTGGAATCACCATCTCCGATTCACAAAGTGGAGCCAATATATGATCGTCATATACAGCTTCTTGCTACCTGTACGAGGACACACCACACAGACAGAGGGTGGGATATCTCTGTGTGGGGTGTCTTGCATATGTCTATATCCCACACTCTGTGTGGCGTGTCGCACGCATGCGCAGGTAGCAGTATCTTATGATCAGATATTGCCTCCACGCTAGGTGAATCAGATCTGGGGATTCCGACGATGTACGATTGCAGGCGTCTGACGTGGCGACCAGCTGCTCGCCAGATCAGTTGGTGGTACATCACTCCTGCGCAGGTCGTCAGAGGCATTATCTGACAAGTAGCAGTATTCGACAGAACAACGGCAGCTTCCAACATGAGGCAAGTTGGCACGGCTGACAAATAACACCTCAGTCATGTGGTTTGATGTTATTGGTTGTAACAGCAGCCACATGGTATTGCGACGTAAAAGGCGTTCTGATCCTCAGAATGAGAACATCCTTCAGCAAGAATGGAGTAAACTACTATTTCCAAGACTTTAGTGACAGTAACTGAAACATAAGGCTCTGCTGAGCATGTGATGTCACTAGCCACGCAAATGCTGTAATTTGTGAGCATAAACATTTAATTAAACAGGAATTCGTAATCTTCCCAAACATTTGAAAAGTATTACATTACTGCCACTAAAACAGGGACGTTAAGGTGGAAAACCTGGCATGCAAATAGTCCCCAGTCTCCCTCTGCGGACCTTCAGTTAGTGCGCTCAGTGCTACAAAGCACAATCCTCCTATAGAGGATCACACTTTGTAGCCCGGTCCTAAGTCTGTCATTGCTTTTTGATGGGGAGGCTTTCAGCAAGTCCAGTGTAGCGTGCGCTACTAGTGCACATGCTACAGAGTGTGGCCCTCCCTGTCGAGCTGTCAAAAAGCAGCGTGGGGCATACTCCGTATGCTTGTGTGACCGCAGCCTAACATAAATGACAAGGTCATTAACCTAATAACAGAATTTACCTTTCAAGGATTTGTGGTGAATGGAACGATAGAAGTTGCGCATTTTTGTAAAATATTCCATTGCCTAAAATCTATAATTACCATGCCTTTTCTTGAAATTTACCATTACTGTGCTGCTGTGACTTACAGTAATTTTCCCCCTCAAGAAAGCCATTTTTAACAGGAATTCCACATAAGCATATCATTCTAGCAGCTAGATGGAAATGAAATCATTAGCTCCTCTGCTGCATAGCAGCCCTGCAAAACAACCGAAATCCGAGTTGGATTTCTGCTGGGACGCACAGCCAGCCTGTGGATCCAATTAACTCCGCTGTAGCTTCCTGGATTACACACACATTTCTAGTACAAGGGAATACAATTTTTATGTCCAAAATGAATGCCACTGCAGTCGAAAACATTATTCTGTCCTAAACATCTTCCCCGTTTCTCTATTTGAGTACTTTTGAGGTCCTTAGCAGGCATCTCATATTTTGTTTCTACCACTAATAGGGGATTTCTGTTTTCCTTCTAAGCATTTGTTGTCACAGGTCATCCAGACTGTTCTTTCTGTACTTTGGAAAATGCTATTAACCCCTGACGGTTTTCCAGAGTGTGGCTCGAGGTTAACTTTCACTGGTGAAAGCGGTAACCCCGAGCCACACTCGGGCTACATACATTACCTGTCCCTGCACTCCCTCGCTGACCACCGCAGTCTCCTCCGGCAATCGCAACCTCATACTTCCTGATTCCCTGCTCGCGAGAAGGGAACCAGGAAATATGAGGCTTGCGATTGCCAGATGAGACTGCGGGGGACAGCGAGGGAGCACAGGGACAGGTGATGTATCCAGCGGTATCCCAAGTCTTGCTCGGGGTTACTGCTTCCAGCATAGGAATTTAACCCTGAGCCACACTCGGGAATACCGCTAGGGGGCAAAAAAAAAAAAAAAAATGGAACGATTGTGACATCTAAAAGATGTCAGAATCGTAACACCAAGGAGGTTAATTTACTGCTGGGAATAAGATTTTCTGTTCCAATAGATATCTAGAAAACCAATCATGGGGGTTTGCTCACACAATAGGATAGGCCCACCACAACATCAACGTACCCCATCCTTCACTCCTGGATCTGTCGAAGTTGGGATACATTGGCCTTTTGACAGACTTAAGTATTATATCATATGTGATCTTAAGATAATATGATCATATTATAAGAGTTATCCGAAGAGAGCCGAACTTGCCAACGAATTGCACCGAACGTTGAATTTCACCACACCGTGCAATTTCGTGGCAATTCGGCTGTTCAAAAACCTGGCAGTTCACCAATTCACATGTAGCACTGCTTTAATGACTGTGTTCTGCTGCATTTAATTATTATGGCCACCAGAGGGAGAGAAACCTATGGATTATGCTGGACAAACAAGGAAAGTACTGAACTACAATTTCCATCATGCTTTGCGTGAGTACAGGAAGTGGGTGGTGTAGGAAGAGGAAAGACATCAGCAGCCTCGTGCAGGGGAGACGCAGAGTGAGCTGAGCGGTGAAAGGTGGAGGATGCACGTGAAACTGCCAGGGATGGTGACCAGGCCAGAGTACAGGCGCTGCCTCACTGGTGCAGGAGATAGGGACGGTGACCCTGCAGAGACCTACCTACGCACCGCTGAGAGGTCTGAATGATAATCTGGTTCCGGCTGGACCCCGAGTTAGGAGACCGCGATGATCCATTGGGAGTGCAGGCGGTAGATAGTTGTACGCAGTGTGGAGATCGGACAAGCAGGGAGCGGATCCGGTGGCACAGAGTCCCAGTACACAGAGGAGAAAATCCTTGATCAGGTGCTGAACAGATTGTCTATCGGATGGGTGAGAGGCCTCCCAGGCCGCAGTTACAAAAATAAGAAACGCACGCTGCAGTATTGTTTAAATCCACAGGGCCCCAACGTGACTAGTCGAAGATTTGTTTGTTTCATTCACTGGCCAGTTGAATACAGTACCCGGGTACCCGAGACAATACACATACACATTTTTGAGCTATTATTCACGGGACTTACACTCCAGAACTGAGGGGGTTAATATTTTTCGTTTGCCGCCGCGTGTTTTTCCCGCGTTACGAAATCCTGTCATTTAAATACCGTATCTACGTTATATATGCTGCTTTATTGGGATCAGTAAAGAATATAATCTATAAAAATCCACAACAGTGCTGGTGTATAGTTATTCCCTAGTGCGGCGAGACTAACCCGAGGTTAATTTAGCTGCTCCTCCGGGAGTGAGCGCTACACACATTTTTCAGAATTTTTTCTGCAAAATTTTTTACTGAATGTTTTAAGTGTGTCTTTAAGTTCTGTAACAGATTTTTTCATTGTTATTCATAGGACCTTATATATTATTTCCATGCATTATTTTTGTTTAAAACTATTTTTAGAAAGTTTTTTTTTTTTACCGTTGTACGGTGGTTGGTGGGCTTTTTTCTGTAACTGATCGAAGGCATTAGGCATTCTGTTTAGTGGTTTACCAGATGCATTCGAAGATTTAATTCGGAAGCTTTTTTGGCGGGTTTATTGGGGGCGTTCGGCGGATTCAGAGCACTTAAGGGGACCCTGCGGTGAATGCTGAATTCCCTGCAGGGTTGTAAAATTTAGCTCACAGAAGTGCGGCGGATGAAAGAGCACCGAAAATTCGGTGCTCTTTGAATAACCCCATGTGACAGGCGTCACTTAGGGTTCATGTACCCCATTTGTAGGGTGCAGGCCTCAAAATCCATATTTACTTCATTGGCCTTGTGCGCAGAATGTTTGTAATCTGTTTTATGCAAGAATAAGGTTATTTATATTGTATGGTCCTTGTGTATTTGTTGAGGATTAGACTTCCAGCCTACCCTTGTCTCAGGAATGTGTTTATCGGTTTATATTTGAGTTTGTTATATTGAGTTGGGTAATCTTATTTATCAGACAAACTCTGCACCATTGTCTGCTGTCTGTAATCTTGTATATCATTCCGATTACCATTATCCTGCCTCATTTAGAAATGTTATGTATTGTTTATTTTAACTGTGTCCCTAATCTAATTATGTTTCACATTCTAAGAAGCAGAAAGAACAGAAACATAAGAATCCCTCAGAACATTTCCTAGAGGAGGTTTTGTGCTTTTAAATGACCCATGTGTGACCGTATAAATATAGGTGTGTCTGTTCACGATTAAAGAATTCCACTCTGACCCTACATGCAGTCACGACCCATGGTGTAAGGACTGGAAAAAGCACGAGAGTCATGATGGGAACACAGGGTGCAGCAAGGAAGTGGCAATGGCATATGTGACCCTGTTGGGGAAAGGAGATCTGTCACACCCCATATGTGAACTAAATTATCATTTTGTTATTTACATTAGGTGGTTAAACATTTTGAAAAATCTTGAACACCTTGGATGCGGAAGACCTGTGGGGAACGTCATGGGGATTCCCGGCTATAAGCGGAGGACTTCCCCACAGGTCATCTGCTTAGAGGGGTATTCCGATGGAATACTCAACTCTCCCTCCGGGCTCCCGTGGTGGTCTGACTTTCTTGAAGTCAGACCCCACTTCTATACCCCCTCCCGGCACACTGACGTCATTGCGCCCGTCGCAATGATGTCAGTTTCAGGCGCACCCAGGCAAAGCCAGAAAAGCACCTGAAAGGAGGGTAGGGTCCTTTGGATCCCTCTCTCTCCCATTTGGGAGGAGATTTTAGTAAAAGAAAGGCAGCGCTGGAAAGGACACAGTGTGACTTTTCCAGCGCTGCCTCTCTTTAACCCCTGAGGTGCTGATCCACGATCTTGCGCCATATCGCAGAGCTCTCCAGGAGGTGTCAAGCCTCTGGAGTCTCTCCCCGCCCACTGATGTCATTGCGCATGGCGTGATGATGCCAGTTGGAGAATTAACCCCTAGCTGCCAAGGGGTTTCCCTATGGAAACCTGTGGTGGAGATCGGGAGATATGGGGTCCAAAGGACTGCCCTATCGGTGGCAGCTAAAGGGTCATGTTTGGTATCTTTGGAAAGGCCAGACCATGTTACAAGTAAAAAATCATTATTTTTTACATTTTAAAATAAAAACGTCTTTTTAAATTTATGCAGCACTATTGTTCACATTTTAAGTATAATGTAAACAATGATGCTGCACAAACATTTTTTTCCCGGTATTAGCTAAAATCCTGTAATTACTCTGACAAATAAAGTAACAGGTCTGCGACGTACAATAAGGCTGGCGTCAGACGAGCGCACTATGTGCGTCCGTACTGACGTGCCTTTTGGCGTCCATCGCAGCATTGAGACGCTGCAACAGCGCCAGCCACACGCTGTTGCGCGCGCATGAATTGCATGTGCAACAGCAGCCGTGCTGCAGCCCTCTCAGTCAAAGCGCTAGGACGCGCGTTGACGGAGCTGCAAAGCCTTGCAGCGCTGAGCACATTAAGTGCAGCGAGGTGGCCAGACGGGCATCGAGTGGAAGGAATGTCCACTCTCACGGACGTTCCTTCCGCTCTTCAAATCCGCTCGTCTGACGCCAGCCTAAAATGAAACTTCAAAACACGTTTTAAACATGATGAGCAAGAACTGTAAAAATGAGCTCAGCACACAGGGGTGAAATGGTCCAGCAGTGAAGGGGTTAAAATATAATCTTTGATAAGGAGTGCTCTCTTTAGGTTTTATATGAAATATATAAAACACACAACCGCATTATCAATGCAGCATGCTCTATTCAGTGAGGGATGGCCTCATCCAAGATGCCATTTGCATACAGAATATTCAAGCAAAATATCATAAAATCTCTAATTACAAGGTAAATTTGATTTCCTGGAGGGTGATGCCACCTACCTTTTGCTAAACAGAAAACCACAACTTGATTTTCATATGAAGCTAAACACTTAGTGGCTAGAAAGAGCAACTCCACAGCAAATTTATAAAGTGGAGCAATTGCCATGGAAAGCAACAGAATATTCCTGCTGAGTGCCAACAGTAGGAGTCAGTGCCATAAGGAAAGGGCAAATCAATGGATCAATTGTTTACTCTCTTCACAATTTCTATTATCATAACACAACATAATAGTTCTCCGCAGGATGTAATTCGGGAAATCAAAGCACCACCACTGCTTTAACAAGTGCTGAGAAGGTTCACTAGAAAGTGTGGGAAATCAAAAGGCAAAACGCCACTATTCACATAAATAGGAAAATAAATATGCACAACCCTAGATACAAACAACAATACTACACTAATGGTTTACTATTTAAAAGATGGCTAAAAAAAAGCCGTGTCAAAAAAATAATGGGGGGGGGAGGGAGTTTGGTTAGGTTACCATTTCTGCTAGATTTAGGCAGATGGTTTCCAGTAAAATTCTGCTTTATTTTCATGCAGGAGATTCTGCCACTTCTTTTGACGCTCATCTCAAAAAGAGGCAAAATCTGTTGCTTAAAAATGGAGCAGAATATGAATGATGACCCCCAACACTAAAAGTGTCTATTCACAAAGCACCGAAACTGCGTTTCGGACCATTTCAATGAAAATACGGTGAATTCATTATTTAGCAAATTGTCACCATATTTTGTTGAAATTGGAGTAGCCGAAGCGGTTATCGGAAGTCGGCAAACACTGCCAAAGTGCACAGATAAACGCCAAATCGGCATTGGGGTAATCTGCCAACCTGGATAAAAAAAAAAAAAAGGAAAGGAAAGAAAAAAATTCTCCCATTAGGAGTATAAAAATCAATAAAATTTGTCCGAAAAAAAAAAAAAAAGTCTGTTACAAAATAAAAAAAGGCTTTTAAAAAAAATTAAAAAATAAGAAAAGCAAAAATGTTGTCTAAACAAATACAAAAAGTTCAAAAAAGTTTTTGCTGAAAATGAAAAGTATAAATGGTCTTTAAAAAAAGAAAAGGAAAATTTCAATTTTTACACTGAATCCTATGGGATTCGCCTGTTTAAACCTGTCAAACTGAACTGTCAAAATGCAGAGCATGTCGCTGGAATTTAAGTGCAGTTCAACGTTCTGTGAATAGAAGACCCAATAGTCTTCTAAGGGTCAATTGCTATGCCGCCAAACTGCGTTGAATTGCACCGTAGTTTGCTGTCAATTCGCTTATATTTGGCAAAATGTCTCAAAATTCACCATCCGTCGATGCAATTCGGAGGTTAGTGAAGAACCTCTTAAACGTAATTCTAACCCTAAAAGAAGCACAAATTGTAACCTGTCTCTGATCTCTAACCCTTGGCTAATATGATGCTCCATTTCATCCAGGAGCTTCCAATTCAGATGCAATGGTTTTTAGTGTATTATTTTTTAAACACCGCTTTTTTGTTTGGCATCTTTTCTATAAAATACCTGTAGTAAGAATATACAGATGAGTATCGCTGAAATCCAGCATGTTCCAAAATCGGAAAAACTTTTGAGTGCTGACATGACAGCAAAAGTATAGAATCCCATACCTGACTTCAGCGATGCGGGACATGATTATGAAGAATATTGTATAAAATTCCCACCAGGTTAACTGTACAAGGTGTATACATGAAACCTACATTACTTGTTTAGCCTTGGATTTCATTACCAAGATACCGCATTATTATATGCCAATATTTGAAAATCCACCCGACTCCTCAGGAACTCAAATCAATTCTTGTTCCATGCATTTCTGATAAAGGATACTCGAGCTGTACTATCAATAATTGTCTGCCACATGTAACATGTCACACCTATTGCTGCCATTGATCAAAAATAAACTCATTTTCCTTCTTCCAAAAGGTTGTCCAAAAAGGACGTTTGCGGGGCTACCCTCAACCCACTGTCATGGGGACTAGCTCTCTTTTGATCTAATCAGCTGGCCTCTGAGCATGCATCTCTCCAGAGAGGTGTTTACAAAAATAATCAGTCTCCATGTGAGCAGCTCCTTGCAAGGGGGATTGATTTCCTTCTGAGTGGCATGCTAGGGGAATACGGTCCGGAGCATCTCACGCCTCCGAATAACGGGCTTCAGTACCTCCGATAAAATGATCTGGAGTGTTTCCATAACTGAAGTGTCAATCCGGTTCGAAGCAGAATTCCATCCACAATGTGTGTGTGGGAACACATATAGTGAGACTTGTCAGTAGGTTTTAAATTAACATCCATAATTAACAAACAAACAAAAAGAGAGGCACGCAAGCATGTTCACTGGAGCCACTCGAACCACGTGTCAAGTATCACCTTTCTTATTGATATATATATATAAACACAGATGGAGAGGTATGTTTAATCCATGAATTGATACTTAACATCGCTCGAAAATACTCTTGTATCTTTCACAATACAGAATGACAGATTCGGGTGATTAATTAATTAATGCGATGCTGTGGTATAAATTAACACTGGTTTGTAAACATTCTGTAAGAATTTGAAAACTAAATCGTCTACTTTAGAAGTGGCGTCCATCTGGCAATGCTTGAAGAAAGATATGCCAGACATTTCTTAATGTGCTCATATCAAGCCAAACAAACAACAATATTAACAGCATTCAAAAGGCAGAAAATTCTTAACTGAACCTTCTGTGCATTGGTTAAATTTGAATATTGGTAAACTAACCCCTTGCTAGGACATTGAACTGTTGTTTTCCTGCTTGTGTTTGAGTCCAACACAAAAAAACTAAAGTTCGGGTTTGTCATAGGTGTAAAAACACCTTACATTCACAAGGTTCCTGAAAGACACCACATGTCGTGCCCTTTACAGGCTTAGTGAGACCATCCAAGGCTTTGACAGCTAAACCACTATTTATAGTGTATAAATAAATCTAGGTTTAATAATATATAAACCTAAGGGTATAATTATAGCCTTGTTACACCTAAATAAAGGCTTCCTGGTTAACAAAAATAAAAATCTTCATCCAATGTAGTATATACACGCTCAAAAGTCCCTAACATTTTGAAGGCCTTCGGCTCCAGAAACCGTATGAGAAATACACAGAAAACAGCCAACAGAGGGCTAGATTCCAAGCCCTGCGTAAACTTAGCTAAGCCATTGAAGTCTCTAAAGTTTGTAAGTTTCCAGACTCTGACTCCAACCTGGAATAATTTACCCATATCCTACTAAATGAATATTGGTAAACATTCGTCATTTCCTTTAAGTCCAGAATACCGTGAAATGTGCCACAACCTATGCACTCCTTGCTCCAGTTCACTGTCCAACTCTCCGTCACACATTAGTTTGTCGCTCATGACTGCGGTGCCTTGTGTTTTAATCAATCAATTTATTATTAAATCAATAATAACACATTGCACCATCACCAACACATTTGCTCCTGGTGTGGGAAATGAGGGGAGTTAAGGCAAAAACACCACTGCACTAAGTAAAAGCACATATTGCCACTGCCTTAGAACAGAAGAAAAAATCTTGCACTTATTTTTTGTTTTAACCACTTGGCTGCTATGGACGCGCTCAGCGTGTCCAGCCAAGTGGTTCTCCTGTGCTATGGACACGGTGAGCGTCTGCGCTGAGCGCGTCCATGCACAGGAGGCAGCAATCTGCTGGATTCCGGTGGATTGCTGCGCCCCCCCGGTGCGGGCTGACATCTTGGATGTCAGCCCAGCATTCCGGGACCCCGGCGGGGCCATTAGATGTCATCGCGGCAGCGCGATGACATCTAAGGCTAGGGTCAGACGAACGCATTTTTGACGTAGTCCGTGAAAAAGTGCGGTCGAACGAACGTACGTATTTTTCCCCAGAATACGCGATAGCGGTCATACGATGCGCCTTCTCGTCCGTGATTTTGTATGGATCATCAATAAAACACTTTGAGTCTGGACGTTATGTTAGCCGGACATTAGCAGCGTCTGACGTCTCCTAATCACACACACACGCCGCTATGCGGCCGCAGCGCACTCTGTACGTCAGTAGTAGCGGTTTGACGTTCTAGAAAAAATGCGTTCGTTGGCCACTTGCGTTGCGCGGACGAACGTTCGTGCGGCCGTTCGTCGTATGTTCCCCGGCATTGGACGTCATTTGCTGCTAGTACGGCCGTGATTTTGTGCGGCTAAACGCACGTTAAAACTGCGCTAGTCTGACCCTAGCCTAATTCAGCCCCCCCGTGTGTGCGGAGGAGGCGCCTGAAAGGGAGGGGGTGGGGGAAGGTCCTTTGGACCTCTCTCCCTCCCGATCGCCGGGGGGGCACAGAGTTAAGGCAGGCACTGTTTGGAAGGGCACAGTCTGCCCTTCCAAATGGTGGCTGTCATTAACCCCTGGGGAGCCGGATCACGGTTCGGCACTGAAAAGCGCCGGATCGTGATCTTCTCCCAGAGCTGGCCGACATCTTGGATGTCGGCCGAGCCTCCGAGAACTCCCCCTGAGGACTGGCATCATCGTGCATAGCACGATGACGCCAGTCCTGGAGTTAACCCCTAGCTGCCAGCAATGGTGGAGATAGGGGGTTCCAATGAACCCCCTATCTCCTGATCCGTGGCAGCTAGGGGTTAATGTTTGATATCGTTGGATCGGCCACAGCATGGCCTTTCCAACGATACCAAACATGACCATGAAAAATGTTTTTTTAAAAAAATAAAAAAAGATTAAAAAAAATTCTAAAAAGTAAAAGTACGGTTTTTTTTTGTTTATAACTGAAATGGGAACAATATTGCTGCATAAAGTGAACAATGATGCTGTACTAACGATTTTTTTATGCGGTGCATTTGTTAAAAATAGCGACATCTTCCCCCCCAAAAAAATTTAACGAGTCCCCATTTCTAATTTTTTTAACAAGCGCACCCCATACAAAATATAACCGCAAATGCTCGCATGTTAAAATGTGGAAAAAAAAAACACTTTACACATAGTAAATTATTGAAAATTCATATTTTATTGCAGCGGAAACTTTCCCGGCGTCGCTCAGGAAGGTAAGTATGAACACAGTGAGCAGCTGCAGGGCCTGTCCGAATGCTGATAATGCTCTATCAGCATTCGGACAGGCCCTGCAGCTGCTCTCCGCGATGATACTTACCTTCCTGGGCGACGCCGGGAAAGTTTCCGCACGCGCGCTCGTTGGAAGGCCCCCAGCCGCGATCCCATGGTCCCACGTGGTCGCGGCTGGGGTCCTTCCAACGAGCGCACGCGCGGAGACATTCCCGGCGTCGCTCAGGAAGGTAAGTATCATTGCGGAGAGTGCAGGGGGGCATACCCATGTGTGAGCTGGGGGGGGCATACCCATGTGTGAGCTGGGGCATATCCATGAGCTGGGGACAATACCCATGTGTGAGCTGGGGCATATCCATGAGCTGGGGGCAATACCCATGTGTGAGCTGGGGCATATCCGTGAGCTGGGGGCAATACCCATGTGTGAGCTGGGGGCAATAGCCATGTGTGAGCTGGGGGGGCATAGCCATGTGTGAGCTGGGGGGGGCATAGCCATGAGCTGGGGCATATCCATGTGTGAGCTGGGGCATATCCATGTGTGAGCTGGGGCATATCCATGTGTGAGCTGGGGCAAATCCATGTGTGAGCTGGGGCAAATCCATGTGTGAGCTGGGGCAAATCCATGTGTGAGCTGGGGCAAATCCATGTGTGAGCTGGGGCAAATCCATGTGTGAGCTGGGACATATCCATGTGTGAGCTGGGACATATCCATGTGTGAGCTGGGACATATCCATGTGTGAGCTGGGACATATCCATGTGTGAGCTGGGACATATCCATGTGTGAGCTGGGACATATCCATGTGTGAGCTGGGACATATCCATGTGTGAGCTGGGACATATCCATGTGTGAGCTGGGGCATATCCATGTGTGAGCTGGGGCATATCCATGTGTGAGCTGGGGCAAATCCATGTGTGAGCTGGGGCATATCCATGTGTGAGCTGGGGCAGTTCCATGTGTGAGCTGGGGCAGTATGAATATATATATAAGGGGGGATATACATGTGAGCTGGGGGCATTTTTAGATGGTCTATTCTTATTGGAAAGCGTCACATGACATTAAAGAAAAGTATCGATACCGGTGAGTACTTTTAAAAAGTATCGGTACTCGTACTTAAAAAAGTGGTATCGGTGCATCCCTAATTTTTTGTTAGAATATACAGACAGGACAGGACGTATACATATAATGACATATTATGAATCTGCCAAGTCTGCCTGAAAGAACAATATATACTATGTCTGCATCATATATCAAAATATGGCTTCAAAACGCGGTTAAACATGATGAGCGAAAGCAGTAAAAATGACCTCAGCACAGAGGTGTGAAAAGCCTCAGCAGTGAAAGGGTTATCACATTACATGGTCATATTTGGGATTATTGGAAAGGGCAGACTCTGACCATTCCAATGACGCCTCACGTGACTTGTGCAGTGTAAAAATCAAAGATGCAGGGTTTCAAGGTCTCCCTCCTTACGGCAGTGCGTTAGTTTAGGTTTTCAATAAAACAATGAGTAATAATGCATTTTGCACCTACACACTTGCTGGGTGGCAAGGCTGAGATGGTGCAGCATCTAATTCAGTTCAGTTCATAATTTAAAGTAACTGAAAAGTGAATAACACTGTTGTGTTGAATACAATTTTTTTCTCTTTGTTATTTTATTTGTGTATAAAACTTGCTCAAGTGTTCTAATCATTGGAAATGGCATACCCAGGCCTTTTCAATGATACCTCATAAGACCCTCTAACATGTAGGATTCCAGAGATAGAGGTCCAAATTAGGGCTGAAACAACTAAGCGATAATGAAAATAGTTGACAACTATTCTCGTTGTCGATTAATCGGCTAGTTGATTAATCAGTCTGCGTATAACACACATTGTCTAGAGTCAGACGGAGTTAAACATTATTAACCTCAGATACTTTGGAGTTTAAGAAGATGGGCCCCTGCTTTACTCCATATGATTTCGTTCTAGGGCTATGCTAAATGTCACTAGTTTGTTTTTATTTAGTTTACAACAGTAGCAGAACTTTCACACAGGCAGTGGGATACTGCCACTGAGAGGAGGAGCTGTGTTTTGTCCTAACTTATAGCTGGAGTCCTGGGCCACCACCCCGCCTTCTCTCCAGTCCAGACCTGCCATCACTCCGTTTGGTCTTGGTACCTCCCCAGCAAACTTCATCCCAAACTCAGGTTCCGTCTCTTGCCCAAACTCGCTCTCACACATGGGTTTGGACCTTTGCCCAAACTCACTCCCGCTCATCTCCAGTCCCTCCTCCCACTCAGTTCAAATTATTTTAACGTGACACACGTTAGCATATTAACATGATCAGGCTGCAGCTCACCCTTCTCCCCCAACTTTGCATACTGACACCATCTTGTCTGAGTCCTCATAGCAACGTTCGTTCATGAAAAAAAGCAGATATGAGCTTGAATTGCGCACATAAAATCCATCACACTAACCAGATGCTCGAGCACCTTGTGTATGAAAAGTATGCAAGTTATGCGAGATACATAATTTGCGTATGTGCATACAAGTTACACTACGCAAACTGCAAAACTTCTTTTTTCTTCATTTTTTTTATTATCTGATCGAAAAAAAATAAAAAAATAAATCTGCCAACTAATCGATTATGAAAATATTCGCTAGTTGCAGCCCTAGTCCAAATGAATTTAAATTGTAAATCTACGACAGGGATGTAAAACTCCAGATAGAAACATAGAAAGAGGTCGGCAGATAAGAACCTTTCGGCCCATCTAGTCTGCCCAATTACATGGATACTTTACCTTGATTTATCTTTTGTTTAGGATAGCCTTATGCCTATCCCAAGCCTGCTTAAATTCAATTACTGTTTTAGCCTCTACCACTTCAACTGGAAGACTGTTCCATGTATCCACCACCCTCTCAGTAAAATAATGCTTCCCGATGTTACTTTTAAACCTTTGCCCCTCTAATCTAAGACTATGTCCTCTTGTTTTGCTATTTTGTTTCCTTTTAAATATACTCCCTTCCTCTACCTTGTGGATTCCCTTTACGTATTTAAATGTTTCTATCATATCTCCTCTGTCTCGTCTTTTTTCCAAGCTGTACATGTTAAGATCATTAAGCCTTTCCTGGTAACTTTTCTCCTTCAAGCCGTACACCATTTTAGTAGCCCTTCTCTGAACTCTCTCTAAGATGTCTATATTCTTCTGGAGATACGGTCTCCAGTACTGCACACAGTACTCCAAGTGAGGTCTCACCAGTGCTCTGTACAGTGGCATGAGCACTTCCCTTTTCCTACTGCTAATACCTCTCCCTACACAACCAAGCATTCTGCTAGCATTTCCTGCTGCTCTATTATATTGACTACTTACCTTTAGCTCCTCTGAAATAATAACCCCTAAATCCCTTTCCTCAGATGTTGAGGTTAGGACTGTATCAAATATTCTATATTCAGCCCTTGGGTTTTTACGTCCCAGGTGCATTATCTTGCACTTATCCACATTAACCCTTTCGCTGCTGAGGCTTTTCCCGCCCCTGTGCTGAGGTCATTTTTCACCTGTTTTGCGCATCATGTTTAAACGTGTTTTGAAGGCTTATTTTAGTATATGACACCGACATATTATATATCGTTCTTTCCGTCAGACTCGGTAGATTCATAATATGTCATTATTATATGTATACGTTATGTCATGTCTGTATATTATAACAAAAAAATGCAATAAAATATGTATTTTCAATAATTTACAACGTGTAAAGTGTTTTTTTCCACATTTTAACATGCGAGCAATTGCGGTTATATTTTGTATGGGGTGCGCTTGTTAAAAAAATTAGAGATGGGGTCTCGTTACATTTTTTTTTGGGGAAAATGACACTATTTTTAACAAACGCACCGCATACAAAAATCGTTAGTGCAGCATCATTGTTCACATTATAATTGAAATGGGAACAATATTGCTGCATTAACAAACCCCTTAGTGACCGGGCGGTTTTACACAAATCCGTCCGTTCGTGACCGCTGCTGTTTTTACGTTTCTGCGCTCTTAGTGTTTACGTCAAATTTTCCTCTTACTCGTTTATGTAACCCACACATATTTTACACTGTTTTTCTCGTCACTAAATGGACTTTATAAAAATACCATTTTTTTCATCATTTCATATAATTTACTATAAAAAATATTGTGAAATATGACACAAAAATTGAAAAAACACACTTTTTCGAACTTTGACCCCCAAAATTTCTTATGTATCAACAACCGTCAAAAAAAATTAATTCGTTGGTAGTTTCTAAATTTAGTACTGAGTTTAGCAATACCCAATGTTTACATATTCCTCGCTTTTTTCCTTATTTTATGCAACAATAAGTGCAAGTAGCACTTTGCCATTTCCAAAGAGTTTATTTTCAAAACTAGTGCTAGTGACATTGTAACACTGATATCTGTCACTAATTCCTGAATAACCCTCCACATATACATATTTTTTTAAAGTACACAAATCAAGGTATTAAACTTGGGGTATTTTGACTCTTTCCATGCAAACCATTTTACCACAAATCTATGCCAAAGTTTGAGGAAAAAAAAAAATTTGGTGATTTATTTTTTTTTGAACGCAATTTAAGAATACATGTACTGTGAACTTTAAGGTTTACTGCCAAAAAGCACCCCAAAATATGTTCAGCAACATCTTCTGAGTAAATTGATACCACCCAAGTATAGGTATGTCGGGTCATTGGGGGCTAAAAGGCCTTATTTGGGGGGTGCACATTTCAGTTTTCCAACTTGGAATTTTCACATTTCGTCATCATGCACCCATGTCCTATTTGGGACATTTTTGAGCCGGCCAAAGTAATTTACCCCCATCAAACCATATATTTTTAGAAAGGGCACACCCTGGGGTGCTTCAAAGAGTTGTATTTTAACACTTTCCATGCACTAGCTCTATGTCAAACTTTCAGGTAGTCACTTTGTGTTATTTTTTCACACACATTGTACTTTAGGCATGAATTGTCAAATCCAGTTATGGGTTACTGCCAAAAAACACCCCAAAATATGTTCAGCAACATCTTCTGAGTAAATTGATACCACCCATGTATAGGTATGTCGGGTCATTTGGGGGCTAATAGGCCTTATTTGGGGGGTGCGCATTTCAGTTTTCCAACTTGGAATTTTCACATTTCGTCATCATGCACCCATGTCCTATTTGGGACATTTTTGAAGCCGGCCAAAGTAATTTACCCCCATCAAACCATATATTTTTAGAAAGGGCACACCCTAGGGTGCTTCAAAGAGTTGTATTTTAACACTTTCCATGCACTAGCTCTATGTCAAACTTTCAGGTAGTCACTTTTTGTGTTATTTTTTCACACACATTGTACTTTAGGCATGAATTGTCAAATCCAGTTATGGGTTACTGCCAAAAAACACCCCAAAATATGTTCAGCAACATCTTCTGAGTAAATTGATACCACCCATATATAGATTGTTCTGTTGTTTTTGGGGTGCTACGCCAATCTTTGACATGTGCTTGTCAATTTTCTAATTTGACATACAGTATCTTCTTTGCTTATCTTCTTTTTAGGGGCCTTTTTACATACCCAGTTTTATGAACGTGCATATATTTGGTAAGCTAACACCCCAAAGTATTGTAAATGGAGTGTTTTTATGCTATGGATGCATCCGTTTGCTCCAAACAAATTGGATACAGTTTGGTGGTCATTTTTCATTTTCACACCCACATCAGTTTTGGACTGTGATTTAGGAGACACTGTTGTTTGTTACTGCATGAAAACTCTCCAGGTTGTTTTCTGCAAGATCTCCTGAGTACACCCATGCCCCCCATGCATAGGTTTGCCAGGATTTTGGGAAGGTTCAAATACAATTTTTATGACTTTGTCATTAGAGTTGAAATTGAGATTATTTCTTCAGCTAGGCCTATCTTTGGTTTTGGGTCTACCGCATACCCCAGTTTGAATTATTGCCAGAAAATTGTTTATGTTTAAATGTTAAATTGTTATGTTGACACCCCAAGGTATTGCATATGGAGTGCTTTGATGCCATGGATGCAACGGTTTTAGCCCAAAACATTTGAGAAGGTGTGTGGTGTAATTTTTCAATTTTCAGATTTTTACGCCCACAGTAGTTTTGGACTGTGATTTAGGAGACACTGTTGTTTGTTACTGCATGAAAACTCTCCAGGTTGTTTTCTGCAAGATCTCCTGAGTACACCCATGCCCCCCATGCATAGGTGTGCAACGATTTTGGCAAAATACAGCACCAATTGTAGAACATAAAAATGTACGAATAAAATGTAAAAGTCTGGTGCCTGTCAAACTGGGGATGCTCTCTAGGGGGGCACAGGCTGTTGTCACTGAAGTGCATGAAACGCAAAAGGTTTTCATACCTTCTACGTGACATTGATTGGGGGTAAATGGGGGTAGAGCAGATGGGGCTACTGCTCCAGTAGGAGCGAATTGAGGGCTTCTTTATGATGCCCTCAGCATAGTAAGTGCCCAGAATTTCAGAAATTCTGGCACATCTAGCGGGGTCCATTGCTGCCTTGCCAAGTAGGAGTCTGGCTTCGCAGCACAATGCTGATGGGCATACAGATTTGATTGGGCCACGATGTGGCCCAACAAATCATCCCCCATAAACACCTGCAAAAACTGTGGCGGTAAATCCTGCAACATCAATATTGATGCCAGGATTTGCCGTGAAAGGAGGGATATCTGGCCTCTGGCGATGAGGCACTACCCACTCCTCAGCTGGAGCTGTGCGTCTCCTGCTGGCAGGTGGTGACCCAGGATCTGCATCAGAAACATCACTAGATACATCAGCCAGCGTAGATAATGTATCTAGCGACGTCTCTGAGCAATTAGCGGGGTCGAAATGAGGGTCTGAGTCTGACGCAGATGCCTCAGATTCTGACGCCAGGATGGCATATGCCTCCTCGGCGCTGTACACCCTCTCAGACATTATATATAATAGATTATAAAATTTTATAATTATTATATATATATATAAGCGGATTGTTGGTTCTTAGAAGAACCGTTGGGTTTCACAAGAAAATACAAATAAACACCTAAATCTCTCTAAATCCCTCTAAACCTGCCTCAATTCTTCTAAATCTCCCTAAAATCTCTCTAAATCTGCCTCAATTTTTCTAATCTCACTAAATCTCACTAAAATCTCTAACCTGTCAAATCTGATCTCTCTCTCTCTCGCTCACCAAAACACAAGTGAGGAGAGGGAGGGAGAATCAAAGAGGTCAGAGCCAATATTTACAAAATATTGACCTGACCTGACAAATTAGAAATTTTATTTTGATTTTTTCTAACTTCTGATTGGATGTTGCTAGCCTGCCTCTCTGATGAGGCAGGCTAGGAACATCCCACTCAGCCCCAAGATGACCCTGCCCTTAGAACCCTACCCCTAACCCTAACCCTACCCCTAACCCTACCCCTAACCCTAACCCTACCCCTAACCCTACCCCTAACCCTAACCCTACCCCTAACCCTAACCCTAAGTTTATTTTATTTATTTTTATTTTACTTTTTTTTCCACTTTTTTTTCCACTTTTTTTTACTCTGCTGGGTGCCTTGATCCCTCGAGGCACCCAGCAGAGCACCTGATCACTGATGTGATCGTTTTTGTACTGAGTGCCACGATACCTCGTGGCACTCAGTACTTCCTGCCGCTACCGGAAGTGATCGCTCGGGGGGAGCGATCACGGACGGACCGGCGGCAGGTAAGCATATTACAAGGATGCCTCGATGTCGAGGCATCCTTGTAATATACTCAGAGCAGCTGGAAGCGATACCGATCGCTTCCAGCGCTCTCTAGAAGTGCCGGGCACCTCTCCGGTGAAACCGGATGTGATCGCTCCCGGGGAGCGATCACATGGTGCCCCGGCACTTCTAACCGCCATTGCACGGCTGCCTGGACTCCCAGGCAGCCTGCAATGGCGTTTGAGCTGCTGGAAGCGATCCGATCGCTTCCAGCGCTCAAAAAACGGCAGGACGTACCATGAGAGACCCGCTGCAATGACGTACATGGTACGTCCAGGGTCCTTAAGGGGTTAATTTTTTTTTATTTTTATTTTTCTTTTTTACAACATTTTTAACTTTCATGTTTGGTATCGTTGGAACGGCCATGCTCTGGCCGATCCAACGATATCAAAATTTAACCCCTAGCTGCCACGGATCGGGAGATAGGGAGTTCCAATGAACTCCCTATCTCCACACTTGGTGGCAGTTAGGGGTTAACTGTAGGACTGGCGTCATCGTGCTACGCACGATGACGCCAGTCCTCTGGGGGAGTTCCCGGAAGCTTGGCCGACATCCAAGATGTCGGCGAGCTCCCGGGAAGGATCGCGAATCGGCGCTTTTCAGCGCCGATTTGCGATCCAGCTCCCCAGGGGTTAATGCCAGGCATCATTTGGAAGGGCAGGCTGTGCCCTTCCAAATGATGCCTGGGTTAACCCCCTGTGCGCCGCCGATCGGGAGGGAGAGAGGTCCGAAGGACCTCCCCCCCCTCCCTTTCAGGCGCCTCCTCCGCACATGCGGGGGGGGGGGGGCGCCTGAATTAGGTGTCATCGCGCCCCCGCGATGACACCTAATAATGGCGGCTGCTGGTCCGGATGCCGGGCTGACATCCAGGATGTCAGCCCGCACCGGAGGGGCAAGCGATCGGCCGGAACCCGGCCGAACTCTGACCCCAATGTGAGGACGCGCTCAGCGCGTCCTCAGCACACCAGCGGTAATGCTGAGGACGCGCTGAGCGCGTCCTTAGCATTGAAGTGGTTAAAACGCAATTGCGACAGCTCCGACCATTTTTTTAGTTTACCTAAATCATTTGTCATTTGGCTGATCCCTCCAGGAACGTCAACCCTGTTGCAAATCTTTGTGTCATCAGCAAAAAGACATACTTTTCCATTAATACCTTCTGCAATATCACTAATAAAAATATTAAATAGAATGGGTCCAAGTACTGACCCCTGAGGTACCCCACTGGTAACAAGACCTTGCGCCGAATAAACTCCATTTACCACAACCCTCTGTTGCCTGTCACTCAGCCACTGCCTAATCCATTCAACAATATTGGAATCCAAGCTCAAAGATTGCAATTTATTGATAAGCCTTCTATGCGGAACAGTATCAAAAGCCTTACTGAAATCTAAATAAGCAATGTCTACTGCACCACCTGTGTCTATTATTTTTGTTACCCAATCAAAAAAAATCAATAAGATTAGTTTGGCATGATCTCCCTGAGGTAAACCCATGTTGTTTCTGATTCTGTAATCTATGTGTTTTTAGATGTTCAACAATCCTTTCCTTTAACATGGTTTCCATTAATTTCCCCACTACTGACGTAAGACTAACTGGCCTATAGTTCCTCGATTCCTCCCTACTACCCTTCTTGTAAATGGGTACAACATTTGCTAATTTCCAGTCTTCTGGGATGACTCCTGTTAACAAGGATTGGTTAAATAAATCTGTTAATGGTTTTGCTATTACATCACTGAGCTCTTTTAATAATTTAGGGTGGATCCCATCAGGCCCCATTGACTTATTTGTCTTTACTTTAGACAGCTGCTGTAGAACCTCCTCCTCTGTAAACTGATATGTAATTGTCTCGTTAGTGTTTCCTCCTAACTGAGGTCCCTTTCCTTCCTTTTCTTCTGCAAAGACTGAACAAAAATATTCATTGAGGCAGTCAGCGAGACTTTTATCCTCTTCTACATACCTTCCTTCCTTTTTTATCTAACTAATCCTTGTTTTACTTTTCTTTTCTCGTTTATGTATCTAAAAAATGTTTTGTCCCCCTTTTTTACTGACTGAGCTATTTTCTCTTCTGCGTGTGCTTTGGAAGCTCTTATAAATTGCTTTGCCTCTTTCTGCCTAATCTTATAGGTTTGCCTATCTTCTTCACTCTGAGTTGTTTTATAATTATTGAATGCTGTCTTTTTGTTCTTCACTATTTTGGCCACTTCTGCAGAGTACCACAGTGGTTTCTTCCACTATGTTAATAGTTCTCAATTCACAGACATTTATGAAAGCAACAGGTGGCCAGAGAGCCATGGGCTGTCTATTTCAGCACCATCTGGGGGCTGGGAGTATAACATCCCTAGACTAGAAGGTCCCGGGTTTTAAAAATGGGACATTCTAGCCTAAAAGTTACATGCTACATTTTGATATATCTTTTCATTTTTCACTTGTATGGGAACATGTGTGTTTTATACCCCTGCAAAGGTTGCTGGGATTGGGATTGAGTGTTGCTCAAAATGTGAATTTAAGATGGTTTTATGACCTTTACATTTGCGAAAATGCACACTTGCATCGGAGATGAATTAACATTCCACATAGAAAGAATTATGTAATTTAGGGACTGGTTGCTCCTTTAATAAAGACCTCAGTATTAACGTCTGCTTTGACAATTACACACAGTAACTATGCTTAGTCTATATAGTGTGAGTGTACACCGGTTTCTTAAGTATATAGATTTTATTGTACACATGTGCATTTTATCACAAGGCAGGGGTAACAGTGAAAAATTGCCTGTACTGATCTTATTTTACATCTTCTTTCTACCGATGTGTTAATATGCTAGTAACTACATGATAATTTTATCCTGCAAAGTATACTGCAATCTTGGGAGATTAATCTGCATATTAAGACACTGCGGTAAGGCACTTACCATGAAATCTCTGCAGAAAGCTGAACATAGTGGCAGGTCATTGCTAAAGGAACACAGCAATGAAGATTGAAGAGGATATGCAGTGTACACGCACCTTAATTCTCCTGTACAAAAAATGTTCTTTGATCTTCTGTATGTTAAATACATTGTAGGGATGCACTGATAGTAGTATCGGTACCGATACCGGGACCAGCATGAGTATTTGGTACTCGTGCAGAGGTCCCCGATACCGGAAGCCAGCGCTGGGCTGGCTTGCCGGCTGGTTTCTTTGGGGCAGTGTTCGGCACCTTCTAGCTTCAAGCGGCCGCCGGCAGAGTTGTAGCCCGGCCACTCATTGGGATCCACCAGCCGCGATCTTGTGAGACCGTGGAGTTCACAAGATCTCGTGAACTCCGGGATCTCGAGAGACTGCAGCTGTGCGTGGTTCCCAACGAGCAGACGGGCTACAACCTCTGCTGGCAGCCGCTCGAAGGAAGACAACGCCGGAGGAGCCTGGCTTGGGGGCAATGTGAGCTGGGGGCAACCCACTGATGAAGCTGCGTCCAGCGAAATGCGTTTGAGGTGTAATTTTATTACTGATTTGAAATAAACTAAATATAGATTTTATCATCTTGAGTGTCTCTTGGTGATTAAATCGAATATATCCTGGGAAAGACATCTTCCTTCCCTCAGTGGGATTCCTGATACCTGGATCGATCTCAAGAAGGGGAATCGGTGTCCCTCGTTAAAGTCACCGATTGGTGCCGTTCTTCAAAACTGGCACTGAAAAATGTGAGTATAACCTCTGTCTACACAGTCTACACAGAACAGTTTTTCTCTTTTCTGCTTCCCCTTTGAGGACCTGTTTCAAGATACATCAGCCTTTCTTTTCACTGGAGGCGATGGAAATTAATGCTAGCGCCTGATACCAGCTTTTTGACCTATATAATGAGGTCTGTTCCTACTGAAAAGCGGTCACATGACTTTAAATAAAAGTGTCGGTACTCGGTATCGGTGAGTACTTTTAAAAAGTATCGGTACTTGTACTCGGTCTTAAAAAAATGGTAATCGGTGCATCACTAATTGTAAGTTCTTTTATCTTACAAGAATATTTTTAATTTTTAAAAATCAAATATACAGTTTGAATATTCAATACACAAGCATTTTGGATACAGGAAATTTCCAGTTTTTGGAATCTGGATGCGACCCAATTTCATAGGTTGGGGGGGTTCGCCAGGAGAGCTGTGAGGCATGCCATTCACAGCACCTGCATGGTACATACGGAGCAGAGCCAGGCAATTTCTCCCTGGCGTTGGGCAACAAGTCCCATTCTGGCGCTGGGGGATACACTACACCACCACTGGACTTGTCAAGATGGGCAGGCAGTAGAGTTTTCACAAAGTTCGGAGCACTGTGAAAAAGTATTCATTTTGGAATTATGGATATGGAATGTCCAACCTCTATATTAACACTTTGGGAAATATTTGATTTCATTCTGGAACAGGTTGAGTGCTTCATAATATACACACGCACTCACAAAACATTTTCCTAGTAAAGTAGGAAAGCTCCTCGTTTTATTTTGCAAAGTGAAGCTGGCTGTAAGCAAATCATTTTATTTTTATTTCTGTACATACTGAATCATAGCTTATAAAATCAGGTTTATATTGATCTGTAAAAATCCAATCGTGACGTCACCTGGAGCAAATATATTAATATGTATTGTTCGCAGTTACACATGGATGATTTTACCCAAAAAGGGGAGTATTTTAAGATCTTCTTATACCAATCTGTCTCCTCTGAAGTCCCAGCCAGGGTAAACACAACAGTAATCATATGACCCCTACTAAACAACCAGTCTGATTTTCCCTCGTGTTTGCTCGCCTCTCCTCCTGGGCTAATTTAGGATTCGCACTTCAATTCTATACTCAAATCTCAGTTTGTGTCTTGCGTTATTAGTGTCTACTTCCACTTTATAGTGGCCTCCAACACTTGGTTTCATTCTCTTGTCCCAATTCATCATAATGTCGTCTACCCTCCCATCTACTTCTACTCCCCTTTGTTGTATAGTGTTCCACTTGCCAACATATAGAGCAGGGCCACCAGATGTTTTTGAACTAAACTCCCATGATGCCTATAGCCAGCTCAAGGAGTAGTAGAGTATTATGGGAAACTTAGGTCCAGAACATCTGGGGGGCCAAGGTTATTGCCCCTGCTGTAGTGCAAATGTACTCCATTTCAATAATGAAAACCAGAGGCAGCCCTACGAATAGACACAGAAGGTGGCCGTGTTGGGTCTTGTTTGAACTGGGGCTTCAGCTTCAGTGACTGTAGGACAGTATGAGGCAAGGAAAGATGTGCTGCTGTGGTTTGTTCCTTCCGTTCGCATTTCGGAAATCTGACAAAGTAAAAATGAAGGACGATGCCCACCTCCATGTCGACCCACGTCATGGGTCCAGACAGAATTAATCTAGCAATGCCTTTCATCCCGATGGGTGCCTAAACCAATTCAGTTGCACTCCACAAATGTAATCCCAACACTCACTCTATATTGCTACAAGAGGAAAGGCAGACAAAGAGCAAAGTGAACTGGGTGGAAAATGTTGGCCAGACTGGGGTCTTCTTTATAGTAGTAATTTCTACAACAGGAAAATGCAACTTGTTTCTGGTTCTCATTAGTGCAATAGCAGAAATGAGTACTAACTGCAAACATTTTTTTCTTTAAAGCCTAATTCATTAAAAACACACCTAGTCAACCGGAAGATCTGCTTTCACTTGGCACTGATTTTAACAGCTTTACCACGCACACATGTAATCAAAACAGTAAACATAGCAGTCACAAGACTCCATAATCGGACACTGCTTTTATTCCCCCTTTAAAGGCCTATTACCGAAAAGCCCAAAACAACAGTGCAAATTTGGCATGCATAGGGGAAAGTTATGAAATGGGGACAAAACAAAAAGGTTAATAGAAGACCAAAAAATATAAATAAATCAAATTTAATTGAGCATAAAAAAAAAAAAAAATAATAATATGGGGAAAATATACCCATTATATTCTGATTTAGACCTAAAACCTATTCCGAACTTCATGTTAAAATGGGGACGCCAACGGGGAAAAGCTGTAAGCTTTCCTGTAGTGTTCCCATTTTATCGCGGTATTCCGGGGCAGGCGCTAAATGAGAACATCGCCCCAGAACACAGCGCTAAACACTGGGATACTCCCTGTAGTGCTTCCGTGCCGCCACAAGTATCACCACCTGAAGTCCAAAGTACTCCATGGAGGGTTGCACTTCTGGCCTGCGAGATCATGCAGACTGGAGGGAGACTGGGAACTACTTGTTCCTAGTGTCATTCTGCTCCAGGTGACAAGAAGTGTTGAATTGAGCCACCATTCTCGCTGCAGGATGAGAGGGGAGTATCGGATTTATTGGGGGATTCTAAATAATTTAGCAAATGCAGAATCCTATAAGCCAGCTTTTAGGAGTAGCAAAAATTTTGCCTTGCGGGTCCTGACAGTGATTAGCACTAACATTTTGTAATAGGGCTGCAACTAACGATAATTTTCATAAATCGATTCATCGAATAAAAGAGAAGCATACGCAAATTGCATACTTTTAGCACACAAGCTACATGAGCACCTGGTCAAAGTGATGGATTGATGCTGCGCACGCAGCTTAAGTCTATGTCTGCTTTCTCCCCAAACGAACTCTGCTACAAGTGCTCAGACACGATGATGATGTCACCACAAAATCAGGATGAGAAAAGGGGGCACTCGCGCAGCCTGACCACTTTAGCTTATTAGAGAGTGTCCCTTTACTATAATTTCATTAACAAACTGAGCCAGAGGAGGGTCTGGAGGTGGGAGGGAGTTTGGGCAAGGGACTTGACCCAAGTGTGAGAGGAAGTGAGTTTCAGCAAAAGCCCGGACCTGAGTGTGAGAGGGAGTGTGTGGGAAGGGACTGAACGAAAGGGAGAGAATGGCAACTCCAGACCAAAGAGGGGGTGACAGGCAAATTGAGGTGGAGGCACAGGATGAAGCACAATCTGAGGTTATAACGTTTAACACAGTCTGACTCTAAATGGTGTGTGCTGTACACAAATCGATTAAAATCGACAGACGATTAGTTGACAACGATTTTCATTAATCAATTATTCGATTAGTTGTTTCAGCCCTACTTTGTAATACCTTACTTATTGAAACGCTAATTAAGTGCTTGGTTGCGGATGATGCGCTGAGCGCGTTCCCTCTGCTTTCCCGTTAGGTTGTCGACCGCAGTGTTGTCCCGGTGAGGGCTGACATCTTGGACGCCAGCCCTGTCTCTGGGAGCTCTTCCAACGTGATGACGTCACAAAGGGCCGGAAATGTAAATCCCTATGGATGGAGATACAGGGGTTGTTTGTACCATCGTATCGCCTGCCTGAACCAGGTCATGCAGGGAGTCATGCATGGTATCATAGGAAAGGCCAAAGCATGGCCTTTCCAGTGATACCATACATGACCAACTTCTTTGTAAAAAAAAAAAAAAAAAAAAAAAAAGAGCAGCAATTTGTTTCTCTTTTCTAATGCAGCGTTATTGTTCTCTTTTCAATAACAACCTGAACAACGATGCTGCATTAACTCACCTTCTCATTTCCCATGATGCCAGCAAGTTTGAAGGTATGAGGGCTGAAACAACTAATATGCTGGCCCTATATAAATAAATAATAATAATTGATTAGTTGTCCACTATTCTCATTATCGAATAAATCGCCTAGTCAATTAATCGATCTGTGTATAGCACACACTGTTTAGAGTCAGACTAAGTTCAACATTATTAACTTCAGATACTGCTCTATAGCAGACTGTATAACGGTGTTCTAGCATTATGATGGACATCACCAGTTTGTTTTTTATTTAGTTTAAAACAGTAACAGAATTATCACAAAGACTGTGGGGGTACTGCCACTGAGTGGAGAAGCTGTACCACCAGAGTTTTGTCCTTACTTGAAGCTGGATTCCTGTGCCACAATCCCACCCTCACTGCCTCCATTACAGAGCTGCCAGCACTCCCGTTGGTCCTGGTCCCTTCCCCGCAAACTCCCTCCAAACTCAGGTCCAGTCTTTTTCCAAAACTAACTCCTTCTCCTCTCCAGTCCCTCCCTCCCTCCCCACTCTGTTTGTTCATGAAATTACTTGAAAAAAGGGACACACTACGCACCATGACAACTTAAGCAAATTAACATGGTCAGGCTGCATAGAATGCCACCTCACCCAGCTTTGCATGCTGAGATCTTATCTACCAGAGATACTCCAATTATATACGTACATACGTTACATACACTACGTAAATTGCAAAAGATAAAAAAATTAGAATTATCCGACGAGAAAAAAAACAAAAAACAGCCAACTAATCAATTATGAAAATCATCATTAGTTGCAGCCCTAGAAGGCACAATGCATTATTACGCATTGGCTCATGGAAAACCTAAAGCGCCAAGAGTTTCGCAGAGGGCCCTTTGGAACCCTGCGTCTCTAATTTTTATACCACACAAGGTCAAAAACCACACAAACATAAAATATATTTTTCATTCCAAAGCGATGGCATTGTACAAAATGTGACAAATAGACAGTCATAAAACACAAATTTTTTTCAGTTTAGTTTCAGTCTTAGTTAAAATTGCGTATTTTCTCTGAAAAATCCAGTAACTGGTTCCTGTTTCTAAACAAGAGTGCCCCGTAGAATATATAAACCACAAAGGTTTGGATGATAAAATGTGAAATATAGATATTACAATTTTATACTCTGAAATCTGAATGGAAATTCACATTTATTTTTACATTTTTTGTTACACCATGTCCTGCCAGAATGCTATATAGAGGTGAAACTCGAAAAGTTAGAATATCGTGCAAAAGTTAATTTTTATTTCAGTATTGCAACTTAAAAGGTGAAATTAATATACGAGATAGTTCAAGCCGTGATTTGTCAGAATTGTGAGGATTATGGCTTACAGCTCATGAAAACCCAAAATCCACAATCTCAGAAAATTAGAATATTGTGAAAAGGTGCAATATTCTAGGCTCAAAGTGTCCCACTCTAATAAGCTAATTCAGCCATAACACCTGCAAAGGGTTCTTGAGCCTTTAAATGGTCTCTCAGTCTGGTTCAGTAGGAATCACAATCATGGGAAAGACTGCTGACCTGACAGTTGTGAAGAAAACCATCATTGACACCCTCCATAAAGGAGGGAAAGCCTCAAATGGTAATTGCAAAAGAAGTTGGATGTTCCCAAAGTGCTGTATAGAAGCACATTAATAGAAAGTTATGTGGAAGGGAAAAGTGTGGAAGAAAAAGGTGCACAAGCAGCAGGGATGACTGCAGCCTGGAGAGGAATGTCAGAAAAAGGCCATTCAAAAGTGTTGGGGACTTTCATAAGGAGTGGACTGAGGCTGGAGTCAGTGCACCAAGAGCCACCACACACAGACGGATCCTGGACATGGGCTTCAAATGTCGTATTCCTCTTGTCAAGCCACTCCTGAACATCAAACAACATCAGAAGCGTCTTACCTGGGCTAAAGAAAAACAGACCTGGTCTGTTGCTCAGTGGTCCATAGTCCTCCTTTCTGATGAGAGCAACTTTTGCATCTCATTTGGAAACCAAGGAGCCAGAGTATGGAGGAAGAATGGAGAGGCACATACTGCAAGATGCTTGAAGTCCAGTGTAAAGTTTCCACAGTCTGTGTTGATTTGGGGAGCCATGTCATCTGCTGGTGTTGGTCCACTGTGCTTCATTAAATCCAGGGTCAACGCAGCCATCTACCAGGGGATTTTGGAGCACTTCATGCTTCCTTCCGCAGACGAGCTTTATGGGGATGCGGACTTCATTTTCCAGCAGGACTTGGCACCTGCCCACACTGCCAAAAGCACCAAAACCTGGTTCAATGACCGTGGGATTACTGTGCTTGATTGGCCAGCAAACTCCCCTGACCTGAACCCCATAGAGAATCTATGGGGCATTGCCAAGAGAAAGATGAGAGAGAGGAGACCGAACAATGCAGATGAGCTGAAGGCAGCTATTGAAGCATCCTGGTCTTCCATAACACCTCAGCAGTGCCACAGGCTGATAGCTTCCCTGCCATGCCGCATTGAGGCAGTAATTGCTGCAAAAGGGGCCCAAACCAAGTACTGAGTACATATGCATGCTTATACTTTTCAGATGTCCCATATTGTTCTATGTACAATCCTTTTTTTATTGATTGCATGTAATATTCAAATTTTCTGAGATTCTGGATTTGGGGTTTTCATGAGCTGTAAACCATAATCATCACAATTATGACAAATCACAGCTTGAACTATCATGCTTTGCATGTAATGAGTCTCATATATTAGTTTCACCTTTTAAGTTGCATTTCTGAAATAAATGAACTTTTGCACGATATTCTAATTTTTCGAGTTACACCTGTACATATAATAATGATAGATCATGAATCTGCCGAGTCTGCTGAAAAGAAGGATATATAATATGTCTGGGTCCTACAATAAAACATGACTTCAAAAACGCGTTTAAACATGAACAAAAAACGGTTAAAAAGGAGCACAAAAACAGATGCGCTGAAGCAGTAAAGTCACTTATCCTGGTGGTAACACACATCCAAACGCTAACATTCACTAGGGAATAGTGCCCAAAATCTTTCAGTTAGTTATTGATGAAGATACGAAATACTTTGGAGAAGAAAGGGTACTAGACCCAAGGACAGCTTTATGCCAAGCATAGCAACCAGTGAAAAGTCTAGATCTGACACTAAGCAAGTGGATGACTTACATCAGTGGTTCTTAACCTTGGTCCTCCAAATGTTTCAGAACTACATCTCCCATGATGCTCAGCAACTCACTAGGTAGACAGAGCCTTGAGAGATGTAGTTCCAAAACATCTAGAGAGCCAGGTTTGAGCACCCTGCCTTACATAAACCTGGGTGCTCCCTTCTAAAAGGTTTGTAAACTATTAAGGTTTATTCAAACACAAATGTCCACAAAGTTCTGCAAACAAGTACCACTCCCTGATCTAAAGGGAAATTCCAATTACTAAGAATCTTCTATTCATAAGCAGAAGTTATGTCATAAGAAGGCACCCTGTCCCTGTACAGAAGCCAGTATAGTACATAGTGGTACGTAAATAGAGCATGCCACAGCAGGTCTTCGGTAACTGTGCGTACTTCCTCAGAGTCAGCAAAAGCTTGATTTGCTCGAAAGCTGAAAACATACTTCCATTGCTATCAGTTCACCTAGAAGACCTATTCATCTTGAAAAGAAAAGTACTGCGATTGGGGTGCAAGACTACATATCCCATAAATCCTTGCTGTACGAGGCTTTCGACTGGCCCGAAATGCTTCTTGGTGTGAGAGAAGCTTAGAATTGCTGCCATTCAAAGTGGCAATTTACTAAAAATGTGAAACTTTTAGTGGGTTATGCACCAATCGCCACTGCTTATTGTTTTTGCAAACAATATCGTACTTGTAGCAAAAAAGTGCATTTAGTAGTTGTTGTTTGAAACTGTGATTAGTGAATAACCCCTTTAGGGACCTATTGCACAAATGATGTTAAGACAGGGGTCAGCAACCTTGGCTCTACAGAGGTTTTGGAACTACATCTCCCATGATGCTCTGCCTCATGGGAAATGTAGTTCCAAAACATCTGGTAGAGCCAAGGTTGCTGACCCCTGTGTTAAGATAATGTCTCCAGAAGATATATGAACATCGGGAATAGCTATTCCACTCTTGCCACAAGCTTTAGTTACATAGGCTGAAAAAAAACATGCGTCCATCGGGTTCAGCCTCTCCCACATAACCTACTGCTGTTGATCCAAAAGAAGGCAAAAACCCAGTCTGAAATATGCAACATACTGGGAAAAAATTCCTTCTTGACCCCAGAATTTCAGTCAGATTTCTCCTTGGATCAAGAAGCTTTTACCCACATATTAAATATTATAACCCTTAATATTCTGTGTCTGCAGGAAATCATCCAGTCGTTTTTTAAAAGTCTGTACAGTTGCGGTTCAAGCACAGCGTACCTTGTATAGGTGGTGTCAGTTTGCACCTGACACTAGAAGAATGAGCTATTGCTTGGTAGTATTTCAGAAAGGAACAGAATTAAAAGCTGGCGTCAAAGTCGGCGTCAGACGAGCGTTTTTAAGAGCGGAAGGAATGTCCATGAGAGTGGACGTCCTTCCACTCTGACATCCGTCTGGCCACCTCACTGAGCGCAGCTAGTGCTATGGAGGATCGCGCTTTGCTGCCTCGTCCAACGCTCATCTAGAGGTTTAACTTGGAGGCTTTCTGCACATCCACCTACAGCGTGTGACCGGCTCCGTTGAAGCGTCGCTGCGACGGACGCCGGGAGGCATGCCAGTAAGGGCACACCCAGGGCCCTCGTCTGACCCGGCCTAAGTGATCTTGCATTTGCAAAACCACGTAATACAGTAAAGTTACTCCCTCAATAAAATCTCCCCTCTCACCCTCAGTGTGGAAAGCGGTACGATCCACCGCTTTCTCTCACCGACAGCAGTGGGAGACTGGGATTGAATAGTTCCTATTCTTCCTCCACAAACCTTCTGGGGCCCTTACGAGATCCTGCGAGCGCAAGCTCGCAGCTGGGATGCGCTGGGCTGCATGTTTCTGTGCCTCCACTTCCTTCCATGGTCAGGCACTAATAAAGCTCCTATAATTATACGTATCTGGCGGCGCGATTGCAGTCGCTTCTTGGTATTCAGATGGTCCTCACGGTGTGTATCATAAATGTCCAATATGGATTATATATAAAAAACACAAATGGCAGAATAATAGTGCAGGGTGTATACACAATGTTGGAATAGATGACAATAAATGGTTCCACTCACAGACAGAGAGCCCCGTCACTGGCTCTGAGTGGTTCCAAACATCTGGGTCCTTTATCTTCTTAGGAATATTTAAAGGAGACCCACTCCCTTTAAAGTTGGTATTTTCTTTATCTCGTCAAATATGGAAGAAAACATAAAAACAAGGACCTTCTTGTGTAGATCTACCACAATATTGATAATATATATGGTGATGGTATCAACTCACATTGGGTGGAGCTTAGAACCAAGCTCTGGGTGGGAATGCCGGTGGATTTATTGAGTAGGTTAAATCCACGAATACCTCTGAATTCCAAAACAGCAGGGACCAGACTTTTCTTTATAAAAGAAAAATCTTAAATTTAAAACATAATTTTAACATGTTCTATTTTACTTTAACACAAAGATGCTCTGTAAGTCGCCAGAACGCGTTTCGCCATAAGATTAGGCTTCTTCAGCTGGTTTACAGAGATACTCTACAGTGTACCATATATATAGTCCCTTAATTGGGTATTAAAAGGTCCCATGTGTTTGGAATGTCCGAAAATAGGTTGGCGTGCGTGTCACGCCTCCATCTATCTGCTTCCGTTGTTTGCCGCCATCTTGCGCATGCGCAGTAGTGACTCATGCGTTCCATATACTATATATATGGTACACTGTAGAGTATCTCTGTAAACCAGCTGAAGAAGCCTAATCTTATGGCGAAACGCGTTCTGGCGACTTACAGAGCATCTTTGTGTTAATTTTAACATGTTCTATTTTACTTTATAAAAGAAAAATCTTAAATTTAAAACATAAAGTAAAATAGAACATGTTAAAATTAACACAAAGATGCTCTGTAAGTCGCCAGAACGCGTTTCGCCATAAGATTAGGCTTCTTCAGCTGGTTTACAGAGATACTCTACAGTGTACCATATATATAGTATATGGAACGCATGAGTCACTACTGCGCATGCGCAAGATGGCGGCAAACAACGGAAGCAGATAGATGGAGGCGTGACACGCACGCCAACCTATTTTCGGACATTCCAAACACATGGGACCTTTTAATACCCAATTAAGGGACTATATATATGGTACACTGTAGAGTATCTCTGTAAACCAGCTGAAGAAGCCTAATCTTATGGCGAAACGCGTTCTGGCGACTTACAGAGCATCTTTGTGTTAAAGTAAAATAGAACATGTTAAAATTATGTTTTAAATTTAAGATTTTTCTTTTATAAAGAAAAGTCTGGTCCCTGCTGTTTTGGAATTCAGAGGTATTCGTGGATTTAACCTACTCAATAAATCCACCGGCATTCCCACCCAGAGCTTGGTTCTAAGCTCCACCCAATGTGAGTTGATACCATCACCATATATATTATCAATATTGTGGTAGATCTACACAAGAAGGTCCTTGTTTTTATGTTTTCTTCCATATTTGACGAGATAAAGAAAATACCAACTTTAAAGGGAGTGGGTCTCCTTTAAATATTCTAAGAAGATAAAGGACCCAGATGTTTGGAACCACTCAGAGCCAGTGACGGGGCTCTCTGTCTGTGAGTGGAACCATTTATTGTCATCTATTCCAACATTGTGTATAACACCTGCACTATTATTCTGCCATTTGTGTTTTTTATATATATAATCCATATTGGACATTTATGATACACACCGTGAGGACCATCTGAATACAAGAAGCGACTGCAATCGCGCCGCCAGATACGTATAATTATACCTGTTGTCACATTGGTTTGGGGGAGACCTCTATATATCTGGTCTGGCATTGGTATACTGGTGGTGGAACTTATCTGGGCGCTGACCATTTTCTGTATTGTGTGTTAATCTGAATGGTAAATTCCCCCACTGGTCATATAGCAGCCCACTTATGTCTCTCACGGAATTTAGAAGTAGGATTGGAAGTAATGTGGAATCTATGTTGGGAAGCACTTTTGTCACATCACAATTGAAAGAATTCAAAGTGGAGATCAACAAAAGACCTTTGGTAGAATTAGAAAAAAACTTGATTAAAGAGACCAAAATCAAATTAGAAATAGCGACGCTTGAGAAATATAGGAAAGATAAAATCACACCAAGAGGGCTAAGATTCCACAAAAATCCATCTTCAGAGAAAGACGATCCCGAGTTTATCACGGGATGGAATTCACTATTAGAGGGATTTGCAGTTACTATGATGGAATATGTCATACAAAAAAAGAAAGAAAAACTCCCTAAACTCAATGTCTTGGTTGACCAACTATCCCAACAAATTGAACAAGAATATTCAAGTGAGGAGATGATGGATATCAACAAGACACTGGGCGAAAAATTAGAAAAAATAGAAAGTGAAGTATTAATTATCAAAAAACGTAAATACGAAAGGGATGTGGATGACTATAGGAGAGGTATGGTACATAAGATTTACCAAGATAACAATACAGAACCCCTATTTAGAGAACCTAAAGAGGTAGAATTTAATACAGATAATCGCTCAGGAGGTAGTTGGCGTTGGGGGGAATAGGAATAGGAATAACAATAGGAGTAACTACCAGAGAGATGGGAGAAATGAATATAGACAGGACCATCAGAATAACTGGAGACGTAACACTCAACAGAGACATTATAATCCCCGCCCGTGGAATAATGACAACTACGAAACCCCCTATAGGGGTCCACATAATGCCCCCCCATATAAAAGAGCAATAAATAGAGACCATAGTGGTAATAGGGTGAGACAATGGGAAACATCTAATCACCATAACTATGGAACAGATAGGCTCCAGACCTACAATAACGATTCCCGTCCCGATAGAGCCACACCAATAAGAGAAAGAAATGAGGTAGAAAACAAGATCCCACTGACTAACAGATTCTCTATATTAAAAGACAAGCAAGAGGATGAGGTTTTTTGGAAAGATCCCCTGAACAGGGAGGGCAGACAAGCGGAGTATCGGGACACGGATGTAAGACCAGAAAGGGGAGGAGCTCAAAAAAGACCCTGGGAAAGATCGGAAGGGGAACGAGAGCAGGAAAATCTGTACGTAAAAGAAAAGCGAGAAAAGAGATAGTTCCAGCTAAAGGCATCTTTAATTTGAGCAATAGGACCTTTTCAAGAACGGAAATTAGTGTCCTCAATAAAGGCCTTAAATTTGCACCCACTAAGCGTCTAGATAAATTGAGCGTATACATCGATTTACAACGTTTTAAACGCAAGCTTAGTTTAAAAAAATTCTTTTTGAAAAATCCAATCGAAAGAAGCGCCACACAGAATTCCAGCCCAGTGGCCCCTACTCCGATTGTCCACACCAATCTAAAGAATAATTCCAAATTCTTTCCACGCCACATGGTCTCAGACGAAATAAAAGTTTTTGAGACCCTAGTTATGAACGATGTAGAAAGAATGTCAACTAATAAAGTTAACAACTTCAATCTGACCAAGGAAGAAAACCAAGCCCTTAAGGATCTCCAGAAAGATCAGACTATAGTCATAAAGCCCGCCGACAAAGGCGGGGGCACTGTAATTCTTTCGAAAGAACAATATAATGAAGAGGTGTTCCGCATATTAAATGACGAGACAACCTATGGTAAACTTAAAAAAGACCCCATTAAGGATATAAGAAACGAGCTTGAATCCCTACTCCAGGGGGGTAATAAGAAAGGTATTCTAACAAAATCAGAACTTGACTATCTATTAATGGAATTCACAAAGACACCACACTTCTATATCTTGCCAAAGATCCATAAGGACCCATTAAAACCCCCGGGAAGACCGATAGTGGCTGGAATAGACTCTATAACCAGCCACCTGTCAGAATATGTTGACATACTACTCCAACCTATTGTTCGAACCATTCCATCGTATCTTAAAGACACCCTAAGTATGCTACACATGTTGAAGGAATTGAGTTGGCAAGATGGAGATATCATGGTGACATGTGATGTAAATGCGCTATACAGTAGCATTCCCCATGGTATGGGGATAACTGTGTTAGAAGAAGAGATTTCCAGGTATAACTCGATAGAAAATGACCAAAAGTCTTTCATTATAGATATGCTGAAGTATAAACTTGATACTAATTACTTTAAGTTTGAAGAGGATTATTATATTCAGCTGAGGGGCACAGTGATGGGCACTAAATTTGCACCCAGCTACGCCAACCTTTACATGTCCGGTTGGGAAAACAGGTTCATGTACGGTTCACGTAGCTGGGCGCAGGGCCATGTTCTAGCATATAGGCGATACATCGATGATTTGTTTTTCATTTGGAGAGGGGGTAAAGACAGCTTATGTGTTTTTTTGGAAGAACTTAACAATGCCGAATGGGGCATTAAACTAGCCAATCACTGGAGCTCAGAAGTGATCCATTTTTTGGATCTCGAGATATATAGAGAAGGCGATATTATAAAATCAAAAACCTTTTTTAAGGAAGTCGATACCAATACGTACATAGATCATACTAGTTGTCATCACCCTTTGTGGCTAAAGGCGGTCCCAAAAGGACAATTTACCCGTCTTAGACGGAATTGTACAGATATAGAGACCTATAAAGTACAAGCCAATACCCTAAAGGAAGATTTTATAGCCAAGGGATATAATGAATTGGATCTAGATCATACTATTTCCAACATAATGCAAGACGATCGCAATGAATTGCTTAAGTACAAACCTAAAAAGAATAAGGGAGAAGAAATTCTCTTTATTTGTGATTATAGCAATAGAGCCAATGATATCAAAAAGATTTTAAAGAAACATTGGCACGTTCTAAAGAACGATGGTGATTTGAAAGAATACATAGGAACAACACCTAAGGTTATATTTCGAGGCACTAAAAACTTAAAAACCAATTTGGTACATAGTAAATCTAAGAAAAAAGAACTGGGTATAGACTTCTTTGGATTAAAAGAGGGTTTCTACGTTGCGGCCAGTGTCTGGCCTGCAGATCCACTACCAACAAGAAGGAGTTCATTAGTACATATACCAATTTAAAATCCAAAAAATCTGTAAAAATAAATGGAGTGCTAAATTGTTGCTCCAAAAATATAGTATATATGCTTGAATGCCCTTGTGGCCTGCGCTATATAGGCCGCACTAAGAGAGCACTCAACGTAAGGATTAGCGAACATGTGCGTAATATTAAGAATGGTTTTGAGAAACACTCCGTCTCTCTTCACTTTAAGAACAAACATAATAGCTCCCCTATGGGCATAAAATTTTGGGCTATCAAACAGATTAAGAAAAGGGATGTAGAAGAAAATATATTGAATAGGTTGGGGAAAGAAGAGATGAGGCTTATCTTTGATAATGGCACGCTGACACCCAATGGTTTAAATGATGATTTTGAGTTAGTTCATTTTTTGTAATAGGTACACTTACTCCTTCTTTGTGCACTTACGACAATCTTTAATAATTTTGATTTCTATGGGTACGTGAGGCAGTTTGCCATCACAATTTATATATACAAATAAAATTAAATTAAAAAAAAAAAAAAGGGAATAACATCCTTTAATTTGATAAATTATAACTTTAATGGCCACTATATTTGGATCACCATCAGATCTTGTCTTTATTAAATCTCCTCTACATTACACTTGACTACTGTTAGATAATGTCATTTTTATGGCAACATTATACTATTGAGACTAAGATGTCACATAAAATATATTTAATAATACACACATTGGGTTGCCCACCCCCAATTATTTCATATGTAAATAGGTAGGGAATAAACTCACACAATTTTCCACATCACTTTTAACAATACTAATTTAGTTTAAAGTCATTTAATATTATAATATCATATATAAGCCTTCAAGGATATAACTATCTCCTTATAAAACTGCTCAGGGGTAGGAGATACCATCCCTGTGCCATATGATACTATATGGGAAATTTCCCTATTTGCACATCCTCAATTCATAATCTATATCACTCCAGATTATGTTACATCTGCCATAGTTGTGCCGATTGCACCAGGAAGGAGTTGTTCATTTTGTCTATTCTATTTGAATTACACCAAGTTATATAACCCCCAAAAATGTATGGTGTTCTGCAGGGAGATCTCAATTGTGCTTATGTTCGCGATCTCCGCACGGAAGTTGCTCTCTATCCATCAACCAAATGGGAAATACCGGAAACATCAAGTTGAAAAGCATGGAACGCATGAGTCACTACTGCGCATGCGCAAGATGGCGGCAAACAACAGAAGCAGATAGATGGAGGCGTGACACGCACGCCAACCTATTTTCGGACATTCCAAATACATGGGACCTTTTAATACCCAATTAAGGGACTATATATATGGTACACTGTAGAGTATCTCTGTAAACCAGCTGAAGAAGCCTAATCTTATGGCGAAACGCGTTCTGGCGACTTACAGAGCATCTTTGTGTTAATTTTAACATGTTCTATTTTACTTTATGTTTTAAATTTAAGATTTTTCTTTTATAAAGAAAAGTCTGGTCCCTGCTGTTTTGGAATTCAGAGGTATTCGTGGATTTAACCTACTCAATAAATCCACCGGCATTCCCACCCAGAGCTTGGTTCTAAGCTCCACCCAATGTGAGTTGATACCATCACCATATATATTATCAATATTGTGGTAGATCTACACAAGAAGGTCCTTGTTTTTATGTTTTCTTCCATATTTGACGAGATAAAGAAAATACCAACTTTAAAGGGAGTGGGTCTCCTTTAAATATTCCTAAGAAGATAAAGGACCCAGATGTTTGGAACCACTCAGAGCCAGTGACGGGGCTCTCTGTCTGTGAGTGGAACCATTTATTGTCATCTATTCCAACATTGTTATACACCCTGCACTATTATTCTGCCATTTGTGTTTTTTATATATAATCCATATTGGACATTTATGATACACACCGTGAGGACCATCTGAATACCAAGAAGCGACTGCAATCGCGCCGCCAGATACGTATAATATACCCTGTTGTCACATTGGTTTGGGGGAGACCTCTATATATCTGGTCTGGCATTGGTATACTGGTGGTGGAACTTATCTGGGCGCTGACCATTTTCTGTATTGACTAATAAAGCTCCTACCTTGGAATAGGTGCAGCAGTAAAAGCGAGTCAGTAAGTAAAGTCAGCTTGCAAAAATTTCTTAAAAAGGTATACTCTACTGAAAATTGTTTCCTTTTTTGCCCTTAAATAATTGGGCAGATGCTGCTGACAGACTCTGCCTTATTTTTTTGGAGATTATACTCATCTTTTGTCCCTCGCCACGCACTGCTCCTCCACTTCAGCTTTGGGACTCTGAAACCGGAAGTCCTTGAAGCCTTTCTGCGCAATTTGAGCTCCATCGTAATGTGTTGCATAGGACCTGCAAAACGACTACCTGATTTACGCAAGTTCCATAGCGCCTGTGAAGAATGAGGGATTGGAACTGCGTCATATGTGCAGATCTGATCCAACAGCCGCCTCTCTGAGACCGATTGCTTCCGTGAGCATTACTGACGTCACTAGCGACCAATCTGGTGATCGGCAACCGAGAAATTCAAAATTCACAGCAGCTAGTGACGCTGTGTGGTGTGGAGGAAACTCCTCAACTTCACCAAGCGATAAAACAAGATCGGGGCAGTGGCACTCCTCACATCTATATAAAAAATGAAGTGATCAGGAGGAGTAGAATATCCCTTTAACATACAGTCTCCCTTTCTGTGCAAACAGTGGAACAGGGTGTTTAGTCTTTAGGTTTGAGTCATTGAGCTGCATTATTTATGGAATGTGTTTGAAACAAAGTAACAGTCACACCCAGTCATGTTTCGTTAAAGAAAAAAAAAATGTGAGAAAAGTCAGCTTTTAAGTAGGCTCAGAGCTTCCTACAGAGTTGAATCTTTACATGGGGGAATAAAAACAGATTACAAAAGGTGTGTAAAGTAAAAGGCAGAGAGGCTCCTGTACATTCTTACTGAGGTCAGGACCTAGCAAACACTACCTCTCCTTATCAGTGGTGTCACATCCTTGCATGGCACAAAGTACAGGCATGATAAGGAATGGTTGGCCTTATCTGCACAGATGAACCTCCAAAAATGTGAAAGAACCTTTCAGTAGCCAGACAGATACCAGCATGAAGTCTGAGAAGCAGTGAAGCTACTTGAACAGATCTTCATTTGCGGGAAAGGACAAAGAACGATTGAGAGAGAAAAAAAAAATTAGTTGCCAAAGTGAACAATAACCACGGAGCTGTCACCCCACAATTTGTTTTCCAACTTTCAAATATAAAAGGATTTTGCAATAAATGCATTAAGGGCATCAAGAACCAGAAAATTTGGGGCTGTTGTCCAACCCAGGCATAAACCTTAGAGACATTAAAGTCTATGGAGTTAGTAAGTTTACAACTGCTCTGGTTAAGTTTACACCAGTGTTGGATTACAGAACTAGGGGTCCTATTCCATCGTTATGGATAAGATTAGTATACAACAGGGCTTGACAAATTTGCTTTGAATCTAGGAGCCAGCTACAAAACTTAGGAGCAAATGTTTCAGCGAGGATTCGCCTTTATCAAGGTGTACCTTGATAAAGGCGAATCCTCGCTGAAACGTTGGGCACCTGGCCTCTGCATCTGGGAGTTGGTTTGTACGGACCCAAATTATGATTTTATAGCTGCTTCTATTTATTTATCACTTTGTTACCTGGTGCTTTTCGCTGTTAGGTATTTTTTGTGCATGTGGTCTTGTGGCTGCTTTTTTTTTTAGCCTAGAAGTGTAGACCGTTGTTTCTAATATCAGTTTGGCCGCTCTGATAGATCTCGATCTTATTATATTATTTGTGTTGTTAATGTACATTGTGATGTTGTTTTATTTATTTTCTTTGCTCGGTTGTCATTGGACACCCCATTTACCCACTGCAGATGCAGAAACACACACCTCATATAAATACATACACCAGGGCTGGATATATTTACATTACATGTAGGAGACGGGAAGAAAACATTGAAGCCACTAGATGTTTTTAGATGCCAAAGACGGCTTTTAGATTGAAGTAAAATAAGCTGGAAATTTAGGAGCCGGGAGTAAAATTCTAGGAGCCAGTGGCTACCACCAGGCTCCTGGCTTTGTCAAGCCCTGGCATACAATATAGTGATGCACCAAAATGAAAATTCAACAAGAATTTGGCCAAAACCCCCCCAAAAAACAGAAGTGCGGATGCACAACAGACGCAACAAACGGACCAAGTTAGGCAATAACGTAAATCCGCTAGGATGGACGCACAGAGTGTTTTTCATATTAATTTATTTTCCCTTCTACATCAGTCAAAAAAACGAACTGTGTGGCCACTACCTTGTCGTCAGTCAGAAAGTACGTCTGTTGTGCACGGACGCACAGTCCGCACAGAATGCGCTTGTCTAACCCTAACCTCAATCTCCATTTTTTTACCAAAGGTAATCTTCAAAACCTGGCCTGTTAGGGGAACTTGAGGACCGTGGTTGGGAACCACTGCTGTATAGGAATGGGTTAATTAGGCATGTATAGCAATGTGAGAATAAGCTCTGTATAGAAATGGGCCAATAAGATCTGTGTAGTAAGGAGATAAGTTAAGTGCTACATATAGTGAATGGTATAATAAGCTCTGTATAGGAATGGGTTAAGACAAATCACACGGAAATACAAATGAGCTTCCTCAAATTCAGACCACATTATTCCTGTAGAGAGTCTCTTGATCTCTTTGTCCCTCTCGCTTTTCCCCTGTCTCTCTTTAGCAGCTGGAGGTGAAGTGGTTAAATGATTCTGGCACTCAGCCCCTCCATCACCTCACAGTGACAGAGTGCTCTTTCCTATCTCTGGAGGGAGGTGGGAGCAGAGGAGCCAACACACTTTTCCCAGGTATTGTCTCTGGACTGGAGATGTAATCTCTACAATGACAGGGAGGAGAAAAAAACCAAAAAAAACCCTACTTTCTTTCCTCTTGAGCAGAGGCAGCGTCGAGCTCAGGTACCGTCACAGCAATTATTGTATCCTGCATTTTTCATGCGGCCGAAACCCGGAAATACAATTTTCAGCCAATAGGTTTCGGTAACCGAAATTTTGGTGCATCCCTAATATATGTTATATAATAGGAAGTAGTTACCTTACTTCCAGGAATGGCTATTCCACTCTTGCCGCAAACTGGGCTTGCGGCTCGAGTGGTGCATTTCCCTGCACAAGGTTACTGCAAATTAACATTTCATAGACTTCGTGTAGTAGACGTTATTTTACACCTCAACATGGAAGCATATGCTATTCTAAGTTAACTTGCGCTTCCACCCAGGAGACGGTATTTCACCGAGAAATACCATCTCCTTTAAGCTGGTATTTATAAAGCAGCAACATTTTGGTTCAGATGCCACCCTACCCAAACTTTCAAGAAGTACCTTAAGAGAAAAGAAAAAGAACAGTTCTTGGTAACGACCACGTAAAAAGTACTACTTGTAGAACGGTCACAGAACAGCAAAGCAAGTCGAGGCTTGAGAAAAAAAAAAAAAAACAATCACTGAATTGAGCTTGAAAGTGGAGATCAAGGAGAAGAAATCAGAGAAGTCACAAGGCTGACGTCAAATATACAACACAAAACAAGCTTAAATACACACTTAAGGAAAAGAGAACCACAACATGGCACAGTACACAAGAAGGCACACTGTTCCATTCCCTAGAAAGAATCCCTATGGGCTTGCACACCAAAGTAATGGAAGGAACTTCCAGATCTTCCCATTGGCAGAATTAGACACAGCACACTACCAACTCTGTCAATGGAAAGAGGCACTGGCGATGTTCCGTCGGATAAAGCAGATCAGATAGTGCCTCAGACGATCTGCGCATGAGCTGCCATGACTCCAGCTCATCTGTCAATCAGCAGTCGTGCGCGCAAAGCACTGAGGCAGCATCTGACCAGTCAGTTAATCCTCGCGCTTTGTGCGTATGACGTCACGGAGGAGGTAAAACATTATTTTTATCAAGCTGGCAAGGGGTGATCAGCTGCTGCAATGGTGCTCTACTTTAATATTCACTGTACTGTTTGATGTATAGTACAGTGTATCACGCACTGTGCTATACATAACACTGCACGCTTCTTACTTTTTTCCCCCCATTTCCCTTCTCCGTGACATCACGCGCATGCACACAAAGCACGAGGCAGTATCTGAAGGGTCAGATGCTGACTCCGTGCTTTGTGCACTCGCTCACTGATTGACAGATGAGCTAGAGTCACGGCAGTGCATGGGCAGATCGGAGGCACGATCTGATCTGCATTATCAAACGGAACACCGATGAGGCTTTTGATAGACTGATGCAATATTGGAGGCACTTTCTCAGAACGGTGCACAGAAGGGGATGCACCATTGGAATGACGAGCACACAGGTATGTGGTGCCTGAAAGAAAAATAGCTGGTAAAACCTAGTGGATGGGTCACAGTGAAGCTAGACTGGATAAGTCAACATAGACCTCTGATGGCCTCCAAGAGGGTGATAGGAGAAGGTGATACTGAGGAAGAGATTAACAAATTTGTGCAATACTTAAAAAAACAGTAAGAAGCATGAGGCCAAGCAGTTTTTTTGTCAAGCCCTGTGCTTGCAGAGTATCAGTTACAGTGGGGGTCTGCAACCTTGGCCCCTACCCCAGTGTTTTGGAACTGCCACTCACTAGGCTGGTAAAGCCTCATGGGAAATATACAGGGTTATTCAGAGAGTGTGAAAAGCAGGAGAATGACTGGAGAATGAAAAATTCTAGGTCAAAATAGCCAAACCAGAAAAATTCTCCCTTTCATCTCACTTTCCAAATCGGCTATTTTGACCTAGAATTTTTCATTCTCCAGTCGTTCGCCTGCTTTTCACACTCTTTGAATAACCCTGATAGTGTCAACATCTACAGGGTCAAGGTTGCTGACCCCTGATTTAGCGTATATACCAGCTCTATATGACAATAGGAGTGTAACCAATGACTACTCCGTTCCCAGGTCTATGGAGAACTTCAAAAGCTGTAGCTTTCATTACTATTCTATATGAAGAAATTGGGGTGGGGAGAGTCTTCAGCTTAGATATTTATTTTATTTATAAAAGGATTTTACCAGGAAGGATACATTGAGATTTCTCTCGTTTTCAAGTATGTCCTGGGTTCGAGAACATTGAGTGGTTACAGAAATACAAAAAAAATAGTAAAATGCAAGATATTAACACAAGACCAAATATACAGATTAACAGAAAAATAAATATGGAGGAAATAAAGTCATTATGTTACATGTTTACAGGTGCATTTCGTATTGAGGTATGTTAATAGGGAAGTCTTAAGGGACTTCAGACTGGGGGAAGATTTGATGGCGTCTGGGAGGTTATTCCATATTTGCGGTGCTCTGTAGGAAAATGAGGATCGAGCCATTTTCTTTTTGTATTGCGGTATTGCAAGTAAGGTGCTGGTCCTGGATCTGAGGTTATAGGATGAGGGAACTGCCGGGGGAAGCAGCATATTCAGATAGGGTGGTAGCTTCCCAGAAAAGCTCTTAAACACCAGGTTGGAAAGGTGAAGGGTGCGTCTAGAGTCCAGTGATGGCCAGTTTAGTTCTTTTAACATGTCACAATGGTGTGTCATGTAGTTACATTGTAGCACAAAGCGACAGAATGAGTTATACAATGTAGTAAGTTTCTGGAGGTGTGTTTGCGGGGCGGCTGCATACACTACATCTCCGTATTCAATGGCTGGCATAAGCATTTGTTGTACAATCTGCTTTCTTACCGCGGGGCTCAGGCAGGATTTGTTTCTGTACAGGGCACCTAGTTTGGGGTAGAGTTTAGATGAGAGTTTTTCGATGTGGGGGCCAAAAGATAGATTTGGGTCTAACCACATACCTAGGTATTTGAGAGAAGTGACTGTGGTCAGCGTGCCATTTGATTTTGTCCCAACACATAGATGGGGTGTTTGCAATTTGTGTAGTTTAGGTGCGGTTCCAAAGAGCATTGTAACAGTTTTGTCAGTATTTAGAAAAAGTTTGTTATTTGCGATCCACTTTTCTACCCCTGTGAATTGTTCTTGCAGCACTGCCTCCAGCTGTGGGAGATTTGGTTTGCTGGTATAGATTACAGTGTCGTCTGCATACATGTGTACAGTAGAAGCTTTGCATACATTGGGCAGATCGTTTATGAATATTGTGAATAGCAGGGGGCCAAGTATCGAGCCTTGGGGTACACCGCACGTGACTGGGAGGGGGAGGGAAGTGCTGTCAGAAATGGACACAAATTGAGACCTATCAGACACATGATTGGAACCAGGTTAACGTACTATCACCAATACCAGAGTTTTAAAGTTTTTGTAATAGGATGCCATGGTCTACTGTGTCAAAAGCCTTGGCAAAATCAAGGAAGATGGCTCCAGTTAGATTTCCTTGTTCCATGCCAGCTTGGATATCATTACAAACTTTTAAAAGGGCAGTTGTAGTTGAATGGTTTGGACGAAAGCCTGATTGATCTGGGGTTAAATAGTTCTGATACTGATAATAATCACGTAATTGAGTGTAGACACATTTTTCCAGAATTTTTGACATTACAGGGAGCAGTGATATTGGGCGGTAGTTGGATACTAGGGATGCACCGATACTAGTATCGATATCGGTGCCGATACCGGGTACTGCAGGAGTACTTGGTACTCGTGCAGTACCCCCGATATTTTATTCCGATACCGGAAGCCGGCATTGAGCCGGCTTGCCAGGTATCCGAGGGGCTGGGGCGACTGTCCGAATGCTCTATCGGCATTCGGACAGGCCCTGCAGCTGCTCATCGCATTGTTTATACTTACCTTCCTGGGCGCCGCCGGGAAAGTCTTCTCGCGCGCGCGCTCCTTGGAAGGTCCCCAGCCGCGACCACGTGGGACCATGTGATCACGGCTGGGGTCCTTCCAACGAGCGCGCGCGGGGAAACTTTCCCGGCGTCGCTGAAGGAAGGTGAGTATAAACAAAGTGAGCAGCTGCAGGGCCTGTCCGAATGCAGATGAGAGCAGCTGCAGGGCCTATCTGCATTCGGACAGGCCCTGCAGCTGCTCACTTTGTTTATACTCACCTTCCTTCAGCGACGCCGGGAAAGTTTCCCCGCGCGCGCTCGTTGGAAGGACCCCAGCCGTGATCACATGGTCCCACGTGGTCGCGGCTGGGGACCTTCCAAGGAGCGCGCGCGCGAGAAGACTTTCCCGGCGTCGCTGAAGGAAGGTAAGTATGAGCGGGGGGGGGGCATAACCATGAGCAGGGGGGGCATAACCATGAGCGGGGGGGGGGCATAACCATGAGCAGGGGGGGCATAACCATGAGCAGGGGGGGCATAACCATGAGCAGGGGGGCATAACCATGAGCAGGGGGGCATAACCATGAGCAGGGGGGCATAACCATGAGCAGGGGGGGCATAACCATGAGCAGGGGGGGCATAACCATGAGCAGGGGGGGCATATCCATGAGCAGGGGGGGCGTAACCATGAGCAGGGGGGGCATATCCATGAGCACGGGGGGCATAACCAGCACGGGGGGCTTAACCATGAGCACGGGGGCATAACCATGAGCACGGGGGCATAACCATGAGCGGGGGCATAACCATGAGCACGGGGGCATAACCATGAGCACGGGGGGCATAACCATGAGCAGGGGGGCATAACATGAGCAGGGGGGCATAACCATGAGCAGGGGGGGCATATCCATGAGCAGGGGGGCATAACCATGAGCAGGGGGGCATAACCATGAGCAGGGGGGCAATTATCCATGAGCTGGGGGCAATTATCCATGAGCTGGGGGGCAGGATATCCATGAGCTGGGGGGCAGGATATCCATGAGCTGGGGGGCAGGATATCCATGAGCTGGGGCAATATCCATGAGACCTGGGGGCTTTATAGCAGGTCTGTTCTTATTGGAAAGCGTCACATGACATAAAATAAAAGTATCGGTAATTGGTATCGGTGAGTACTTGAACAAAAGTATCGGTACTCGTACTCGGTCTTAAAAAAGTGGTATCGGTGCATCCCTATTGGATACCAAAGTATTGTCTCCACTTTTATGGATAGGTACCACCCTTGCAGTCTTCCAGAGTTTGGGTATGTATCCAGTCGCCAGTGATTCATTAATCAGGGTTGCGACAGGTTTTGCAATTGCTGGTGCACTGATTTTCAGCAGCATTGCTGGGATTTGATCAGGTCCAGACTGGTATTTCATTTTTTGGTTACGGAGAAGTTTAGTGATGGCACTGACAGGCACTGGCCTAAAACTGAATTTCTCTGCGTTACGGGGTCTTTGCACTGTTGGTGGGTCCTGACCTGCGTGCGGCCTTTCTGATTGCGTGTCATTTCCTAGCTTAGCAATCAGGGCGGTTGCGCATCCAACAAAATAATTATTAAAAGCATTTGCTACATCTAGGGGGTGTTTTACAGTTTGGTTGTTTACTTTTAAAGCAGCTGGTTGGAGTGGCTGGGGGGTGCTTGTATGTTACTTATGATTTTCCAAAAATTTCTGGGGTTTGATATGTTATTGTTTAAATTTTCATTGAAGTATTGGGCTTTAGCCATTTTTGTTTCTTTTGTGCATTCATTCCGGCATTTTCGGTATTCACAGTGATCGTTCATGGATCTAGTACTCTTGAACTTTGACCACAGGGAGTCTCTAAGCTGGTACATATGCGTGAGGTCAGCTGTAACCCAGGGGAGATGGGCCCCTTTTACTCGCACTTTGCGCAGTGGGGTATGGGTGTTCCAGACTTTCAGGAGCTCGGCTTGAAAGTATTCAATTGCACAGTCCAGGTCTGGGATTAGGTTTAGTCTGTACCATGGGAGCTGTTTGAGAACATTTAATCTTGAATCCTTCCTAAATTTCTTGAAAGACCTGGTGATTATTACCTTTGGTGGACATTTTATGGCCCTTATTTTGCGCACACAGTACACTAGGCAGTGATCACTGAAACTGTTAGCGAGAACGCCTGCCTCCTGTATTCGATCAGGACATGAAGAGAGAATCCAGTCCAGCAAGGTGTGGTTAGGGCTTTTCATATTAATGCGAGTGGGGGAGGAGATTAATTGTGTTAGCTGCAAAGTCCACTAAGTCCAGGTGGGAGCTATGAGGACACTGAATGAGGCTTGCCCTGTAAACTGTATGGAGTTGAGTATGCTGAAAAGACAGAAATCCAGGATATAGAAAAAAACATCTATATATAGGCAAATTGTAATATAGTCATGAACAAAAACCACTTGCACCCATATGATCCAAATTTTCCTATACATCAGTTATCGTAGGAGACAGCAGATAATCCTTTTATAACCATGCACTCAAACTTGCTATAAAACCCATCACTGAGATGTTTCCTTCCCTAAAAGGCCTATTTTATCCCCTGAAAGAGGTAGTGAAATGAGGAAATTCCTCAGTGATGCATCGCATTCAAAGCAAGGGCACGACATCATGCTTTACTTTCATCCGACTTATCTGAAGCTCCTACACGGTGAATCAGAAATACATTATTTCTACCATTCAATGGAGGTTATTTATACTATAGAGACTCTGAAGCAATCAACTTTGATTTTATATTGGACTGCTTCATTTGCAAGCTCTGCTGTAAAACCCATCTTTAGAAATGTATTTATTTAGAAAATGTTGTGCTGGGAAGAAATACATTGAGATTACTTGCACTTTTCCAAGAATGTAACGGGAAAAGGCCAGTGGAACAATACGGCTAGCGTTAAAATTTTCCTATGCAATTATAAATGTTTGACAATATCATAGCACAAATGGAACATTCCAGATTTTTCGAAAGTCGCCCCCTCTCACTCAGCCCCATGAATCTCATACTCTGCAATTTCACTTCATTTGTGTGTAACCCCAATCTTTGATTGTAAGCTCTTGTGCACAGTCCTCTTTTCCGGTCCCTCAGTGTGTCTAACTTATTACATAATTTAAATGTTTGTACAACGCCGCAGAATACGTTGGCACCTTGTAAATAATTGCAATCCAAGCTTTTCTTTCTTTCGTCTTTTTTTCCCCCCTTAGGCACTTGTCCTGCACAAAGTATTAATCTTTCCAGGAACTGACGTATGCATGGCAAACGCGAGAATTTCTAAAGCTAGCAAAAACGAGACGAATTACTCACTGCTATAATAAAAAAACTATACTGTGCTTTTAACTTACTTCTTGTTCCAACACGTGTTTTGATAAGTCCACCTGGGAGAAAAGAAGTAAAAAACAAAAACAGCAACACCAGTACACTCAATTACTGGATTTATACTGCTTCAAAAAGCAAGGAACAATCCAGGATATCAGAATAGAGCAAAACAAAAAAATAAGCGAAAACGTCAGCTTACAGTGAAAATACACTTACCAGGATATCAAAGAACCCAGAGGACAAAGGACTGACAGAACATACCAGTGGTTAAAACAAAAACAACTTTATTTCTTTTACACACACACTTACGCTACAATCAGCTTCTGTGTAATAACAAAAACAAGTTCTCTTTAGGTTCTGTTATGGCAACAATTTCAAAACACTCAAGGCCGTGCAAATACAATAGGTTTTTACAAAATAAATTGACCAACCTGATTGGAAACTAAAAAAAGTGGAAGTATCAGGTTTTCTGCTATTTAAGTTTTAAAATAAAAGCTAGCACGAAGAATAATATTTCTTTCCTTGCCTGGTAGCCATAAAGGCCAAGTTCCCAGACTCACTTTCCTCCCTCTACCCACTCACAGTCACGCAGCAGCCTTGTATTGTAGAAGCTTTATTGTTGTAAGAGATTTTGTTTATTAAATCATACTTGGGAACTAATGGCACAGCTTAAGGCTCCTATTCCCTCCCTATTCTAAGCTGGAGATGCCTCCAGGAGCTGCAAATACAGGACAGGAAGAGACAAAATGCAGAAAATGATATGTGTGCTTTCGGTTGATAGCATATTGCTAGATTCTGAGCATCAGACATTGCGAATGTAAACCTGTACCAAGGTCTATAGAGTTTAGCAAATTTCTATCAGGCTTGGGATCGGGACAGCTTTATTCTATATGGATCTGTGGAGCATAATCTAAAGCAGGGGTCAGCAACTTTGACAGTCCAGATGTTTTGAACTACATTATCCACGAGTCTCTCCCAATCTAATGACTATCCGGGCATCACAGGGAGATGTCGTTTCAAAACATCTGGAGTGCCAAGGTTGCTGGCCCCTGATCAACAGGTAAAATAAAATTCTAGGAGAGCATGGTTATCCAGGCTCTAAAGTTGCCAGATCTGCCATGTCTTCCTGGAAAGATATTACCATTTCTTACAGAGAAGACACTGCCCTGCAGCATGTATAAGTCATGTTCCAGGAGGGAAATTAGTTACGTACTTGAAAACGAGAGAAATCTCAATGTATCCTTCCTGGTAAAATACTTTATAAATAAGGTATGTCATCTGTGACTCTTTACCTGCAGCATATAGATAGTATGCTACGTACTACAGGGTTGAATTTTTCATACAGTGCCAACCATCATGAATGAACTATGGGTCCTGGAAGACATGGATGATATAGTACACCTATAATGTCTCCAGATTTGTCAAATGCTTGGGAGGTTCCCTGTTTAGGATATGATACTAGCTGTAATGACCCCACAATGCTAAATGTCACGATCAGACGCAATTACAATGCAGAAAATTTGTTGTTGTGCTGTATCCGACAGGGTTTATAAGCTAAATGGTGAATTGGTGGGGAATCAAATGTTTTGGACAGATATATCTGAATTTTAAAAAGGTTTTTCCAGCTACGAAAATTCTTTAGCTCCGCCATGTTGGCCTAAAATGTGAGTATTTCCACCAACACACCACTAAGTGAATAAACCCCCTTCAGATAACATCTAATATGCCATGCCAGCCTGATCCGGTCCTTGGCCGTACAAGATATAACCAATCTCTTTGCTCCTCGCTGCTTATGCTGAAGTGCATTCATTGAAAGAGCCGCCTATCCATTTAAAAAAAAAAAAAGGGGGAGAAACCCATCATATGCAATAGGCCACAAGCAATCATACAGTCAGACGCATCTTTAAGATGATCTTCAGCAATATGAATTGAGAAAAAAGCAGAATCACAGAGCTGTTTACCAAATAATTAACCTGTTACCTGCCATTGGAACGGAGAGCCACGTTACAGAAGGTCTAACTTGCAAAGCAATTTATGGAAGACACCACGACGCGTGAATAAGAATTCCAGTCTGTGGGTCGTTCTCAAGGTGATTCATTCACTGAGACAAAGTGTCTGAGCGGACGCTTCCATACGTCAGGACTCCTGATGAGCTCCTCATGATGGTGGGTACGTGCGTGATGGAGCACAGCAAAGCATACAGTGTTTGACAGCAAGGGCAATTTCTGCTTATGCCACCTTGTTTCCTAGTCTGTATGCGAGGTGGAAAAACAACAAAACGAAAAGCAACACAAAAAACCTTCAGTAAAAGGCCGCTCCAAACATCCCATGATGCATTCACCGGTTTCAAAGATAGGATTGCTACATGTTGCAGTTGTTTTCTGACCCTTGCCCCCCCCCAAACTGTTGAACGTTTGTGAAACCTACACACGCGTACGGACACGGAGGGGGCAAACTGCAGAGCAGGAAATTCTCAGTAATCTCTAAATAGATACCTGGGAAGGCCTTGTTCAAAGAAAGACGGGGACGTGTGGGAACGGGGTTTGGGTTTTTTCCTTTTTTCATTGAAAAGATCAAATTTCTGGGATTTAATTTGTAGAAGCTGGAAAGAAAACCATGAACTGCCATTCAGTATGAGCGCAGCGACCAAGAGCGACACAAAATAGCCACAGGTCAAGTCACAGCCAGGCTCAACATGAACACATACACGGACGTATACGCACACATCGGACGTACATATATATATATATTCTCACACACCCACTAGACCGATATACATGCACACTATACACACACTTGTACACTATGTATACACGTTATACCTATATTCAAATTATATATATATATATACATAAAACTTTAGAGTGTGTGTGTCCCCCCACGTGTCAGACAAGATCCCAGGCCTGGGGTATATAGCTGTATATGCAGGGCCATGCCTGGAGGAATTCCCGCAGACACTTCCTTCCTTTGGAGAAAGTGTGAGCTCTGCAGCCCTTGAGTCACATCCTCTCCCTCCAGTCATGGCGCCCTCTGCTGGCGGCCTGACGCGCGCTCCCTGTGCTGGACTGCCCCGACGGCCGTGACCCGCGAAGCTTGCAATCAGACGCTAACCGCAAACACCCAATGGAGGCGCGCACATGCACACCATTCACAACGCTCCGAGGGAGAGCGGAGGAAGCGCTGTGCGTGTGTACGCAGAATGCCATATCGTGTCGCTCAGATCCGGAACGAGAAGCGGAGCGTGCATCCCCCCCCCCCTCACTCGGGACACTGTGTGAGCTGGAAAAGCCCCATCAGCGCAATGCCCGGGCTGCGGCACGAGTGAACGGGCAACGTAAAATCGAGACGGTCACCTTTTGTCTGGGATGCTGCGCCTCTACTCCTGGTCTCTCACAGCTTCCCTTGTGTCTGCCGGACCTCTTGACAGTGCGCGCGCACGATTGGCGACGAAGAACTCGTGAACGCGGAGCGCGCGCACGAGCGCTTCGGGCTTAGGGGGCGTTGCCATGGAGGATGGCGTTGAGCGGAATCGCCGATTACGTGCACTGCGCGCATCGTGCAGCCATTAGAGAGGAGCGGGCAGCGTGTGCAGCTGCTATATTGCAGTCATGGCGAGATTAGGAAAGAAACCCCAAACTAGAAAGAGCACGAATTTAATTGGCGATAGAAAGGATCTTCCACCCGGCACCGTCTCGGTTGAATCTTATTGACGCATGCTGTTAATGGATGGGAAATGCTCCACAGGGTTTGCCTCGGTCCCGGTTGTAAATGTGCTTTCTTTTGGCACAGCGAGAGCGCTTGAATTTGCCCGATTCAAAGATGGCCGCTGTTGTTTTTTGCGCCACATATTTCCCTCAGCGGGATAATGTTCCCGCGCGCTCCGTCTTCTGTTCAGGCTCCAGTGTGTCCTTGCTGGAGCCCAATGGCCTATCTGTTAACTTCTCTCAAACGGACCAAACCATAGGATGTGTGTATTATTTAAGAGACCATTTTAGTTTCAATCGAGGGATTTTGTTGGAAGGATTCTCCCGGTTTAATGGGATGGGGGGGGCTGATTTCTTTTTTTGCACATGTTTTGTGTGTGCTACTCCATTAAACAAGCAATGATGGATAGTTAGATTACCGTGAGGTTTGTAGGAAGGCTTCTGGTCATGCACTTGCTGTTAAACATCTTTGAGGTTTCTTAAAAAGAAGGAAATTGTATTTTTCTCTTTGGCCCATGCAATTTATTGTTTTAAATAAATGGTACCAACTTAATATGACAATAGCGGTGGCTATGTAGGAAACCATATTGAGGGGTGATAGGAGCTTCAGTGTGTACCTCTACCTACTGTAACCAATGTTCTTGAACCCAGGACATACTTGAAAACGAGAAATCTCAATGTATCTTTTACTGGTAAAATCCTTTAAACAAAGGCAGCAGATAAGTAAATCTTGGAGTGCCCAAAACTAAGCTTCAGTGGCTCGATTTTTATTTTTCCAGTCAGATGTTCTTTCAAACAATATATAGCAAAATATTCTTGCTAGTACTTTCATACTGGTGGTCGTTTTTTATTTTTTGTCTGTGACACTGGAGTTTAAATAACAAACATTCACAACAATGCACACTAAGTGCAAATAGCTAAAAATATGAATGGGACTATTGAAAAGGATTATGGGTAAAGCTCCAAACCATGCTTATTGAAAACAATCCTTGGCAACGTTAAGCTGTGAAATTGAACTTGCATGCAAGTTTCTAAAAGCTGCTACGGTGATAAATTAGAACAGTAAACACAATAAAAATAGCCTAGGCAGATAGCGGTTTATGTTCTAGCAATGCTGATGGCTGTTCAGAAGCGTACTAATCAGAAGGAAGTACTAGGACAAAGCTTGTCTCGAGCTTTGCTCTATCGCCACATATACTAGTTTGCTGTCCATCTTTTTGGGAAATATGCCAGAGCTCTGTGTTTAACTCTTAATAACGTATGCATTCAGTTGGCAAATTTTAGATGTTCACATCTTTAGTGTGGCTAGTAAGCCTCATGTTACAGAGTTTATACTGTAAGCTCCTATGAGCAGGGCCCTCTACACATCTTGTTTTCATCTTGTCTGTTTTATATATTTCGTTCCCTTTGGTTATTGTAAAACTATTGTATTGTATTGGAAACTGTTGGCGCTATATAAATAATAATAATTGGCCTTTTGGAGCCATGGGGATTCTGCAGTTTAAAATTCTGAGATCTGAGTAAAGCAGCACAATAAAGACCTAATGCAGAGGAATCGGTTGTTTAACACCAGTTACTGATGCCTCCTTGGGAAATAAGCAGCAGAGGATGCCACCTTTAGGTGTGACTGAGGAACTTCTCTCTGAATTTGGTACAGGACTAGGGCTATTTATCGACTAAAATTTGATGTAGAGATCAGACTTTAAACAGATTGCACTCCTGTCTAGAAGATAGAAATCTTCAGTGGGGAATTAAATGGATACTGAGTGATTGTTAGGTGGCATTGAGTTATATACGTTTAGTGCTGAGCCCATGTTTTAGTTTAGTGCATTGAACAAAATATGCTATTACAGAGGTAAAACTTATGGAATACTTGAAAGCAAATGGTATGAATATGTTTGGGGTTATTCTTGGTCTGTGTTCTCCAGGTTTTATTAGTGTAGTTCAAGTTTAGTATGGAAGTCTCCGTACTTATGACTGCATAAACAAAACGTGGCAAGAAGTCATTGGCATACTAGATTCACAAAAACCCCAAATTAATGACTAGGACCGATAAATGGCTAACTACTTAAATACCACCTTTTTAAAACACCCTCATTGCCCAGAGTGCTTCAAAGTCAACATCAGTAAATGAGCTGGAATTACTAACAGGGTTATCCAAAGAGATTCGAAAAGTCACCGCACGTTCGGTGACTTTTCGTTCTCTTCAATTCGGTTCCTTTTGCCGATGCCATTTCGGTGACCCTGCGGTGTATTCAGCAAACACCACAGGGTCCCCGAATTGCAGGGAAAAGCTGCCGCAAACCTGACGAAAACTAACCGAATGCACGCTGAAAACGAGCAAAAACATCTGGATTAACCTTCGAAAAACCCGAACAGGAGCCGAACAGGAACCGAAAAGGAGCCGAATCACACAGAGCCGAAGCAGCTGTGAGGTAGAGGAGGCAGTGAATAAATTAGAAAAACCATTTGTATGAATCTGGGAAAATGAAACGCTGTTTGCAAAGAAACTACTGAGCGAAAATGTCTGAAATTTTCACAGGAGGTCCAGGGAATGATAATATAATAAAGAGGGCTGTTACAAAAAAAATAAGTAAACTGAAAAAAAAAAAAAAAAAAAATCGGAATTTTAATTTTTTTTTTAAAAATTCAGAAAAATGCTTAAAGAGACTTTTTGCTGCAGAATTTTATAATGAATGGTTTATTAGATATTGAATTAAAACAGGAATATTTTTAACATTGAAGCCTATGGGATTCTCCTGAATAAATTTGCCGTATTAAACCACCGAATGGCAGGGCATTTCGGGAACCTTTCACTGCTGGTTTGTGTTCTCTGAATAGCCGAAGCAGTGCTTTTTCATGGGGATTTCACTGCCCTCGAACAGGGACCGAACAGGTATCGTATGTGCAGGCAATTCGCCAGGATTTGGCGAATTGCCTGCTCTCTGGATAGCCGAATGGCCAGGAAAGGCAACCGAACGATGATTTTCAGCATTCGGTTACCTTTCTCAAGCAATTCGGATCTCTTTGGATAACCCTGTAAATCTTACATCATGGGAACAAATGCTAAAACAGATGGTGTCATGTATATAATGATATGAAAAGTCATTGCTTCTTTATCCTACCAATCTATACATTGAAGTACAGTGAAAAATGGTATATAAAACTGTACTGGCATAAAGTTAGTGTTCTCCATTGAGCAAAACAAAATTTTTCATGATATCTCCAATCACTCAGTATTACTGTAAAGCTAAAGAGCAGCCTACATTCCCGCTGTAGCAAGAAATTCTCATGTTACTGCTCCATTACTGCAACCGAGTATACTTGGAAGTGCTGTGGGGCCGCAGGGATAAGACTCTAATTGTTCGAACTACTGAAACTCTGAAGATCTGATTTGATATGGATTCTCATATGCAGGTTTTATGGTCCCAAACTGATGGTTTTTATATGCTGTAAATACCATTTATCAGTTTTACCCATTGTACACTGCTACAGAACTTGTTAGCACTTTATAAAAACTTGTAACTGTATATTTACTCAAAACCGGCAAATGCCTTTTAATACTTATTTTGTTGGATGCGCCACCACCCATGATTGCTAAGCTAAAGAATGACACACCTGCAGAAAAGCCAAATGCAGGTCAGGCCCCTCCAACCGTGCAGAGACCCCATATCACATGTTCAATTTTAGGCTAATGCCTGTCAGTGTAAAGGTCTCCGTAATCACAAAATGAAATACCAGTCTGGACCTGATCAAATCCCAGCAATGCTGCTGAAAATCCGTGCACTGGCAATTGCAAATCCTTTCGCAACCCTAATCAATGAATCACTGGCAACTGGATACATACCCAAACTCTGGAAGAATGCGAGAGTGGTACCTATTCATAAAAGTGGTGACAGTACTTTGGTATCCAACTACCGTCCGAGATCATTTGCTCCCTGTAATGTCAAAAATTTTGGAAAAATGCATATACATGCAATTACGTGATTATTCAAACTATCCCCAAATCAATCCAGCTTTCGTCCAAATCACTCAACTACAACTGCCCTTTTAAAAGTTTGCAATGATACCCAAGCTGGCATGGATCAAGGAGACCTAGCTGGAGTCATCTTCCTTGATTTTGCCAAGGCTTTGACACCGTAGACCATGACATCCTATTACAAAAACGTAAACTATTAGCGATCACACACTTACTTGGTTTCAATCGTATGTATCCAACCACTCGCAACATGTGTCCATTTCAGGCAGCTCCTCCTTCCCAGTCATGTGTGGAGTACCCCAAGGCTCAATACTCGGCCCCCTGCTATTCACAATATTCATAAATGATCTGCCCAACGTCTGCAAAGCCTCAACTGTACACATGTACGTAAGTGACACTAATCTAGACCAGCAAAGCAATTCTCCCACAGCTGGAGGCCGTGCTGCAAGAACAATTCAGAGGTAGAAACGTGAATTGCAGATAACAAACTTTTCTTAAATACTGTAACTGTAACGATGCTCTTTGAAACAGCACCTAAACTACATAAATTGCAAAATCATCATCTATGTGTGGGGACAAAATCAAATGGCACGCTGACCAGTCACTTCTCTCAAATATCTAGGTATGTAGTTGGATCCAAATCTTATCCTTTGGCCCCCACATTGAAAAACTCTCATCCAAACTTTACCCCAAACTTGGCGCCATGTACAGAAACAAATCCTGCCTGAGCCCCTCTGTAAGAAAGCAGATTGTACAGCAAATGCTTATGCCAGCTATTGAATACGGAGATGTAGTGTATGCAGCTGCCCCGCAAACACACCTTCAGAAACTTACTACATTGTATAACTCATTCTGCCGCTTTGTGCTGCAATGCAACTACATGACCCACCACTGTGACCTGTTTAAAGAGCTAAACTGGCTGTCTCTGGAATCTAGACGCACCCTTCACCTTTCCAACCTGGTGGTTAAGAGCTTTTCTGAGAAGCTACGACCCAACCTGAATAAGCTGCTTGCTGTAGCAGTTCCCTCATCCTATAACCTCCGATCCAGGACCAGCACCTTACTTGCAATACCACAATACAAAAAGAAAGTGGCTCAATGCTCCTTTTTCCTACAGAGCACTGCAATTATGGAATAACCTCCCAGGCGCCATCAAATCTTCCCCCAGTCTTAAGTCACTCAAGCTCCCTATTAACATACATCAATATGGACTGCACCTGTAAAAATGTAACATAGTGACTATATTACTTGCATATTTATTTTCTGTGTTAATTTTTGTGTTTTGTTTTCTTATATCTTGCATTTATTACTTTGAAATTTTACAGTTGTTACAGAAATACAATGTTCTTGAACCCAGGACATACTTGAAAACGAGAGAAATCTCAATGTATCCTTCCTGGTAAAATACTTTGCAAATAAACATTACAAGCAATATTATTCAATTCACAACTAAGTTAGAATTAATCAAACAAGCTTCTTAAAAGTCAGCCATTCAAAATGAGTAAATGCAAAGGGCACATAAAAAAAAATAATAAGGGCTCTATTCCATAGTTTGTGCTAATTTAACGAGGGCTATTGTAAACTTACCAGAGCCATTAGTCTATGGAGATAAGTTTACAACAGCCCTGCTTCAGCTAGCACCAACTTTGGAATATTGCCCCAAGTACATTTATACAAAAATAGAGTTCATTGGACAAAAAAGCCACTATTTTAATACCCTTAAAATTTAATTATTTTGGTACTGTTACCGGAATCCACTCAGCTCTATCGGGTGACAGGTCGGCCCGGGGCGGATTATTCGGACACAAGTCTCTTCAGGAAAGGCGTACTTTGTTTTACGTAAATTCTCAGCCAGGATTGAATCGTAAAGACTGAGTGACGTGAACACATGGTCATAACATTTTATACATGAATAGATAAACCGGTACATCCCCGCAACCCTCCCATGGGCGACACTTGCCCACCCCACGTGGGTTCGCACCTTCCCCTTGCTGAATACAAACACATTCCACAAACTAGCAGTAAACTGGCAGCTTTCACACATTATGACAACTGGATAATTTAACATCTAGCCAAATCATGTCTCCGTCCGCCTCCCCGGGACTTGTTTACTGTTTTTACTGATAAGCGGGCAGATGGTCTAATGTAGGTCTTTGTTCTCGTCTCTAGCTCTCTGATCTTGATGTAACTAAAGCCGTATCCTGACACTCCTGCTTGTGTTTGCCCAGATCTCGTTTATTTTAATTGCTCTGCTCGTTAGTTCTAGGAATTCGAGAAATCTATGCAAACTCATCTAATTCAACTAATATTCGCTATATACATTTACGTGAACCAAAGTCTTGCTCAAGATGGCCGTCATGAACCATCATGGCAGCTTATTTCTGGCCTGTTTCCCTTACAGTACAACATAAAACCAAGTTATTAATAAAATAAGATTTAAAGTATAAATAACAGGATGTATTCTCAGTGAGCATCACTTCTCTTAACTTGATTGTGGCACTGAAGCATTCGTTAGCATGTCAAAAGCCAATTTTCAGTTTTTTAAAGCATGACTAGTGTGTCCCCTGTGGAGAAATGAAATGCTTTTGTTTTTTGTCTTCCCAAGCTCCCCGGAGACACCTAAAACCAGCTGTAAATAGCAGCCCAAAACCTCACTAACAGCTCAAATAGGTTATTGTTGCATTACAGCTGCCATGGAGAGGGCAGAATACAGAGATGGCTTTGGATCACTCACTGCTGTACAGGGATAGGATTCATGGGGTTATGACTGAAAATCCCTGTACAGTAGATACAACATGTTACTGTAATTTTCTTACATGCATTCACAGAATTTTTATATTCTACTGGTATCTTTAGGGGAGCTGCATTGCTAATATTTATGATCACTATAAATCCACATAAGCAGGAGATGTGACCATTTTTATATTGATTACATTTACTGCAGCTCTTCCAGATTGTAAATTCCCATGGAAATGGGGTCCTCGTTTCCTCCTGTACAGGTTTGTCAATTGTTGTTCAATGTATTGTAACCCTGTCTATATTGTGCCCATTGTACAGCGCTGCGGAATATGCTGATGCAATATAACGAATAATAACACAAAGGTCTTGACTGTATGATAGTAATGCAGACCCCATTTGACATTGTAAGATAAAGGACACAATCTAAAGCTCTGAATCTTACATTGCAGCCATTTCTGTAAAGGATAAACAATTTGCACATTTTTTCTTTAAATATTTCTCAGAATAGCAATTTCTGTGCAGAATGTCTTTTTTTTTTATCTGGTTAACCCTTTCTATATTTATTTTTTAGAGGGTGCTGAAAAAAGGCAGTGACAGAAGCTGAATTGGAACGTGATCAGTTTTTGATTGCACAGTCGTCTGTCTACTTCCAGGTGGAGGATGATTTTGCAAGCAACCCTAAGGATTCCATCAGTTTTCCTTCGCCAAGCTGGCTGTGAAGAGGACCCATTCAAGCAGGTCTCCCATCTTTTGGAGGAACTCCTCCAGGTGTGGCCTTTTTAACACATACACCTGATATATCGTGCCGTCAATCTCAACAGGTACTATGAAGTCGGCGTTGTTGATGGGCTTAAGTGAACTGTGCACTAATGTTTCAATCAGATCGATAACCACGCATTTCTTGCCGAAGTCCGTTGCTTGCAATTCTGGAAGGAGGTATTTAGTCGGATGAGCTGGAATGGCAATGACTTGCGTCTGATTCCCTTGGAAGAAAATGGGGGCGTTCAAAAGGGTAGGGAGCGGGCTAGTGTTATTGTTTTGAGGTGGGAGGCTCGACGGTACAGCTGTGGAAACGGCAGAAGAGCGAGCTGAAGATGCTCCGGTTCCGCTGCTTCAAGCTGATGTTGCATTGAGAAACGTCACTTTTAGGACCAGGACCAGGACCCGCACTCTCCTACACTCTTGAACGACAAAGAAATACCCCACAGCACGCCTCCCAATATCCTCTAACAGGCCCCATCCGGGTGGATTACTCTTTTCAAACGGCCGCTCGCTTCACTGGGGAACTGCCAGCCACAGTGTCTATTTGAACCTTGATTTAATTAACTTCACATCCATGTTTCAAATAAATGTTAACTTTTTTTCAAAACTTTTGATAGTGATAATCAACAAACGTTGATTTTTCATGCATTTTCTATTCTTGGGGCTGAAGTTTTAAGTTAAGATTTCTTTTTAGCCACTAATTGGGATACACAATACAAGCATGTTGTTTAAAACACAAATGTGTGAAAGGTGTGGCTAAAAAAAGTGTAAAAACGTGAAATCTTTGTTCTGCAACATGGAAACACAGAAAAAGTTAAAGTAATAACAATTGCAGTTTAGACTTGAACAACTGGACTGTTTGGAAAGCTTTGAAGCCTTCAGCTCCAAGAAAGCTTCTGAAATACCTCAAAAGGTATACTTTTTAGATGCCTGGGATAGCGGAGATTCTGTGCATAGGTCAAAGCTATTAGTACACAGCAAGCCCTGGGAACACCTTCAAGGCTTGTAAGAACCGTCACTCCTTTTGACGATTCCTAGTCCTTTTGACTGTCACTTAGACTCTGCTTTCCTGGTCCATAATTGCCAACACCAAGCTGTTCAATTCCTGTCCTTTAACTGCTGCTTGTTATTGCAGGATAAGTCTTAAATTGATAAATATTGATCAAAACTGAATCTGAAACCATTTGACCGATGTTCCAAGATGCAGATAAATTATGTCAAACCGCTCCTATTAAAGCATCTTCTGGAAGTAACCAACAATTTTGATTTTAAATTCATACATCTGATTTATCCAAATTTGAGATTGCATACATTGAATTGTTTGAGGTCTCCGTGTTTCCCAAGTTATTCTGTAATACAGCACATGACCACCTCTCTTAACTCAACAGAACACTGCGCGTTCTAAAAGAAAATTGTCATCCACGTAGAGGTTTAATTTTCAGATGGGATTTAAAACCAACTAATATTCAATAAGTTATTACTTAAGCTGTACTCTAAACTATCCAGCTGCATGAAATCTCACAGTCCAGTCAATAATATAGTGTTTTAGTACTGACAGTGATGTGCCTTAATCAGACCCACGTTCGTATTAATAAACCAATGTCCAGCCCTACTTCTGGCTGTCTAAAATTTTCTCCTGGGTACAGCCCCCCCCCCCCCTTCAAGGTTAGTGATCCAGATGATTACACATCCACTTGTGTTATGTTGAAGACAATGAAAGCATGTAAATGACAGTCTATGGTTCTGTACGATGCACATGAGGTGAAATTCACGAAATACTGAAAACCAACTCTTGAAATTCTAGCTTTAGCAGTTTGTAGATTCAGCAGTGTTTTTGTTTTTTTTTCAAAATAAAATGTACTTCGATGTACTTAGTATTTGGTTTTATGTGCTTTTACTGCTTGTACTGTTAGTGCAATTCACCAGAACTCCTTTTGCTTTGTCAGGTGCAAACTAATTGTTCTTTCGTAGAATCTTAACTCTTAAACCTGAAAGTCCTAGATTCCAATTTAGCGTGTGCGAAACGACTCGGTTTCATTATCTACTTCCAGTGTCTCATACGTTCAGTGGCCATTTCACTTGACAATCTTTTAACACTAAATCAGAAAAAGAATGCATTGTAGTTGACTAATTTTCAAAACATTGAAAACAATTTTGATTAAACATGCAGCATAAATCAACATTTTCATCAACTGATAAAAACTAGAGGAGGGGGTCCTCAAACTTTTTAAACAGGGGGCCAGTTCACTGTTCCTCAGACTGTTGGGCCAGATTATAGTTTGGAAAAAATATGAACAAATTCCTATGCACACTGCAGCTATTTGTACTGCAAAAAATACAATGTTTAAAATTTAACAAATTTTAATCAAAACTTAGTATTTCAGTGGGAAATATGGGCCTGCTTTTGGCTAATGAGATGGTCAATGCCCGGTTACATATGTCACTGCTGGTTGTAACAAGTAATGCAAGTGTGTATTCGTCTGGATCTGGTTGGAGATTTCAGAGGTTTCATTCGGATAAGTCTGTTCACATACATAGGTTCTGCCAAAATGGTTGACCTTTTGATTGCATGGTTCCTGAGATTAAGATATGTCTGAGGGGAGAGAGAGATGCTTAGAAATTAGAAAGGCTGCTTGACTTGAATGCGTCTTTCAGAGAGTCACAATTCTGTAGGTCGGCTAGTTCCATTTGTTAAATTGGATCAACAATTTCAAATGTCAACGGAAAAGCTGTTCTGTTCATGGAGATGAAGCTCTTTTAACTCAAATTTGAAACTCCTTTTGCAACTTTTCCAGTGAATCCACACGTTCAGTTTGGGAATGCAACTGCTGGTTTTCTGTTAACAGGTTTTGAGTTGTGGGCAGATGGCAGTCGTTTTCCTTTTTCACTTGTTCAATGAGGTCTAATTTTACTTCAAATGCTTTCACATGTGAATGCATATCACAGATGAGCTTCGCCTTTCCTTAAAGATGCACATTGAAACTGTTGTAGCTGTAACCTCTGTCAGACAGGCAAGGCAGGCGCCTTTTCCATTCTGCATCTTTGAGCTCCGGTACTTTGTTTTTTTCAAAAGCAGAAACCTGTGGAAGTCATAAAAACCTTTCAAAACTATTCCTCGACTCAGCCAATGGACGTCTGTGTGGTACAGAATATCCTCTTAAGCAACATTTAGCCTAGACGGAAATTCCTGAATCTGTCGTTTAGTGCACGAGATATAAAGTTAGCACAAGATACCACAATTTTCATGAGTCCCGCTTCAGTAATTTACAACACAGTGCTTGTTGGTGGATGAGGCATTGGATGCGAATGGTTGTTTGTCCATCTCTTGGTTAATGCGTGCAACCACTCCTTTCATAGACTCCACAATGCTAGGAGCACGCCATCAGTTGTCACACAGAAGCCAGTTTGGCGATCCTAATCATAGATATGCTCTGTTGTTCCTTTTGCTTTTCAGTGAGGCATACTCCTCTGAATTCAAAATCTGTCCCACGAATGAAAATTAGTTGTGCAGAACCACTAACATTATTATTCGTTGAGTGCCAATGAAAAATAACCGTTTGAGTTTTGCAAATGCTGATGCAAATTGTCCCCCATTTCTAAAATCCTTCATATAATTGTAGGTCCTGAAAGACTCGGTACTAAAATAAATCTCTGGACACCTCTTTTGGCAAACTAATAGTCTGCGAGTGCACGCTATTAGCTTGGCAACTTGAAAACTTGCAGTGATGAAATATTTAGCTGCTTCAAACGTATTTTGCCGAGTTAGTTACAGGTTTTTATAAAGTGCTGAGAAGTTCCGTAGAGCTGTACAATAAATGTCAATCCTCTTATGTTGAATTTTGTAGTGTTAAAAACTTGTATGCCTTGAACACAGACCCTAAATTCCTGGCATATCAAACAGCTCTCTCCTTGTACTGCATGAAAAAGTGTAAGTCCACTGTTCTTTGTTTCCTAGGGATTCAAAATTGATATTCGTAAAATACCAATAAATACAGCGCTACAAGAATGATATACCGTGAATAATAACTTTGCCCATACAGAGAGATCCAATAATAGCAGTTTATTTAAAAGCAAACAGATGGCATACCCTATATTCACCACTCCGGCCCCAGCCAGATAGCTACAAGAACAGCCACACATCGTATGAGGAAGAAGAAAGTTCATACGTTGCACACACTTTTGGGCACTGTGCCGACAACACCATCTGCATGCCTCTGACGTCCCTGCCGGCTGGGACTAGAAAGGATATATCAAGCGGATCACTCCGCCTGACAGGGAAGTACTGTGTGCCCAGGTCACTTGCCCGCCCCTCCTCATTTTAGCTTTGAATGACAGGTGGGCCGTATCTGGGCTGTAGTTTGAGGACCACTGAACTAAAAAGAAAATGTTGGGCTAAAACTAAATTAGAATTTATCCCTATGTCCTTTATGACAAACTAAATGGCATTTTTAGTCTCCTAGAACTTTGACAAATCTATTGACATTTTCATCAACTTTAATATAAACTAGACAATTATTACGGATGCATATATTTTAAGTTGTTGTCCTAGTCCTTTGACTACAATGCCAAATTAAAACACTACTGATGCTTTACCCAAGTTCTACATACTTCTGCTTTCTGCTCACTTTATCAGTTTAGTCATAATAAAGGAATGACAGAGCTTAAACTATTTGGACTACTCGGCTAATCGAGATAAAATTAAGTGATATGCTAATAAAGTGGCATATGTCCATGTTCCTTTTGAATTTAATCCTATAAGGTTTCATCTAATGGGAGATTGTATGGAATACCCTGAAATAGTGCTGACACTGGGATTCTGCCATTTTCAATTATAAAAATAACTAACACGTTTTATACAGCCAACACTTCAATCCACTATAATAGACATCAACCTAATGTCAAAGTAGAAGAATACTAGCAGACAGATGTGAAGGGAGAACTTGCTGTTGAGTTTCACTTTTCTCACCAGCAGCAAACCATTCTAGAGATCCTCGGCTCACTGGTTTCTGATGTACAATAGAGGAAGAGAGCTCAGGAGGGCTGCACTTGTTCTTTGAGTGCACTGGTGCCACTGATTGATTTCCAAATTAGAGCATGTAACATGTTTTGGGATAGTTCCCTTGATCAGTGCATAATACCCAAATCTAAGAATTCTAAGCAAGGTATTGACTTATCACAGATAAATGACTGCATGTGAGGTCCATGAACCAATTCTGCCAATAGATGGCAGTGCAAAATCATAAATAAACCTAACCTTTTTAGTATATGAATCTGAAATGGTTTTAGCAGGTATACAAAAACCTCATGATTCAATACTCCGTATTTCCCAACCTTGTCCTTGAGGACCACTAACAACCTAAGAGAGTACTACAATCAATGATCACAAATCATAGCTGCGTTTTCCAAGGTAATTCTTAAAATCTGGTCTGTTAGTGCTCCCTTTGGACAGCGCTGTTTAACACTCCTAGAACAGTGTTTCTTAAACCTGTCCTCGACCCTCAACCAGGCCAGATTTTGCAGATCACCTTGGGGAATGCAGACTGAATACTGCAATCACGGAGCAGCAAATCCTATGTCTACTGTGCTTCAGATATGTCAAACCTGGTGTGTCAGTGGGTCCTAAGGACAGATTTAAGAAACCCTGCTCTAGAACAGTCAGGTCTGTTCAAAGAAAGGTGACACTCAGGAAAAGTGAAAATTCTAGCTGAAAATGGCCAAACCAGAAAAATTCTCCTATTTGATATAGATTGTTCTCTTCTCCTGCCAGTTCTCCTGGTTTTCATCCTTCTCTGGATAACTGTGTTTCTCAACTCTGGTCCTCAAGTACCTCTAACAAACCAGATTTGCCTGATATCTGCAGCACAGCCCAGGTGCTATGATTAGCTGCTCAGTGATTGCAGTATCCAGGCTACGCTTCCAAGGTAATCCTTTAAATATGGCCTGTATGGGGTGGTACTTGAGGACCAGAGTTGAAAAACACTGCTCTGGAACACAAAACTGTGATGAATAACATGCTTAGAAGAACAAAATAATAATGAAGACTGAAAAAAGGAACACCTGGTGCAAAGACAACCATAGTTGTTCAACAATCATGTAGTGTCTCACTGGCAGGAAGTACCTCCTCCCGGCAGCTTGTCTTTGTTGGGGTGCTCCAAGGTTCAGTACCTCTACTTTTTTCAGACTACACTGCCTCTTGAAAAACTGATCAGCTCCTTTTGGATTCCAGTACCACCTATAAGCCGATGACACTCAAATTTACCTCTCCTCCACTGATCTCTCTCCAGCTCTCCTGGATCGAGTCACTGTCTCAAATTGGATGTCTTCCCATATCCTTAAACTCAATTTTGCCAAAACTGAAATTCTCGTCGTTCCTCCCAAGAACCCAATACCACCTATCTCTCTATGCGTAAATGGAACACCCATTAGTCCAACACCCCAAGCTCCACTGCCTTGGTGTCACTTTTGACTCCGACCTAACATTCTCTTCCCACATCAGTGACCAAATCCTGTTATTTACAACTCAAAAACATTGCCCGTGTCCGCCCCTTTCTCACACAAGATACTGCAAAAGTGCTGGTTCATGCACTTGTCATTTCATGACTTGATTACAGCAACTCACTCCTTATTGGCCTCCCCAACTCTCGTGTTGCCCCTTTGCAATCTGTAATGGATGCAGGCGCCAGGCTTAGTTTTCTCACTAAACGTACTTCGCGTACTTCCCCACTCTGCCAGTCCCCTCCATTGTCCTCCTGTACGTTTCAGGGTACAGTTTGAAATACTGATGCTCACGTTCAAATCGCTCAATAACTCAACTCCTCCCTACATGTCTTCATTACTCCGCAAGCACGTCCCATCTAGACAACCACGGTCAGCAAGTGATCTCCTGTCATCTGTCTACACACACACGGCCAACTCTCGCCTCCCAAGACTACAAGGGCAGCACCGGTCCTTAGGGCGAGGCAAGTCATTCCAATCAAACTCTCCCCTGATCTTCAGGCCTTCAAGAAATCCCTCAAAACCCATCTCTTCAGATTAGCGTACCGCATCACTGTTACAACTCCTCCCTCTGCTCACCTACTCACACTTGATTTGAAGCGGCTTTTATGGCCCCACCATTCCCAAACCACTGGCACTAATGATCCCTCTATCTAGTAAAATTCCTCTTCTCTTCCTCGATCTCTCTAGATTGTAAGATGCTATGAGCAGGGCCCTCTACACCTCCTGTTTCCATCATATGTCCGTTTATCCGTGTCTCGTTCCCTTTTGTGTTTTTTTTGTTTCAAAATTTCTATTCTAAAACGAAGCCATACAGTGAAATCACAAAAAATATGTCAAGGGGTACAGCAAACAATATCCGCAATAAAACAGGGGAAGATAATTTTTTAAAAAAAAAAAAATAGGGGAGGCACTCAGACAAACCTGGGACCTCTGCTGGCTTCGCCACCTCCCTGGTACAATCAGTTTGTGGGCAGGTCATCTGGTCAAAAAAAAAAGGGGGGGTGAGGAAATAACATGGAAGGGACTGCCTGAAGAACGACATTTCCTGGCTTTCTCCAGGGAAATACCAGAGGCCGGGTGATCTGGGGGCAGTCAGAGCCATGGCATCCGCCCCAATGGCTCACCCAATGTCCCACAAAAAAAAAGGTGAGAGGAATGTCCAGATCTCCAGCTGCCAAACAGAAAGCCACAGCTCAGTGGTGCAAAGGACAGTCCTCAATGAAAATGTCCAGAGTGCAGGGAAGGGGTGGGGGGGGGTGTATAAATAAAACTGCAACAGCACCCCGACCAGAAAACAAGACAGGCAGTGCAGCTACACCTTCGGCGGCAGAACAGCTGACATCCAACGGGAATGCAGGGAGCAGCCGCCATGCCGCTCCAGCACGGCAGAAAGGGAGTAAACCCCATAAGGCTCCGCCAACCCACTGCAGCCCATGATCCGGACATCCATCTCTGCTGCAGTTAAGTCCGCCGGGGGTTTAAGATTGACATACATCGGCCGCTCGGTCAGAAAAGGCGCCACTTCTCCCAGATCTCCGGGGTCCCGTCCGCACCCAGCACTCGCTCCATAAGGCCGCAACTCTGTCGCGCCGCAGTAGGCCCAACGGCAGCAGCCTCAGCCAGGGACGTCGCGCAGCCCCAACCTGCTTCCCGCCAGTCCTGGATCCACGCATCTCGAAAGGTACTCGGCAGCTCCGCCAGCATTCCCCTCGTGATGGGTAGAGGATCAGTCATCAATCTACGCAGAGAATCAGTGGTATCACGGCCTGTGGAAACGGCACAGGCCGGGAAGGCTGCAACAGTAGGCCTGAAACCGAGATCTAGCCCCGCCAACGGCCAGACGATCCACAGGTCTTCTCAGCACCCGGTCACCACCGCCAGCATATATCAGCCACCAAATGGGGGACTCGCAGTAGATCGCGGGATGCCAAAAATAAGGGGCGTTAAAATATCAGCAAGGGAGCTCAGCAAAGTGCGTCTTCTCCTGTCTATAGTCGGCTCCGCCCCCCCCCTCGGTTTTGCTCTGCCAGCCTGCTGACATTATTTGAACTAGACAGCAAGGTTTGGCTCGTTTCTCCACAGTCTTGTGTCAAGTGGCTGGGTGAAGTGCTGCAGTTGGTATTCATCATGGGACACAAATCTGTACTTTCTGTAATGTAGATCTTGCAGTTGGCCCTCCCTTTCTTTGCATAGCGTATGCTGGATGGCGACATTTCCAAAAAGAGTTTCAAGTCCTTTGAGCGTATGTTATCCTGGTAAAAGCCTCCCAGTACATAAAAACACACCCTGCTCCATGTCCACAGTGCCCAACGACTTCTCGTTCCCTTTGGTTATTGTACAGCTCTGCGGAAACTGTTGGCGCAATCTAAATGATGACAATAATTGCACTCAACGCCATTTAATAAGTATTTGAGAACAGCAATTTATTTACAAACATACGTGCTAATATTCCTGTGTCTTTGGGTATCCTGCATGTATATGGTCTGTTTCGCTCACTTCGCATCACACCTCCACAGCGCGTTAGTCGATACTCTTCAGGGGTGTAGGCAGAGTAGAAAATCAAGAGGAGTATTGTAAGGTTAGCCACTCTATGATGGTATACTTACATGTGCCAATTATTAATAGGCAGTGATCTACGTTTAAATTCTATTTTAGACAAAAACCTCAATGGGACTGCTATAGCATAGGTGAAAAGGTGCATGTAGCCTATGTAGGTGGGGGGAGATGTACATTTGGAATGTTGTAAAATAGTCATTCTGCATTTGGTTCATGCACATATATTTTGTAAACATATCTACTGTCCCACACAATGGAAGATGTGAGAGCCCATTACGTCAACAAAAGCAAAAGAATCGTTCTTGGTTGCACAGCTATCAATATGGAGATTTACTATTGGCCAGCCAGCAAAGTGTGAGAACGACCTTTGATTAGCGACAAACGTCGCTGCCAGTCTTTAAGAGTAACTAGTCATCTTGGGCTTGATTGTGACCATACACAAAATCAAGTCGGAATATTGATTGTTCCACTACGAACATGGATAAGGGACCATTCAAAGAAAGAAATCTATTTTAACCGTTCCACTGCTAACATTATGAAAATTAACTGTCCACAATGAGAAATAAGGGAGAACAATGTTAGATTAGCAAAATTTACTGTGAACCTTGAAAATATGTAACCTGAGAGAATCCAAGGTATGCATGAGTAACACAGTCAAGCATGTCCTGTGTTTTCCGAAGGACATCCCTTTGTCAAGGAATGGGTACCATATAATATCAAATGGCCTGGGTTAGCCATTCATGGTACTGTCGCTCTACCTTTTCATCTCTATATTAATTGTTTGAAGAGACTCTTATGTGATGTAACATTGTGGCAGACACGGCTGCTTATTTTGCTTAAGGCCAAAGTTTCACAAGGGCCTAAAAAAATGGCATGAGCGGAATATCCGTATTTAGATGACATTCTTCAAAAAAAAGTCATGTTAGATGAAACTATGTGAAAGCATATCTAGGTTAATTAATGGGTTTAATTTCGGCCTGTTTTTATTTTTAGAATGGGGCCTCAGTAATTCTTGCCTCCTCTGCTTACCGGTATATTTGTAGGGCTACAGATGTGAGACTTCGCTGATACAATGTCTTGTGACTGAAAGAACTGCAGTTGTATCTTAATTGCCCAGATTCAAAACCTCTCAGCCCAAATATAGGAGATTGATGGGTGTCTTTTTATTAAAGGAATCATGAGTTTTTTGTAAACTGTATAAAATCTAATTTACAGGTTAAGTAATGATTATTGGAGACGTTAGTCAAGGTATATTGTCTATAAAACAAAGTTGCTTCATTCATATGCATCCATGTTTTTTTGTGTTGTAAAAACAGACAATGAGACGACAAATTTTCTTGGCATCCGGAATATAGAAAACAACCTGATTACTTTGTAAACTACGTGTTTCTTTCAGGTGCTCGGATCACCCGAGTTGGGTGAGCTCACTCTGGAATAGGCAGCGTAAAACTGCCCATGTGAGCAGCAGTCTGCCCTTGGGTCAATCTCCGCTACCTTCAAAGTCTGTCCATGAGACTTATTGATGGTCATGGTGTAACACACCTTTTTGGGGTGCACTGAAGTCTTTTGAATTGAAATATATTCTGAAGGTAGTATAAACAAAAGAACAGCCTGTCTGCCACCATAAAGACTGAAGGCTGACTATCTGAGAAGTGGTAGGACCGTTAATAAACTTTATTGGATCAAAGACATTCTCAGATACTAATTAAAACCAACATGAAAACAACGAAAAAAGAGGGTATTGCAATTTGAATAGCAACTAGTAAGTTATCAGGGTGGTGTCTAATAGGCTTGAGGAATATTGACAAAAGTGATTGGCTTATGTGGGGGAAAAAAAAATCAACCTGTATATTCAACCAACCAACAAAGGGTCAAAAAACTTCACCAATAACAGCAGCCAACACCACTATTGAATAGCGACTAGTTGGCAGGGTGGTGTCTAAAAGGCTTGCGGAATATTGACAATTATGATTAGCTTGTATGGGAAGTCAACCTGTATATTCAGCCAACCGACCATCAAAGAGTCAAAAATGATCACCAATTACACCAGCCAACACCACTTACTAGCCCTAAAGCTAATAGATTTCTACGCTTTCCCTCATGAAACAATTATACAAACATTAAAATCGGCAAGCTCAACATATGTTTAGCCGCTATAGCCTCGGCTTCATCTGGAGCAATTTTTTTGGAAAAAGCGTCGCTGCTTTCAAGGTTCTCCTCCCATGTATATAAGGGGTTTTATCAAATAGCTGGCCAAACTGAACCAGCTCGCAATCAATGGTATTATTGAAATTGACAGTCAGAGGAGCCTATCCCAACAGACATCCATTGAAGGGCAAGCCTATGGAATGAATGACTTGTCACATGTATACGCTGACCAATGAGAGTGTGCGCTATCATATCCGGTATTTATAAGTGTAAACACCTGAATTCGCATCACTAAAACTTCAATAAAGATATTGGTTGGCTGTGTAAATCACAACATCCCAAAATAGATCGTAATGTATCAGAACCAGCTAACAGACAGTGGTATTAATGAAATTAGCAGTCAAAGGAGCCTATCACCGTGAACATCCATTGAAAGGCAAGCCTATAGAGTGAATGGCTTGTCACATGTATACGCTGACCAATGAGTGTATGCGCTATCGTATCTAATATTAACGAATGAAAACAAACAAATACGCATAATTGTAACTTCAATAAAGATTTTACTTGGCTGTACAAATCACAAATAGATCGTAACATTCGACTATAATACGCTCGTTAGTGGCTTACAGATCGGCCAGGAACCGATCGGTAGAATGACTTATCTCATATGTATCTAAACCTATGGGAATACACTAGATCGACTAAAAGTTACAAATGATTAATGAAATCCACATCGGCGCAAATTCTGCCTAAATAGAGCTCTTAAATGGTTGTACATCTCCCAGAGTCCTTGCCCTTAACTATATTCAAGCCTTGATGGATCGCTGCATCAAAATCTAACAAGATATTACTCGCGGTCACTGTCAAATCGACTTTCCCCGTTGTTCACAGGTAATATAACTTGGGCATCTTAATTAAGATGTAACAATAGGCTAAATATATAAAGATGTAGATAATTATCAGGCTTTGACTAACCAGTACTTGCAAAACAATGTGTCTGCCTTAAATTCAAAGGAAATTGAAAGAGGCGGATAGTAAGACAGGCTATGGATCTTATCGATGACTAGAGGGACAAGTGAACAAAAGGTATCTAAAATGCTAGTGATTATATCAATGTTTTAAAGGAGATCAACTGACAGTATACAAGTATCACTATTGATACTAAATGTGAAATAATGTCTCTGGACACTACTATTAAAGGAACGGAGTGTATGAGAAACCATTTAAACCGAGGGGAGCCAAAGTTTTTAATTTGTAGATCCACCGGCATTCTCGCTGTCGCAGTTTTCGATTTGAAATCACCTTTATGGGGTGATCTAGTGACCAGTTCCAAGCCACAACTTAAGGACCATAGTATTGCTGTTATGACAGTCAAATGACGAGAGATAGGTGTCTCTTGTGTTCGCCTGATTGAATGGATATGTTCCATTATTCTCCTTTTAAAAGGGGTAGAGTCTTACCCACGTACATTTTCCCACAGTCACATAGTATTAGACCAATCCAGACGAGTTGCAATTAAAAAATGTTTTTTATCTCGTACTCGTTGGAACATCGTGAATCAGAGATTTTTTTTAGAGGTCTTAGAGATATATTTGCAAGCTACACAATGGCCACATTGGCATGTGCCACAAAGGTCTTTAGACCACCACGTAGATTTAGGTTTGGAAGTCAGTCATATGGTGACTATGGACCAATTTATCTCGTAAGTTAATACTGCATCTTGCTGTGATTGAGGCTCTCAGAAAGAACGGGAGACAAATGTGGGTCCATTGTAAGAAGAGGCCAAAATCGATTGAGAATTTCACGGATCTGAAACCAACCCCTATCGTAAGTGCCAATACATCTGATGGTATGATCATTTTAAAGAGTCACGTGATGTCAAAATTGCTCGTTGATGGGCCCTTTTCAACTGTTTTTGGGATAGCCCTTATCAACAAAATCCTTCCTCAATATCTTAGCTTTGACCTCAAATTCCAGGTCTGTAGAACAAATTCTTCGCAATCTCAGATATTGGCCCACCGGAATGCCCTTCTTTAAAGGGGATGGATGGAAACTGTGCCAATGTGAGAGGTTGTTAGTTGCAGTGTCCTTCTTATGTAGGGTAGTTGATAATGTCCCTAGGTCAGTTTTGGAAATTTTAATATCCAGAAATGACAAGCAATTAGTCTGGATCTCATAGGTAAATTTTAGATTATACACATTGAGATTAAGAATGGAAACAAATTCTACAAATGCATCGCTTGTTCCAGTCCATAAAAGCAAGATATCGTTAATGTATCTATACCAAAGGTTGGTATTATTATACTGCGTCAACTCCTTATTGTGACAGATCTTCTTCCCATATACCAAGATCTAAATTGGCGTAAGATGGTGCCATTGAAGGACCCATAGTAGTTCCTCTTAGTTGATGAAAATTTTAAAAATAAAATCGTTATGGGTTAAAAAAATAAATGTGAGAGATCCATCAAAGTAATTGTAGTGAATGATAATGAATCATCTCTACCCACAAACTTTTTTACATGCTCTAAACATCTATCGTGCGGAATGCAAGAATAAAGGGATTCAACATCAAGATTGCATAACAAAAAATCCCTGTCAATGGTTTTACTCTTTATTATTTGGAGTGCTTGTTTAGTGTCTCTCAGATACAATGGTAAACCAATGACGTATTTTCTTAGAATACGATCAAGGAAAATACTTGCGATCTGGGTGAGACTATCCTTGCCTGACACTATTGGGCGTCCAGGAGGTTCAAGTCAATTTTTGTGGGTCTTTGGAATGCCTTAGAAGGTAGGAGTAGTGGGTGAAACTGGTAGCAAGAAGTCACATTCGAATTTAGTGATCAAGGAACAATCAAAGGCTGTGTATACCAAATCTCTTAGGCGTATGGAGAAATGACTTGTGGGATCATTGGCAAGTATAGAATATGTTGACGTTCAAAATGTTGAAAACCATTTTTCTCATAGTAGCTGAGTGAAGTGCTGCAGTTGGTATTCATCATGGGACACAAATCAGTACTTTCTGGAATGTAGGTCTTGCAGTTGGTCCTCCTTTTCTTTGCATAGCGTATGCTGGATGGTGACATTTCCAAAAAGCGTTTAAAGTCCTTTGAGCGTATGTTATCCTGGTAAAAGCCTCCCAGTACATAAAAACACTTATTGATGGTCATGGCGTGTAACACCTTTTTGGGTACACTGAAGTCTTTTGAATTGAAATATATTCTGAAGGTATTAGAGATATTCGTGGTGTAATCCTCGTTACCCTCTCTGGGCCTTATGTCCTGAATAAAGCACGGTCCTCTAGAGTTGCATAAACTTCATAACTTTATTGTATTGACTGCTTCAGCAGGCAGCAGTATCGGCATACAAAATAAACCCAACCCTACAAACAAAAATCCTAGCTCCCTTGAGCTCTGATTAACAGATCCCTTACTATCAGGGTTTTTAAACTAAATAAAACATTGGCTTCACCAACCTTAGAAGCGTCCGTTTGCAGCATTTATATAACCTTTGTACTTGGAGCCAACCAAGTTGCTTCCTCCTCACACAGGCACCTCTCGGAGTGATGGGGTGGCAGTAATTGCTTTTTACTGCTGCTAATGGCTTTCATCTGACCAGCGTGTGTAGACTAAGTGAAACTCTTGGGCTTCCTTAGGTTGTTCACAAATACTCCCCCTGGAGCTAAACCTCATATCCCTCACTAAAAAGGTTAGAGGGAATATACACGCCATCACAGATCACACCGTGCACGTTATCACAGTGGTATGAACACTGACTTCCCCTGGCCAGAACCGATTAGCATCATAGCCTCAATCACATTTCTAGGAAGTGCTTTTACTTGCAATCTGGTGCCTTTACAGAGCTTGGGTGGGTTGAGGTTCCACAATATCACAGGAGCTCCCACTTTGAGAAGTTCGGGAAGACCAGGAGGATTTAAAGCGTTACAGAACTCAATGGAGTAGTGGACTGCGTCATCGCTTGGAACACATCAAGTCTACAGATTTGGACTCCTTTGAAAGAATCAGTTAGTATCTTATTGATTAGGGAAGCCACGCTGTTTTTGGTGTTAAGGTGCCACACACAAACATTTGGTAGATTTTCTATGTCAGGGTAAATTTAGAAAGTGCGGTCTGCTTGGAAATTCATGACTGCCTAGGTCAGAAGGGATGTCAAATTTGTCAAATACGGGATAGTCTCCGTCACTAATTAAAAAGCAGTTTGGAGAACTGACCTGCAGATACATCACCTCACAAATTAACCCTCATGTTCTGTTTGGGGATTTTTTTTGCATGCCTTTACTTTATAAGCTTGTATTCCTCTAGGCACTACAGGCAATGTCCCCCATCCAGTAGCATGGTGACACCTCCCATCACCCAATTGTTTCCCCTGATGTCCTTATGAGTTATCCTCAAATCCTCACAACCTTCCTTATGCGCCATAAGGCTCTCATCCAAAACAATGATTTTGCAATCCAGGAGTAATTGGGCCATGTTGCTTTAGTTTGAACTGTTGCAAAGAGGGGTTTGTGTATACGGTTAAGAGACAGCTTAAAGGCAGCATGAACCATTTTAGCCTTTAACAACATTGTGGCAATGCTAGATGATGCAACAGCTAATGCTTCCCCACGTCACTCCCTTCACCAATAGCAGGTTAATGAGCAAGATGATCCCGGTGGCATTGGCAAACCCAAAGAAAAATACTTGACCAGATCCTGTGTCAATGCTGTTAAGGACCTGCTTATAGAGCGCAAGTTGCTCATTTGTCAAGGAACCTTCGTTAGTCAAGGCTTTCATATCCTAGCTGATCTCCCTTAACCTGTTACCCAAATCTCCAGTCCTTGACAGATGAGGAAGACTATACTGTAATAACCCTTGACCCCCCCCAAGCTAATACCACGTCCTTTATCATTAACAGCCACTTGTTACATACCACGTCCATTATATGCAGCGTGTCTTGTAACTTTCGTTCTCTATAGTGTGATGTCTTCAACGAGACATGTTTTTATACTTCTCCCAAAGATATAAAAGGATTGGACAGTTGACAATTTGGTTTTTTGAAAATTGGTAAAACACTTTAATTTTTCAAGACTGTAAATGCCAATTTTCACGCCTGTAACCTCTTCGGTCTGGCTCTAAAAAGATCTTCTGAAAAACTTCAAAGGTGCATTCAGGTTTTTAGGATAGCACAGGTTAAAAGCATAATTGTGTCCCATAAGAAAAACACATGCTTGGGGTGCATCAGAAATTCAAGCTAGGATCTCTATTCCCTCTAACTATCCCCAAGGTGGTACTGTTTTTTTCATCTAAAATATCCTTGATCAAGGCAGATGGGTCAGAGGGGCGTAACATGGTCATGAGGCTCCCGGAGTCCGGTCCTTTATTTTCACCCCTCCCCCCTCCGGTTCCCAAACAATAGTTTTATGTCCCTGACAGATTATAGGTCAGTTGGCTGGGATTAATTTAATAATTTATTTCATAAAATTCCCAGCGTTTGTTAATTACCTCCTTACAGCAATTATATATATTTTGCAAAATGCATTTAAGACATTCAATGCTTTGCATTCTGGTACAACTGCCATTCCCAAAACAATGATTTTAAAAAAATGAGGGTAAATATTTTACCTAAATGTGAATGGTGGGAGTTGAATTCTAGCATGTGTTAGAATAAAACCGTAAAAGTTAGAGATGGACAAAAACTGAATTGCTCAATTGCGTACCTAGATATAAAATTCAAAATATATGGGAGGTGATGAAATTGGGTGGCATATTCAGATTTAAAGGACAAATATACATATTTAATACCACATATAGACACAGTTAATAATGTCAAGCCTTTTTAAACTTGGAGCAAGAAGACACTATGGTATCATGAAAAGTAAACATGTAACCGGAATCTGCTAGGTTCACTCGGGACGAGGCCGGACCGAACACGAGCAAGGATTGTCTGAACACGAGTCTCTTCAGGAAAGGCAAACTTTATTGTGATATCACAACAGATGCTCAAACAGGATTCAATCGCAAAGAATGAGCCTCGATTACACAGTGACATGAAATCTTATACCCCAAATACATAATTAGGTCCATCCCAGTTAGCCCACCTCCCTATGACACTCTCCCACCCCACGTGGGTTAATACCTCCCTTTGGCTAATACAAAGACATTCCATTAAATTGGCTGTAAATTGGCAAACTTTATGTTAGTTTCAGTGAATCATAATTGGTTGTTTTTCCTATTCCGGGCTGCGCCCTCCTCCCTAGCGCCTACAATCACTTGTTGCAGCTAACACCTGGTCTGGTCTGATCTCTATACTCCTTTGTCTCTCAGCAGGCCTCAACGACCTTGGCGTGTCTACTCCTCTTTCTGTCCTTCCGTGCCAGGAACAGCCTAGACCTTTCTCAAATTCTAATTACTTTTTCTGCTAATCTAACACATTCCTAAATTTCTACGTATATGTCATTCTAGTTTCAGCTAAAAACTTGCCTAGTTATTTTCAAGTGAACCAATATTCTGAACAAGATGGCCGCCTGGCTTATAATGGCGGCCATCTTCCAGCCTCTTTCCACTTCAAATAGTGAGATTTACTGAACAGCTTTTTACCCTATACTCATTTCTTAGGCTGTCTAAATTATCGCCCAGGTAAGCGTAGCGACTACTGAGAACAGTGTGTTCACCATCTATGGTGTTGCTCCAAATTATAACATACAAAAATGTCACACAATGACTACTGTATATAGAAGAGCCGCGTTCTTACCGGTTTTCTCTCCTGCAGTACCACTTTTTTTTAATAGCTCAGCTTTGGGGTGTAGAAGTCCAATTTTTGCATGAATCTATTGTAGTTGGAATATTGTAAGCCATTGAAATTGTTTAATTTTAGACTGAATAATCTAAAGGGTATGGTTTATGTGGCAAAGGTACCTTTACATTATCACACTTTAAAACTGCGTTAATATAACTGAGGGCTGAAACAAAGCTGGTCATCTAACTTTAAGATCAATCACAGGAAGACATTGTAAAATTCTGTTTTAGAAGTTATTTTCCATTTTCCAACCTATAAGTTGATAGTTGTCCCTTTTCTTAACTTCATACAAAAGCTCCACATGCTCTTTTCATGTGGTAGATGTGGTGGAAGTGAATTTACTTCTGACAGCTTTCCTTTATAAAATTTGTTTTATCTGGAGCTCTATTTAAATCTAGTTCTGGACAACCAATGGACCCGAGCTTAGCTCTATAATTGCCCTTTTTGTAATTTTAGCCTGGTATTCCATCCAGCTATGCCATTAGAAGATCCAGGTCCTTTAAAACATGGGTACCTTTTAACCAGGTCTTCCACAACCTGCCTTTTGAGCACTAGATGGATACGCAGTGTACTCAAATGCTTTCAGCAAGTCTCTCAATGTCAGATTTTACACTTGGACTGTTGAACGTCCATCCTTGGAATATATGCCTCATTACCAGCTTTAAGAATTAGCTCTGTGTCATATGCAAAGTAAGGTATCTCAAATTCAGTGGGTCAAGGATGGAAATGTAGAGACGTAGTAAAGTCTTCTCTGTGAGGATAAGAGGACTGTCTCGGGATGCTGAAGAGCTTGTTTCTTCATTTGGCATAACAGGAACTTTTATTGTCCTCTCCACCAAAATTGAAGCTTTAAGTCAATATCGCTACAGGCAGGGGTTCTACAAAAACAACTTTTATTGTGTCTGATTCCATCTGTGGCCATTAGAGTGAAAAATTGACCAGCAAAATCAGAATCCATATAGGGTAGACTGAAATCCCTGTCGAGCACAGATGTTTCTTGTACCAACAATTTCAGTTCTGGTACAGTTACAGTTGGTGAGACAAGCTTGCGGATTGCAGTCTACGTTAATACCCGTAGTATGGCAGACATCTTGTCAGCGATCCTGTAAGAAAAACCGTTAAAACAGGCATTTATTCTAAACCATTCATTACTTACACAGTATTAAACCAGGCATTAAAACTTGTCAAGCTGCACCTCCACTTTAAAGCAAAGACCAGAAAACAACCTACAAAATTACGGTCACTAATGGTTAAAAAAAGTGGTCAATTTTAGCAAAATTAAATATCTTCTTCCCTTCATACCTTTTTGCCCAGGGAGGGGAGGACACTGCAAGCTCTTGTCTGTGAACTTGAACCTGCAACCTGTCCAGCTGGAGTTGGAACGCAAGGTTAGTGTGAGGGATTTCAGCAGGTTTTAATTTTCATCAGCTCTGGTTTTACAAAGACTACCTGGTTACATTTATGGCAGACTTTATTCTTTGTATGGGCTTCCTTTCAGAAGATACAGGTTTGCTCCATCAGATATTGGTTGTATTTTCTGTTTATTAGGTGTATGTGATGTGTCACGGAGGGATTGTTATTATTCGGTACTGAAAAATCTGAATTTGCTGTACTATTGAACTATTTTCTCCTGGTAAGTGATTGTCTTGTCCTGTGAGTTTATTAATGGGATTTTCTCCTGGGACCTGTGCTCAGGGGTGTGGTTTGATTATACATGTGCACTCAACCTAAAAGCCAGTCATATTGCCAGCCTTAGCGATGTCTTGACTGGTTCTTGGGTGACTTGCATTATCAATCATTAAGCTGCAGAGTCGTGTCTTGGTGATACCAAGTGAGTGGCTCATTGGAGTAAGCTTACTTTAGCAGATAACCCACTTGGGGGTACAAAGGTCTGCTATAGTTGGAGAATCTGGGTCCTCCCCCTTTGATTGGAATTGCTAGTGGGCTGGTGAGGAAGATCTTCGATCTCCCCACCAACTCTTGATGGCACACAATAAGGCCGGCAGTTGGATAGCCCCCGGTCTGCATTGGAAATCCTGTAATATACCCTGTCGGCCTCAGCCATTGGCTATCCCGGTGCAATGTCTTTTTGCCTGGTTTTCTAGAAAGCTAGTCCAGGCTTAACACCCAGGCACCAGAACAAAATTCGTCCATGACAACCGGATGCCTGAGATTTGTTGAGCCTCGAAGTATAAAGTTGTTATGAACGAGTGCTTTAAAACACAGGATTTTAAATATTAAAATTTACTAACTATATGTGCTGTTAGTTCACAATCCATTGACACAAACTGGAAACGTTTATCAAACTTATTTGTAGAAGCTTTGTAGCATTTCAGTTTGCTGGAAATAACATCCATTTGCAACATTGATCTAAGCAGAAATAGTAGGTATAGGTCAGCTACCACTTATTTTGCAGCTGAGCAATTATAAAAAAAAATTGCACCCACCTATAAAAATTATTATTACATACAAAATGGGAACGACTTTACAAAACTAACCAATTTGAACGCATAAAAATAAATAATTTGGGACCTAAAACTTTGACAATAATGAAATCTACAGCGCTACTGTAAGGGAAATCTAGTCAGGTGCGTAGGAACAGTTGCAATGTTCTTTGATAAGCTGCCTAAGCAGGATTGCCAACTGTGGCTCAAATCACCACTGTCTACCTTTTTATTACATCATACAGTAGTTTGAAATGCGTGACTTGATGTTGCAAGAGTATAAAGCTTGCTTATCCATGATTTTGAAGAAAACAGCTTTTTTCTATCTGACCCAACATTATCGCTGTTTGAGCCGTTAAAACATACAATGACTTAGTTTTGCATTGGTATTATGCCCTAAAATAGCAAATTTCATCCTCCCCTTCATGCCATCCGTGGTAAAATGAAGTCTTGGGCTGATACTTCATCAAAGCTATGAACTACTATTTGTCCTGTAAGTCCTTGAATTTAACAGACCAGTTTCTTCAGTTGGTAAAAAGCTGCAGACTCTATTAACCAAGGATTGTGGTCATGTTGTGGTTTGTTAGGCTTATCGGAACAGCTCCAACTATGAATATTTGAAACCTGATATGGGATGGACTGCCATTTTTCTTACAACATTTCAACCTCTCCTGCACTAGTATCACTGCAATACCAAAGAGTGCAACACATAATTTTAGTAGCGACAAGTTTTTTTAATGCTCGTACTATAATGCCACACGTCATATTTCGGGACAAATTTCACTATACTCTACACACTTTTTAGTTTTTTGATCCCAGCATGTCTTGTCTGTTTCTACAATGTATATGTCAAGCTCATCTGTGAAATGTTTTTGTAGAATTTGGAAAGTTTTTTTTCCATTGCTACCGAGGATGTTGTCTCAGACTTCTGCACAATATGAAAGTCTACTGTTTTGGCAGTATTCATGTCAAAAAAAGTATAAACACAGTATATGGCACTGTGACAAAACCTCCACCACTACACTCTTCCACAATACCACAAAGGGGTTACGGTGTGAAGGCACTTGCCACCAAAAGGCACAATATTTGGGTGCATTGACGCCTGTACCAGATTCATATCATTTTAATATTTGACCACAGGGTCCAACCCTGCACTCTTCCACAATACCACAGAGGGGTTACGGTGTGACGGCACTGTTGCCGACACTAAAGGCCCAATTTTAAAGCACCTATTGTTACTTTCATCCAAAGCCTGCATAAGTTTCACCATAATTTAGCCTAAAAAAAAAAAAATCACTAAACTTGTTGTGTGTGTCCTAAAATGTCTTTTCATACAGGCTGCTGCCCCAAGCAGTTGTTTATGAATAGATTAAAGGAAAACCGTTTACCGTCATTTGAAATGTCATTTTTGGTTTTTAAATGTTTCATCCTACAAATCTGCCACTTCACGGGTAGGTTATGGAGACCTCCTAGGCACGATATTTGAAGGAATTTTTCGTTTTTATATTTTTAACCCTTATTTCATGGAAAACTCACTGTTCCTTTAAAAACGTTTAAAACTTTTTGTCCTTGTTGCCTGTCCCCAAGGGCACTACCCGGATCCCCATACAGTAGAAATGAACATGTTTGATATGTCATATCGTGTTTGTCAAGACTTGGTGCAGGTCAAAATGTTGTGTTGTCCTGTAATGATGGAATAAAACCATTGACAAATACTGCTGTATGCTAGAATCCTTGTGTGGTGTTGAATTGGGCCTTGGCGTGAGGCCCCTCTGGCAGGCAGCACGAAGGTGGGTGCAAGCATCCGATACATTGTGTACCATTGGGTTAAGACAGTAAAAATAGTCCCTAGGACTCCTTCGTAACTTGCGCAGTATGTGATCTCCTCTCACAGGAACATCCTAAACAAAAGATAAATCCAGGTAAAGTATCCATGTAATTGGGCAGACTAGATGGGCCGAAAGGTTCTTATCTGCCGACATTTTTCTATGTTTCTATGTTTCTATGTTTCTATGTTTCAATCGAGTCCTATTAACTGCAGACCTTATATCTCAAGCGACTTCGGTCACCACTTTAGTGGCATTTGAGAAACAAAAATTCTCAATCTGCCTACCAGGATTGATGCTGTAACCAGCTCTCTCAGATTACTACTCTTAGAATTGGGCACTTTTTTTTGGGGGGGGGGGGTGGTTAACAAATTTTTAGTTCATTCTGACTTCACAACAATATTCAGTTCACCATGTGATTTGTGAGTTGTATGTATGTATATATTGTACACACAAACTGAAAGTTTTAAAATAATTATATTATGAGCCATTTTTTATTTTTTTTTACTAAGTTTACTCCTGGCAATGTCTTCATAGACTCTGATTACCACAGTAATGTGTTTTTATTTTTTTTGTGAATTCTAGTATCTAGTTGCAGATCTCTGTACTCATAACAGCAAAAGTTTAATTCCTAATGCCCTGCAAAGACTGAAAATGAAATGCAAAGCAAAAAATGAAAAACCTAAACCAAACCACTCAATTCTAATAAACGTGCTAATCATCTCGAAGTGCCCAATTATAATTGGTCATCCCAGGACATTCTTGAATACGAGAGAAATCTCAATGTATCCTTCCTGGTAAAATACTTTGCAAATAAATTCCTGTAACTGTATTTGAGCACTTGGAGAGATATTTTGATGATCCCATTTATTAATGAGTGGTCTGATTTAATTATGGATTTCCTTTTTATTTTTTTGGTTATTTCCTTTGTTTTCAGGTGTATTTAATAAAGATTTATTTTAATGGATGCATTATACACACGGCAGGGGTATGGGTATAGTGGGAAAGATATACTCAGTTTGCTCTTAAGGTTCCATGGCTGCACCCGTGGAAGCCAGATAATTTTAGATTCTAAAAATATCTCAAATTTAATGTAAAGTCATTCTCAGTACTTGGACAAAATCAATAGAGAAGCTCAGCTTTTGATGTACAGTGCAGAAATTGTCCCATAGGTTAATTCCATTATTGTGGAGAATCTGAGTGTATAAACTGTCCTGAGCGAGCCAGGTCTCGGGAAGCGCCACATCTAGTTCCTCAATCTTCTGAATCACTCTATTCATGTCTCTTACACAGGTGAGCAGTGTCATAACAGGATTTTTAAATATTCCATCAAGCCAAATCTCCAGTCTGTCTGCCTGGGGGTTTATACAGGCTTTTGTGGATTTTTGGACAGCTTGATTCAGGTACATAAGGTTATATGAGGAGTTCTAATGCCATCTTCTCTGGTTTATTATTATTATACTTTATTTATAAAGCACCATCATATTCCGCAGCGCTGAACAATGGGTATGATACAGACAGTGTTACAATACATTGAACAACATTTGATAAACTGATACATGAGGAAACGAGGGCCCTATTCCTGTGGGTACTCACAATCTAGAAGGTTTGGGGTGGAAACAAGAGGAGAGGACTGCAATGTGAGAGTGATGGACTGGTTGGGGCAGTGATGTGTATTAGTGAGTTGGGTGGCAGACTACCCCGTATGGGAATGTCTTATACAAGAGGGAGAGATGAAAATAGTGGAGGGGTTGGTGGTACAGAGGCAGGAGTTCTATTTTAGGATGAATGCAGAGTAAAAGAGTAGAAGAGACAGGGAGCGCATTGTGCAGCAGCATGTGGACCTTGCAGTTCCAATTCCAGCAGGGGGAGGGGGAGCTGGTGGCCAGAAAACCACTGCAGAGCTTGCATGGGAGAGACCAGAAGCCTGGTATTAGTAAGAGTAATTAGAGAGAAGTGGAGACAGCTGGAAAGGATGCCTGAAATTAGAGGCCGGTCCTGGGTGGGGGTGGGTGGATGGGGAGGAAGGGTGGGACTGATCAGTGTTGGAATGAAACTTTTGCTGCTGTGTTTGTGTGAAAAGGAAATTAATTCAGGCAAGTATCTAGGTGTCAGAGGCCTTTGTAATGGGGGAGGGCACTAGTGAAATAATAGCTACATATTCTATCTAAAAATGCGGCAATTTTAGAGGATAATCGGCCAGAAATTAATACATGCAGACACAAAATACAATTGCGATGATAGAATATTGCAGAATGTGATGGTGGCCATCGTGTTGAGATTAGTGATGAGCCGAACACCCCTGTGTTGGGTTCGAACTCAAACAATTTCATAAGTTTGAGTTGGAACACGAACCAAACTCAATGCAAGTCAATGGGACTCAAAAGTTCAATTTTTTTATTTTTTTAGAGTGCTCTGCAAGAGGGCATATATGCAAGATATTCGCCATTAAAGGTGTATGGGGAACCGGGTAGTGCCCTGGGGGACAGGCAACAAGGACAAAAAGTTTTTAAAAAAAACATTTTTAAAGGAACAGTGAGTTTTCCATGAAATAAGGGTTAAAAATATAAAAACGAAAAATTCCTTCAAATATCGTGCCTAGGAGGTCCCCATAACCTGCCCGTGAAGTGGTGGATTTGTAGGATGTATAGAAACATTTAAAAACCAAAAAATGACATTTCAAATGACGGTAAACGGTTTTCCTTTAATCTATTCATAAACAACTGCTTGGGGCGGCAGCCTGTATGAAAAGACATTTTAGGACACACACAAGTTTAGTGATTTTTTTTTTTTTTGGGCTAAATTATGGTGAAACTTATGCAGGCTTTGGATGAAAGTAACAATAGGTGCTTTAAAATTGGGCCTTTAGTGTCGGCAACAGTGCCGTCACACCGTAACCCCTCTGTGGTATTGTGGAAGAGTGCAGGGTTGGACCCTGTGGTCAAATATTAAAATGATATGAATCTGGTACAGGCTTCAATGCACCCAAATATTGTGCCTTTTGGTGGCAAGTGCCTTCACATCGTAACCCCTTTGTGGTATTGTGGAAGAGTGCAGTGGTGGAGGTTTTGTGAATGCAGAAAATATCCCCGATCTACTCCGTTAAGTCAGCATCAGGGGATTGATAGCTGCTGATCCAGGACTGATTCATTTTTATAAATGTCAGCTGGTCTACAGAGTCGGACAGACGCACTCTTTTGTCTGTGACAAAACCTCCAGCGGCACTGAACGTCCTTTCGGAAAGCACACTAGATGAAGGGCAACCTGGTAGCTGCATAGCATATTGGCTAAGTTCTGGCCAGTGATCCAATCTCAACACCCAGTAGCCAGTGGATCATCTGCTGTAAAGGTATCCAGGTCTGCCCTTGCCCCTAGGTAGTCCTGCACCATACGGTGAAGACGCTGGCAATGGGTGCCTACATTTGACGTCCCTGGGCGTCGCGGACTAAAACAATTGGAAAAGACATCCGTCAAACTGCTCCTTTCACCGCTCTTCCTCTGATCAACCGCAGCCTCCGAAGCACCTGTGTCATCACTTGGTAACCTACCAGTGCCTGGAAAGGTGTTAGACAAGTGTCGCTTTAGAGTGTCCTCAAGTTTTTTTCATCCTGTCCTCCCTCTGTGCGGGCAGGATGAGCTCTGCAACTTTACCCTTGTATCGTGGATCAAGAAGGGTTGCCAACCAGTATTGATAGCACAAATCCTGGGGTCCTTTACCAGGCATTGCAGGATAAGGGAGCCTATGCAGCGTAGGTAGGAGGTGGCATTAGCTTTCGAGTCTTCCTGGTCAATGAGGAGGATGACCCCATCGTGCACTTCCTCCTCCCAGCCACGTACTAGTCCTTGGGTTTCTGTGCACACAAAACCCTCCCTTGAGGAATCCCCACCTTCAATGCCCCCACTACTTAAATATTCCTCATCCTCCTCCTGTCTGATCTTAGGACCCACAGGAATGCGTAAAGACCGGGGCCTTGAGGCAGAGCAGCAGGAGGAAGAGGAGGCCTTCCCTAGCTCTCTAGTGCCACATCTATAATTCCCCGCAGAGTGCGCTCCAGCAGGAACACTAAAGGAATTGTGTCACTGATGCATGCACTGTCCCTGCTCACCATCCTCGTTGCCTCCTCAAATGGCGACTGTACAGTGCATGCATCCTTGATCATCAGCCACTGCGGGGGGGGGATCCCAAGTTGACCTGAACCTGTCCTTGTGCCATACTCACACAGGTACTCGTTGATGGCCTTCTGCTGCTTGTGCAGACGCTGCAGCATTGCTAATGTCGAGTTCCACCTGGTGGGCATGTCACAGATCAGACGGTTTGTGGGAGGGTGGAATTTTCTTAGAATTTCTGCCAGGCGAACACTTGCTGGGAATGACCGTCTGAAGTGGCTGCAGACTTTTCTGGCCTGGCTGAGAAGCTGTGCCAGCCCTGGGTACCTGGTTAGGAAACGCTGTACCAGCAGATTTAGGACGTGTGCTAGGCATGGTACATGCGTCAACTTACCCAGGCGTAGGGCGGAGAGAAGGTTGCTGCCATTATCACAAACGACCATTCCCAGCTCAAGCTGGCGTGGTGTTAACCATCTCTGCTCCTGCAGAGCTGACAGAATTTCTTGCCCGGTGTGGCTCCTGTCCCCTAAACAAACCAGCTCAAGCACAGTATGGCATCTTTTTGCTTGAGCCATTGCGTAGCCCCTGTCACGCTTCGGTTTAACTGCCACTTCGCCAGAGACGGAGAAGGAGGAAGAGGGAGAGGTGGTGGTGGAGCAGACAGACCTCATACAAGCAGTTTTCTGGAGGTGTGGTGGATGAACAAGCTCCAGCACAGAGCCCCGTCTTGGATCCCTCCCAGCTGCAATCAGTTACCCAGTGTGCCGTGAAGGAAATGTAACGACCCTGTCCATGCTTGCTGGACTACTTGTCTAAAGTAATGTGCACCTTGCTGCTGACTGCGTTTCCCAATGACTCCATAACATTGTCTTCCACGTGCTGGCATAGTGCTGGAATGGCCTTTCGTGAAAAGAAATTGTGTTTTGGAACCTGCCACTGTGGTTCAGCACATTCAGCAAATTCACGGAAGAAAGCAGAGTCCACCAGCTGTAAAGGCAGCAGCTGTAATACGAGTAATTTTGCTAAGCTGGCATTTAGACGCTGTGGTTGGGACTATATTTTTTCTTACGCTGCAGCAGCTGGTGCAACGTAATCTGACTCCATAAATCTTCAGCTGATGGGATGCTGTCACATTGTGAGGAAGGACCTGGTACGTCCTTTACTGTAGCATTATCCCTGTCAGTGGAGGTTGGCGTCAATGACATGGCAGGACATATAGTGGGGGTAGAGACAGGTGAGGAGGACCTACCCAAAGTGTTGCGCCAACGGGATGCGTGGCAGGTGGTACCCAAGCGTCCGGTGTCTTTCCCACGCTTGATCCTCATCTGACATAGATTACAAATAGCAACGGTGGAGTCTGCTGCACATTTCTTAAAGAACTCCCAGAGTTCCTGGATGTGTGCTTTGAGACAACAGCGCTCTGCACCAGAGCAGCTCTGACATCTGATGCCTTGGACTGGCTAGTGCTACGGTTTGTCATAGAGGACGTTGTGCCTCCTCCATGACGACCAGAGGCACAGCCTCCCGACACAGAGGCACAGCCTCCCGACACAGAGGCTGCTTGCCCTCTTATCTGTGTCTGGGAGCGTTTGCCTGTCCTTTTTTTGTCTTTCTGACATGGTGAGTGATATATAGATTAAAGATATACAGAACTTTGATTCAACTCTGGTATAAAGGTTAAAGATTTCCAGAACTCTGGTATAACTCAGTGAGACACCCTGATAGCTGGCAGCAAGTGACAAGACACAGATTACAATTCCCAGAAACCTCCTATAAATCAGTAAGACCCCCTGATGGGTGGCAGTGACAAGACACAAATTGCAATTCCCAGGAACCTCCTATAAATCAGTAAGCCCCCCTGATGGGTGACAGTGTGACAAGACACAGATTACTATTTGCAGAAATCTGCTAGAAGTATGTGGGACCCCCTGATAGCTGGCAGTGAGAAGACACAGATTACAATTCCCAGAAACCTATAAATCAGTGAGACCCCCTGATGGGTGGCAGTGAGAACACACAGATTACAACAATTCCCAGATATTTTGTAGAAATTACTGACCCCCAAAATAGTTGCTGGGAGTGAGCACACAGATTACAATTCCCAGATATTTTGTAGAAGTGAGACCCCCCCCCCCAATAGCTGGTGGCAGACTGGCAGTGAGAACATACGCTAGCAGAACAATCTCCTCTCAAAAAACACGTGCTGGGGCTGCAAGGGACGCCTTATATAGTGTGCTGCGGGACTTAGCTCTGTGAGCCCATGATAGGGCAAAATTTGCCCAATCAGGACTCTGAGCCGTGATTGGCGTAGTCTTGCACCTGTCTTGCACCTGACCTGTGGTGCAGGTGCAGGCTGTAGCCAATTACAAGCTTCAGGCCAGTGGAAAAAGTGCATTGTGGGCGAACATGCGGCGAACACGTGGAAAAGTTCGGAGTTCGCGAACAGGCGATGTTTGAATCAAACTCCAAATCGCACTCCGAACCGAACAGCTCATTCCTAGTTGAGATCTGGATACCTGGCTTGTGATTGCAGAGATGTTCCTAGCAGACTGATCAGTGTTGGAATGAAACTTGGGTAATATCATCAAGAACCTGCTTCTCAAATCTCCTGCCAGGGTCATCATGCATCTTGACATGTTTGTTTATTCAGTTATGTTAACATTTCTAGTTTATAATTCTCATTGTTCATAATCTTGATACCCACCGCCTTTTATCAATTTGGCAGACTGTAATCTAGAGGTCTATAGTCAGTATTTTCAGGGCATATCATTCACAGTGGGTAATACTAGTCCTTTTATGTGCAGATGGATTAAATAAATTGGCTGTGACCTGTCTCAGCCCCTTTTGGAACATTTTGATAGAGGCAACAGTGTTTGAGAGAAGTCAGTTCTCGTTAAAACTCATGCAGCTGTAAACACCTTCAATATTTGTACTGTTCAATTTCCCATATGAATGGGATCAAAGTCATTGCGGAGAACAAATTTAAAAAGAATTTGTACTTTTTTGCAGTCGAGGGGGTCTGCTGGAGATATTGTAGACTATTACTTCTGTTGTCTGAGATCAACACCCGCTCACTTTATCCTGCCCCTCTGGCCATGTCTGGTCTGCCGTCTTCTGTACCTCCACCAGGTTTTGCAAAAGCGCGCATTCTTTGTTTTTTCCTCAACACCAGGCCCAGATCTAAAAATGGTGCTGTGGGGAAGAGGTGACATTGTCTCTGGATCGTGGCTTGGGAGACACAGATGTCAGTGTCAGGTGCAAGATCTCCAGATGTTAGTGTCATTGTTGAATCCCAGTGGCTTAAAGGTATGAGGTCAAAAAGATGGCATCTTCCTGAGGCTCACCAAAGAGCCACTGGTATGCCCGGTGCTCTGCCATAGTCAAAGTTTCCTGTTTAAACCGGATCAAATCTTGTCGGTAGTTCTCCAGAAGCTAATTTGGTTATTAACCCTTTCGCTGCTGAGCCATTTCACGCCTCTGTGCTGAGGTAATTTTTACCTGTTTCGCTCATGTTTAAACACGTTTTGAAGCCTTATTTTAGTATATGACCCAGACATATTATATATCGTTCTTTCCGGCAGACTCGGCAGATTCATAATATGTCATTATATGTATATGTTATGTCCTGTCTGTATATTATAACAAAAAATGCAATAAAATTTGAATTTTCAATAATTTACAATGTGTAAAGTGTTTTTTTTTTCTTTCACATTTTAACATGCGAGCAATTGAGGTTATATTTTGTATGGGGTGCGCTTGTTAGAAAAATTAGAAATTGGGTCTCGTTACATTTTTTTTTGGGGGGAAATTACGCAATTTTTAACAAACGCATCGCATACAAAAATCGTTAGTGCAGCATCATTATTCACATAATAACATTATTATTGCGCTGCCGTGCTGACATCTATTGTCCCCCCCCTGGAGTGCCGGGCTGACATGCTAGATGTCAGCCCGCACCGAGGGGGCCAACAATCCCCCAAAATCCCAGCCGATTGCTGCCTCCTGTGCTACGAACGCGCTGAGCATGTCCGTAGCACAGGAGGTGCACTTGGCAGGACGCGCTGAGTTCATCCTTAGCAGCCAAGTGGTGAAATTGTTGATCAAGGGCTTTGCTGGCATCAGCATGCTTGACATCATAATCTGCGATTTTGATATTAGTAATTTTTAGTTCTCTGCCAATCTGCTCTATGACAAAGAGCATTAAGTCCATGTCCTCAGAGCGTTTATACAAGACTGCTATCCATTTCTTGCAAACTTCAGGGATATTCTTACCTGTTCTTGTTTTGGAAGCCTTGTAGTAGACTCAGTTCATGTAGTTCTAAATCTTTTGCCTTCTTCGACTTCTCAAGGTCTTGTATGATCCTTTTTGGTATCCAAAGTGCTTGTCCAGTCTGTCCGACTTGGGCCATAACATAGTAGAAGCTTGTTCATCTGTTCCATAAAAAAGTTTAACGGTCATCCGCTCAGTGGTCCGGTGCTGGGCTAGCAAGTCATTCTAAACCGTGTATAGTTACAGTTTGCAAGAAGACCAAAAGCCTGGAGCTATGTAACTTCACTGCTTCGGTGCAAGCCGCTGCCGTTGTATAATGACTCCTAGGATGGTGTGCGCTTCGTGGATACTTTGGTTCTTTAGTTTTACAACTTCATAGCACACACAAACTGCACTTCTTCTTACACTTTGCGCCCCTAAACCAGCATCAAGCACACAAAGACTGCACTGCTTCTTGCTATATGGAGTAGAGGTAACACCACTGCTCCATAACCAGGACGTACTTGAAAACGAGAGAAATCTCAATGTATCCTTTGTGGTAAAATCCTTTTATAAATAAATAAATAAATAATCGTGGAAACTAAGGTTCAAATCTCGGCCAGAGCACCTCTCCAGTAAGTGTCCTTGGGCAAGACACCTAACGGTACATATAGGGCTGAAACAGCTAATCGATTAAATTAGTTAACTATCTCCATTATCGATTAATCGTCCTGTGTACAGCACACACTGTTTAGAGTCGGACTGAGTTAAATGTAAGTAATCTCAGCTTCGGAGCTGATTAGAGAAGACGCGCCGCTGCTTTACTCGGTATGATTTTGTTTTAGGGTTATGTCAGACACAACCAGTTTGTTTTTATTCTGTTTACAACAGTAGCAGAACTATAACACAAACAATAGGATACTGACACTGGGTGAAGGAGCTGTATGCCTGTCTTTTATTCTTACTTGAAGCTGGAGTCCTGTGCCACCTCCCTGCCACAACCTCTTTGGTGGGGAACTGCCATTGGTCTTGTCTCTTTCTCCAAACTCGCTCCCGAACTCAGATCTGGACTTCTGGTCTTAGGTCAAGTCACTTGAGCAAAGTCACCCCCTTCCACCTCCAGTCGCTCCTCCCACTCGGTTTGTTCATGAAATTATTTAAAGGGACATTACGCACCCTGACCATTCTAGCTTTTTAACCCAGATTTCATGCTGACATCATCTATGACCAAGTGCTTGTAGCCGCTGTCATTTGAGAAACTTACGTACGCTACGCAAATTGCTTATGAAAAAAGGGGAGCGGTTATGTAAAAAAAAAAATCAGTTTTTAAGTAAACTTTTTTTTTTTTTTTTATCTGAATCGATTATGAGGATAATCGTTAGTTGCAGCCCTAGGTACACACTCGCCTACCACACTATCGGCTGTGGAGTCCAGTGGTAACTTCTCTACCCTTCAACCGTGGAGAAGCAAGTCATATCCTGTTCAGCGCATCCCTCCAATACAACTGTGGAGAATCAAGTATCGACTTCAAAAGGAACAGGTTCAACCTAACAACCAGGATGCTACTCTACAAGCATGGAAAATTGACTCGATCCCACTAAGATACCTCCAGCGAGTGTCCTTGGGCAAAACACCAGTGATATGGATGCGCCTACCTCACAAAATACTTCTACATCCCATAGATTGTAAATTCCCATGGGAGCCTTGTCCCCCTGAATCAGGTCATCATCCATGTGTGGTATTCTAATGTATAAACTCCTTGTACACAGATCTTGTAAAGCGCTGCGGAATTTGTGGTGCTATATAAATAAAGGATCATAATACCCTCTGTGCCCCTGAACCAGCATCAAGCGCACACAGACTGCACTGCTTCTTACCCTCTGCGTCCCTAAACCAGCATCAAGGTATCCAGGATCCATCATGCCATCCCCTATTTTCCTGACCGCCAAATTTCTGCAATTGTATTATGTTTGCCTTCATTTTTAAATCTCCCTCCATTTCTGTGAGGGGGGGGGGCCCTCTGTTCCCCCCTCCTCCATGCATGGTAACACAAGGTGCTTTTTCACATAACCTTAGGCCTTGTTCACACCAAGCGCGGAGGAGGTGCAGACCGAATCAAAACTGCGTCCAATGTATTTCAATTGTATTTTTTGCTTCAGTTCCAGAGCAAGTGAAAGAATGTCAAGCCCTATCTTACGTGCTCTGGAACGCATCAAAAATACAATTCAATGCAAAAAACTAACATGCATGTTCAAAAATAACACTGCTACACATTGGTTTATTAGCTAACAAGTCAAATAATTAGGAACACAAAGGACAATTAGCCATAAATGAAGTTGGCACAATCTAGTTTTTGTAACCATTTCACTCAGTAATTCTGTGCTGCCCTTGCCTGCCATGAAACGTCACAGCAGGAGACATGAAATATTGTCATGTCATCTATCATTTGATGTGCCTCAGTGGCACCCCTTTCAAATCTCCATTCAGTCTGCTCTAAAGAATGTTCTTTCTCTGACATAGAAACATAGAAAAATGTCGGCAGATAAGAACCTTTCGGCCCATCTAGTCTGCCCAATTACATGGACACTTTACCTGGATTTATCTTTTGTTTAGGATCGCTTTATGCCTATCCCATGCTTGCTTAAATTCAATTACTGTTTTGGCCTCTACCACTTCTACTGGAAGACTGTTCCATGTATCCACCACCCTCTCAGTAAAATAATGCTTCCTGATGTTACTTTTAAACCTTTGCCCCTCTAATCTAAGACTGTGTCCTCTTGTTTTGCTACTTTATTTCCTTTTAAATATACTCCCTTCCTCTACCTTGTGGATTCCCTTTACGTATTTAAATGTTTCTATCATATCTCCTCTGTCTCGTCTTTTTTCCAAGCTGTACATGTTAAGATCATTAAGCCTTTCCTGGTAACTTTTCTCCTTCAAGCCGTACACCATTTTAGTAGCCCTTCTCTGAACTCTCTCTCAGATGTCTATATTCTTCTGGAGATACGGTCTCCAGTACTGCACACAGTAATCCAAGTGAGGTCTCACCAGTGCTCTGTACAGTGGCATGAACACTTCCCTTTTCCTACTGCTAATACCTCTCCCTACACAACCAAGCATTCTGCTAGCATTTCCTGCTGCTCTATTACATTGACTACTTACCCTTAGGTCCTCTGAAATAATGACCCCTAAATCCCTTTCCTCAGATGTTGAGGTTAGGACTGTATCAAATATTCTATATTCAGCCCTTGGGTTTTTACGCCCCAGGTGCATTTTCTTGCACTTATCCACATTAAAACTCAATTGCCACAACTCCGACCATTTTTTTTAGTTTACCTAAATCATTTGTCATTTGGCTGATCCCTCCAGGAACGTCAACCCTGTTGCAAATCTTTGTGTCATCAGCAAAAACTAAACAGGGTGTGAAGATGTATCCCCAAGAGGAATAGAAACTGCAGTTCACAGCACTCTCCACCAACGTGCTAGAATATAGACATATAGAAAAAAATAGAACATGCAGTACAATACAACCTTATAGATGGTCAAATAGGTTTGTTTGTCGATACAGGATCTTCAAGGGAGTACAAAGCCTCTAGAATTAGAGCATACACAAGAACATAGCGTAATACTGTCAAAAATTTAATAAAACATAAAACCACAGAAAGGAAGCCACTCACAAAATTAGTGGCACACAATGGATAAAAGTGTGCAACAGCGCATATTTAAACAATTCGTTCGGATAGTCACCACAGCTGTGGTGACTATCCGAACGAATTGTTTAAATATGCGCTGTTGCACACTTTTATCCATTGTGTGCCACTAATTTTGTGAGTGGCTTCCTTTCTGTGGTTTTATGTTTTATTAAATTTTTGACAGTATTACGCTATGTTCTTGTGTATGCTCTAATTCTAGAGGCTAGTCATCAGCAAAAAGACATACTTTTCCATTAATACCTTCTGCAATATCACTAATAAAAATATTAAAGAGAATGGGTCCAAGTACTGACCCCTGAGGTACCCCACTGGTAACAAGACCTTGCGCCCAATAAACTCCATTTACCACAACCCTCTGTTGTCTGTCACTCAGCCACTGCCTAATCCATTCAACAATATTGGAATCCAAGCTCAAAGTTTGTAATTTATTGATAAGCCTTCTATGCGGAACAGTATCAAAAGCCTTACTGAAATCTAAATAAGCAATGTCTACTGCACCACCTGTGTCTATTATTTTTGTACCCAATCAAAAAAATCAATAAGATTAGTTTGGCATGATCTCCCTGAGGTAAACCCATGTTGTTTCTGATCCTGTAATCTATGTGTTTTTAGATGTTCAACAATCCTTTCCTTTAACATGGTTTCCATTAATTTCCCCACTACTGACGTAAGACTAACTGGCCTATAGTTCCCCGATTTCCTCCCTACTACCCTTCTTGTAAATGGGCACAACATTTGCTAATTTCCAGTCTTCTGGGATGACTCCTGTTAACGGTTTTGCTATTACATCACTGAGCTCTTTTAATAATTTTGGGTGGATCCCATCAGTCCCCATTGATTTATTTGTCTTTACTTTAGACAGCTGCTGTAGAACCTCCTCCTCTGTAAACTCATATGTAAATGTTTCTTTAGTGTGCTCTCCTAACTGAGGTCCCTTTCCTTCCTTTTCTTCTGCAAAGACTGAATAAAAATATTCATTGAGGCAGTCGGTGATACTTTTATCCCCTTCTACATTCCTTCCTTTGTTTTTAATCTAATCCTTGTTTTACTTTTCTTTTCTCGTTTATGTATCTAAAAAATGTTTTGTCCCCCTTTTTTACTGACTGAGCTATTTTCTCTTCTGCGTGTGCTTTGGAAGCTCTTATAAATTGCTTTGCTTCTTTCTGCCTAATTTTATAGGTTTGCCTGAGTTTTATAATTATTGAATGCTATCTTTTTGTTCTTCACTATTTTGGCTACTTCTGCATAGTACCACAGTGGTTTCTTGTGTAAAACACAAGTTGCCTTAATGTTTGTGGTTGCATTTTCAGGGCTCCGTTGCATGACTGTGTGCAGTACACTCAATTTGTTAGCCAGTATTCCAAATGTGCACTCTACCATACAGCGCGCTCGTGACAGCCTATAGTTGAATCTGCGCTTTTCTGGACCAAGTCTGCGTTGCTAGTAGGGACGAAGTAAATGTCTGCCTATCCCAAATGCTTCATCACCTACAAACACATAAGGGTGCACTGGGTCTGTAGCTCGTGTGACTGACTTTAATTTATTTATTACAAAAAATTGAGCTGTTGCTCTAATAAAATTTTATATGCTACTTGACTGATTCAGGGATATTGTCCTCTTGGTTGATTTATCATCTCTTTAACATCTGTTGGCATTTCGGGGTCTCTATAACGGGTAAAAAAAAAAAACGTAATGACCTAGGATTGGCACAATTGCACACAGTCCCTGGGTTACGGATGTCCGACTTATGGACAATCCGTACTTACGAACCGGGTTCCACAGTTCTAAATGTACCGGCAGCTGCCGGTACATTTAGGAGAACTGCGGCTGCCCTTCAAATCCCCGCTTCTCTACGCGCCTGTGTTGGCGGAGGCAGCGGGGACCCAGACCACTGCATTCCTAGTCCCATACCTCCGCTGATGTCCCGCCGATCCGTCGCTCTCCTGGTCCAGCCGTGGTTCCTTTGCCCTGCCTCCTCTTCATTGCAGGCTGGGAGCCATACCCTGCCTGCTATTTGATATTGTAAAATGCAATAGCAAATAGCAAGCTGGCTATTACACCCGCCCACTGCCTGTTGTCAGTCAGCATGGGAGGACCTGATAGAGAACTTTCTCCTTCAGGCAGTGATTGACAGCAGGCAGTGGGCAGATACAATAGCCAGCCTGCTATTGCAATTTGAAGTATCCAATAGCAGGCTGGTTATTGCTCCCAGCATTAAAATAACAAAAAAATGTTTTTAAAAAAGTTAAATTAAAAATGGAAAAAAAAATGTCTCTAAAATTAAAAATAGAAACTTTTTTTTATTATATTCTGAACAGACAGCAAAACAAACGTGACCATTTCCTATGCTATCCAAAACTAAAAAATGTTTTTTTGGCAACACTTTTTTTAAGTTACACTACACTTTTTAAGTTACACTTAAAAAATTTACCTGTTCCGATTTACATACAAATTCAACTTAAGTACAAATTTAAAGTCCCTATCTTGTATGTAACCCGGGGACTGCCTGTACATGTGCTTGGTCACATTTGTCACCACTACCTATGAACACTATCCCTGGTTCGCTTCTTCTTTGATGTCGCTGTGCACTACAATTTACTAGAGGTGTGTAACGCAGAGTATGGATAAGGGAGCATTAGGCCCTACAAATCCAGATGCAATCTGCTAATCCAGGAAAATCAGGACATTATGCATGTGGTGTGTTATCAGGGAACGGTTACCTACCTTAATGTGACAGGCGTTCTGTCGGAGAGACTGACTTGCGAAAATTGGTGATTGAAGCTGGAGGTCAGGTGTTAACATCTCAAGGAGCGAATCAAAGCTACCATAAAAAAAACCAATGAAATTTGCAACATGTTACATAACACAAAATTAAAGGATTTTGAATGAGCGAGATTGCTAGAGAAATTGTTATAGAGCAAGAGTGTGAGAGAGAGATTCCATCACATAACACATAACCAGCAAACCTTACTACCTAGATATCGACATGCGGGTGTGTGAAGAAAACCTGTCGGTGAGCACGTAGGTCTGCATTTAGTCCCAAACTGGCCCTTTGGATCTCTTTCACTCATCAGTGGGTGCAACCAAAAACGACGTCTCCTTACAGCACTTTGGTGTAGCAGTATAATAACCATCACCAGGAGCATGCCTGCATCCCATGGATCCATGTTAGAGGAAGCAGGAAATAAGCAGAACAGGTCAGAGGTAAAAAGATGACCCCATAACATCTGCAAACTGCTGTAAATCCTACACCGTTCACCTGAGTTGGATGTACATACCCTCAAATTAAAGCTGACAGTCTGCAGTTAAAGCACATTGTGTTTGTTTCATTCCAACTCCTTTGTGATGGTGTACAGAGCCAAAGATGTTAGAATTGTGTCGATGTCCCAATATTTCTGGACCTGACTGTAGCTCAGAAGTCTCATAACCCCAAAGTTGTAATTTCTGGTGCAGCTAGTGATGAGAGCAGATGGAAAGAAATACTGCAGTCAAATGACTAAATGGCTAAATGACTAAAAGGATAAATGTAATAGAAATATGCCGCAGAAAAATACATCATACGGTCTAAATGATTAAAAAATACAGCACGAACAGCTAGCCAAATGCGTTTCACGCCTTCCTGGTGCTTCCTCAGTGGCATTAAAAAAACCTCCAAACCGACCCATGCCTGTCAAACATACTTTTATATTAAAAGTTGTACGGAGACGCCGACCAGCGATTCCGTACTTCCGGATATTGGTTGTTCAATCCTGGGACACTGATGTATTATCAGCGATCCGCTCTCTAGTGGCTGCTCAAAGTATTTTGACAGTGAAAGTCTCTTAAGTATTAAAAGTTGTACGGAGACGCCAGCAAGCGAATCTGTACTTTCGGGTGTCAATTATTCAGTCCTGGGGTGCTGATTAAATTTTCAGCAACCCTCCCTCTATTGGCGGCTCAGAATATTTTCGCAGAGAAAGTCTCTTTACAGTTGGATTATGGTTCTCTAGTTGCCTAGGATACACGAGCGGGGATTAAACCACACGATACCTATCAAACACACTTTTTAGCATTCCCTACGAAAAGACGGGGATGGATATTGCGGCGCTTACTCTACCTGGAAAATTACCTAGACTCTTTGGTCAAAAAAAACTTCAAATAAGGAAGAAAGGAAAAGGGAGAGGACGAGCTATTCTTGCAAACTAGCTAAAATTAATTATAAGAAATTACATTCAAACCTTTCGGGGTTAATGTCTCAAACAAAAATAAGTTTCAGCTCTTCTTTATTAATCTTTGAAATGAAATCACCTCCTCGCCAATCTTTGTTTTTTTCCCAAGGCAAAAAACTGTAAGCCAGAAGGGTCTTTAGCGTGCTTAAGCAAAAATTGGGTAGATAAAGGATGTTTGCCATGTCCCTTACGGATATCCCAAACATGTTCCATAATTCTAATGTGCAACGGGCATGTTGATAGATATATATCTAACAAATTAGCCGATAGATAATATTTTTTGTTTTAATTTGAAAATCCTCTTGATTTCAAAGGAAATGTCATGCCCCATGATTTAGGATTTATTTGTATATTTTTACTATTATGTGTTGAATCTGCCTTTTTGCTGCTAGCAGCTATCTTTCATAGCTATTTTGTCCCTGCTGGGTTTCCTTAGCCATGCTAGTTTCCACCCCTTTGCTCCGTGTCTTGTTTCTAAGGTACTTCCTGGTCACATAGCAGCCATTCTGTGCTCACTGCTGGACAGAAACTAATGTCTTTCACCTGCATTGCTATACACTATTACAAGATTGTCAGTCTGATCATTAAAGTCTTCAACTGGATTCATCTTTCTACGAGTCAGTTTTGCTGAGTTGTCACTACCTGTGGATCTTCATCGTGTGAGTACTGGTCAAATACAGCTTGGCTAGTCTAAAGCACCACCACGCCTCACAGCTTTGTTAGGGAAACAGAAGAGGAAGAAAAATATTGTTTATTGAGATTTAGACTCCTACAGGCTAAACAATAACCACATCTGTAGAAGACTTCCCTGATTTCAAAAGGATTGTTGGCGCTTTTATTTTTCTTAATACATCTAACAATTTGTTGTTTAATATTAGGTGCCCCGCGGTTAATGATCTGAGGTCTATCTTTCAAAAGTTCTCTCAATACAGGGACTTCCAAAAGAATTTTCCAATGCTTTTCAATGCTCCTATTAACGTCCCTCGACTGGCTTTTGAAGTCATAAATGAAAGGTATATTAGGCACTTTTTCTTCCGATTTCTTTTTATACTGGATTAAATTATTTCTATCGTTTTCTTTGGTTTGAAGAATAAGACTGTCAGGGCAATCCTCATTAAAACCCTTTTCAACAAAATTTTGTTTCATCAAACGGGACTGCACTTCAAAAGTGGCCGCCTCAGTACAATTTCTCTGTAGTCTAGTTAACTGGCTGTTAGGTATGCTATTAAGCCATGCCTTTAGTGTGGCAACTTGTAATTTCTATAAAATTATTAACATCCACTGGCTTAAAAAAAGGTTTTAGTTTTAACCTGGTGGTCTTTGATAAAAATGGTAAGATCCAAAAAATTGATCTCACTTCTGTGGAAGTGGGTCTCTAAAAAGATCCCCCAATCATTCCGATTTGAGTTCATTAAAAAATTCATTGGCTATTTTCGACTCCTTTCCAATTCAAAGGTCATTGGACACTGAGCAGATGCATTTCCTGCAGCTCCACCAGCAATTTGTATTTTAAGTTGACTATAGCAGGGTTTTTGTGCCCTGTCTGGTGGTGTTGGTGCCTTCCCTCCACTTGGGGTGCCTGCGGTAGAGTTTGCTGCCCAGTGAGTTTTGGGCCTAGTCTGACTGGTGGAGCCGGGAGTTTCCTACGGATTGCCGTTGAAGTATCCTTGGGCCCCGTGGCGCGGCTCCCTTGGGCCCCGCGACGCGGCTCCCTTGGGCCCCGCAAAAATCGCAACAATGGCAGGAAGGGTCAGGAGCCCCCGGCAAAGGAACATTCGAAAGTCATTGGGGTAGACGACTCACTGGCAGCCTAGATCCCTCTTTAACACTCCCCCTGGATTTTGGCTCCTCGGAGGAAGGTGATCCTTGGTAATGGGGCTGGCACTGACTGGCTTGCCCCGACGTCCCAAGACAGAAGGGGTGCAGCTGTGGGCACGGCCGCAAAGATGCGGGCTCAGAAAAAATGTAAACAGGCAGCGTTATCCAGCAGATCCCAGGAGCTTACCTCTGATCCCTCGCGCCACTGCTCGGAAGACAACGCCCTGCTGCTCTCTAAGGGGGGTACTCGGGTATCACGACCCCGGAGCCCTGTACTCCTGAAGATGGTGGTGCAGACTACTGCGGGTGTCTTCGGGAATAAGACGACACCCTCGGGTGTTGGTCCACCCTCCCCAAGACGAGGCGCTGAAGCTGCCCCTGAGGCGGAAGATGATGCCCGCCCTACCACAATGGGGGATTACCTCAGATTCATCGCAGAAATTAAGAGCATGTGGTCCGCTGCGGTGGACTTGATAGGATCTCAGGTGGCAGCGGTGCAAGCGCAGAATGCTGAAGTGGCTGCGGAGCAGGTGATTCTTTCGTCCCAGGTGAGCACCTTGCAGTCCCATGTTGACCTTTTGACCCGCTCAGTGGATGTTCTCGAGTCCCGACACCGCAGGCGGAATATACGTATACGAGGTATCCCCGAATCGGTATCTACATCAGACCTGCTCCCTTATGCCACCTGCCTCGCGCAGCATACCTCTGTATCGTCACCTGACGTGACAGTGCTGTTTGACACGGTGTTTCAGATTCGCAAGGCCCCCCGGGATTCCTTAAGGGATGTCATTGCGGTTACCAAGACTGCTGCTGTCAAGAAACTGATTATGTCGGCACCCAGGGCACGGTCTGCGGTGAAATTTGATGGAGCATCGCTGATGTTATACAACAATTTACCACTTGTGACCCTGGTGGCTTGGCGTCGGTACTGGGAGGTGATGGCGTTCCTCTGTCTTTGGGTGGTCCCTTATCGCTGGGGCTTGGCTGGCTCCATCGTGGTGACACATGAAAACATGCCCTATATTGTTTCTGGCCCGGCTGAGGCCTGGCCTATGCTTTCCGGCATTGGTTTGTCGCTGGCCCCGGCGACTGCTTCCCCGGGCTTAGTTCCAGTTTTTGCTGAGCATCCCCCTACATTGAGAGTTTTATTCTTGGACGTTATATATTTCCCTGACTTATCAGGGTTATTCAAAGAGAATCAAAGTCACCGTATGTTCGGTGACTTTTCGTTCTCTTCAATTCGGGCCGATTTGGCAATCCCATTTCGGCAACCCTGCAGTGTATTCAGCAAGCACCACAGGGCCGTCGAAGCGCAGGGAAAAGCTGCTGCAAACCCGACAGTCACCGCAAAAACCCAGCAAATGCACGCCGAAACCCGCAAAAACATCTGGATTAACTGCCGAAGTCGCTGGAAAAACCCAAGCAGCAGCCGCTGGAAAAAACCGGCACCGCAGACGAGTGAAGTGAATAAATTGGCAAAACAGTTTGCATGAATGTTTTTGAAAAGTGAAATGCTGTTTGCAAAGAAACTACAGATCGAAAATGTCTGAAATTTACATATGAGGTGCAAGTAATGATCATAAAAAGGTCTGTTACAGAAAAAATAAGTAACCTTAAAAAAAAAAGGAAAATCTGACTTTTTGTAAAAAAAATTAAAATCCAGAAAAATGCTTAAAATATCAATCTATAAATAGACTCTTTACCGCCGAATTTTATAATGAACGGTTTATTAGATATTGAATTAAAATGGGAATATTTTTAACATTGTAGTGTATGGAATTCTCCTGAATAAACCTGTCGCATGAAACCACCGATTGGCAGGGCAATTCGGCAACTTTTCACTGCTGGTTTGTGTTCTCTGAATAGCCGAAGCAGTGCTTTTTTTATGGGGATTTCACTGCCGTCGAACAGGCACTGAATGTGCAGGATTTGGCATATTGCCTGCTCTCTGGATAGCCGAATGGCCAAGAAAGGTAACCGAACGTCGATTTTCAGCGTTCGGTTACCTTTCTCCAGCCATTCGGATCTCTTTGAATAACCCTATATGTAAAAGTGTTTTTTTCTCTCTTCTCTCCCCCCCCCCCCCCCATGCTTGATTATTTTATTGACCTTTTTGGGGACTTTTTTTTCTTTTTTATGGGTCGTCCTCTTTTAACCGGTGATGTGTATAGCACCCCCTCTCTTACCTATTATTTTTTATTTTCTCAATACCCCTTGCGGGTCACTTTAGTACTATTTTCTGAAGTCCTTTTTGTACACCTGCCGAATTTCTGAGTTTATATTTTATGTCTTCGATTTTGTTTTAATTCCTGAGGACTCATGATTTATTCCCGAAACTATTATTTTTCTTATTTCTTTCCAGCTGTGCTTTCTAGATGCCTAGTTAGTATTTTACATGTCTCTTTCTGCGACCTCATAAGATGACAGGCTAAGGCACTGCGTGGCTATTTTCTTGTTTTGGCCCTGCAAGGCCTTTTCTTTGTGTGTCATGCTGACTTTACGTCACAATAAAAAAAACTTGAATTACAAAAAGGTCATCGATATAACGGCGGTAGAGGACCAGGTTATGCGTCCAGCCGGGGCTCCATTGGGATTCCCAAAGTGCCATAAAAATATTGGCATAGCTGGGCGCAAACCTGGTCCCCATAGCATTCCCCTTCCGTTGGAGGTAAAAGTTATGTAAATAAAATCAATGCCTTGTAGCACAAAGGCAATCTGATCAGATTAATATAACTGTTCTTGTTGTAAAAAAAGAAGAACAGTTTGACATCCCTTTATCGTGTGGAATTATAGTATATAAAGAACGAATATCGCAAGTAACAAGCAAATATGAGCTATCCCACTCAAAATTGTTGAGTCTGAAGGAGATGCATTGTATACCTCAAATACGAAAGAATAGTTTTCACAGCCGGTTGTCACAGTATATTGACACATTTTTACAATCTGCTTGTTAATGAATGAACCCCAGAGATTATGGGTCTACCCGGAGGATTACACAAAACCTTGTGAATTTTTGAGAGAAGGTATTAAACGGGATTTTTTTTTGGGTAAGGGATATTTAGATAGTGGGATTCTTACTGATAAGGAATATACCTGTCTCTCCCTTTTAGTTAAAATATAAATCGAATTTATCAATCTTTTATCTGGGATTAGAGGGTAGAATGGAATAAATCTCTTGGTCATTAAGTTGACGCATTGCTTCCTGATATCTTTCTATATCCAAGAGCACTATGCCTCCGCTTTTGTTAGGCTTGATGACAAGGGAGGAGTCATGACGGAGTGCTCTTAATGCGTTCCTTTCTTTCCTCGTAACATTAGAGGGGATTAGCTAAATCTTTCAACGCCATAAACTCAAATATTTTCATCTCCTCTGAAATCATACCTTTTTAGAAAGAAATTTTGAAGGCTCCTTAAACTCAGTGTGCTTATACCGAGATACTTCAGTAGGTCTCTCCAAAGGGTGTTTTAAAAAGAATTTAAGACATGGCTTACGATGGAATTTCTTAAAATCAATAAACATGTCAAATTTATTAACCTTAGTACTCGGAGCAAACTTAACCGATTCTGAAAAGAAAGTTCTTAAAACATGATTGGTGAGATTGAATATACCCTTCGTATCTATTTCTACGGGTGGGTGGACTTCCTTTCCTTTTTTCTTACTCCCTTTGGATCTCCCTGCCCTGGTCCCTTGCTTGTTCTTTCCAAAGGTCTTTTTAAAGGTCCAGGTTTTGGAGGCATATTTCCACGTAGTTCTGGCACTGTGGCATTTGCTTTTGCCACAGGGGCTTTCTGATCATGGTCCTTCAGAAAGACCTGCTGTTCCTTTTCTGCAAGAGGTTATTTATTGTGGCTATAGAGATCTTTTTTGGGCGATATTCCTTTTTTCCACTTTGATGCCCATTGATATTGGGGAAGACTATTGTTTCATATCTTTATCCCCTTAAACCTTTCCTAATAGGTGCATATGTTAACCTCCCTGGCGGTATTCCTAGTGTGACTCAGGGTTAAATTTCGCTACCGCGATCGGTAACCCCGAACCACACTCAGGCTGTATATGCTCACCGCATCCTGCTCACCCTTGCTGTCCCCGCAGTCACCTCCGTGTGATCGCGGCGTCGGCGTGTGACTTGCTTCCTGGTTCGCTCCCTGTGAGCCTAACGGGGCGGGACCAGGCGGCAAATTTGAAATCTAAAAAAAGTGTGTAAAAATTAGAAAGTATAAAATCCTGTCAGGATTCCTTTGTCATTCACCCCCAGTTATCCCTAGTGAGTGGTCCTGTGTCCTGACAGCGTTTTTGTATGTTCATGGCATCCAAAAAGCATGCTTGTACCTCCAAAGCGTCTGCAACGCAGCCTGATAGCAGCGACAGCAAGTAAGAAATGCTTGCAGAACTGAGCGACCGTGACTCGTGGGTAGATTCATCCTCACACTGAAAGTGATGACTGTGAGGAATCTGATGTTGCGCTCAGCGACGTTGCAACTTGGTGCTGTATTGATGGTGGTGCGGATCACGCAGCGCCTCCAAGGTTCCCATTTACTGGAGCACCTGGTATAAAAGTGGACATGGAACTCGACAATCACATGGCATACCTGCGATTGTTCTTGACCGGTGCGGTGATAGAAAAAATTGTTACCAAGACAAACCGGTACCAGGAGCAACAGTCGGTTACTCTGCCGCGGAAGTGGTCACGTAGCAGAAAGTGGGAACCAGTGACCAAAGATGAGATCTGGAAATTTTTGGCCCTGATAATTCTCCAGGGATTTGTGGCTAAACCGATGCAGAAGTGGTACTGGTCAACCAATAAATTGCTTGCCACGCTATTCTTTGGCACGGTGATGCCAGAGTACCGGTTCACGCTCACAATGAAATTCCTGTGCTTCGTCAACAACAAGGAATTTGACACCACACATCCTTCCACAAAACTGCACAAAATTTGCGACGTGTATCAAACGATCGCAAATTTCCAGCGGGCCTATGTGCCGGAGAGGGACTTCAGTATAGACAAAAGACTAATGGCATACAAGGGCCGGCTGAACTGGGTGCAGTACATCGCATCAAAGAGGGCACGATTTGGCGTGAAATCCTATATGCTTTGTGAATCCTCATCCGGCTACATCTGGAATACCGTCCTATACACGGGGAAAGGGACAAAATTCGCCGCCAAATACCGCAAATATGGATTGGCAACATCCTCCATGCTGTCACTCATTGAGCCATTGCTAGATCAGGGCTATTGTGTGACAACGGACAATTTCTACACGTCCCCTGAACTGAGTGTCTCCTGCAGCACAAGGCAGACGCATATGGGACCGTCCGACCTAACCGGCGCGACGTGCCTCCAATCTTCAGAAATCAAAGCTGGAGACCTGCTTGCCTGGCAGAAAGGCAAAATGATGGCACTGTGATGGCGTGACAAGATGTATGCCTGATGAGCACTGTCCATGACAACTCCACTGTCATGGTACATACGAGAGGTGGGAATTACCTTATGAAGCCGCAGGTAGTGGTGGATTACAATTCCACCATGGGAGGTGTTGACCGAGCTGATCAAGCAATGACATTTTACCCTGCAATGCTTAACCCCTTAGTGACCGGGCGGTTTTACACAAATCCGTCCTTTAGTGACCGCTGCTGTTTTTACGTTTCTGCGCTGCTCGTGTTTAGATCAAATTTTCCTCTTACTCGTTTATTCAACCCACACATATTATACACCCTTTTTCCCGCCATTAAATGAACTTTCTAGAAATACCATTATTTCCATCATATCCAATAATTTAATATAAAAAAAATATGAAATATGATGAAAAAAATGGTAAAAACACACTTTTTCGTAATTTAATCCCCTAAAGCTATAACCACCAATAAAGACCCCGGCTAAATAGTTTCCAAATTTTATCCCGAGAATAGAAATACCCAATTTTTACATGTTTTTACCTTTTAACCCTTTCACTGCTGAGCCAGTTCACCTATGTGCGCTGCGCTCATTCTGACCATTTTGTGCTAATTATTTTTAGATGACAGCCTAGGTCCTATTTAATTAAACTCCCCCCAGACAAAAAAAACTTTAAAAAAACCCCATTATTTTATTTAATTTTTTTATTATTTTTTTTTATTTAATTTTTTTTTACATTTTTTTTTAAAACCAAACCTGGTCATGTTTGGTATCATTTGAAAGGCCATAATCAGGCCTTTCAAATGATGGCAAATATGATCATCTAGCTGCCATGGATCGGGAGATAAAGGGATCCTTAGGATCCCCTTATCTCTACATGGCAGCTAGAGGGTTAACTGGCCCACTGACATCCTCACACATATGGTGAGGTTGTCAGTGGGTGGGGGGGACCTGGAGGCTTGGCTGACATCCAAGATGTCAGCCCCCCACCAGGTTTGAATCACGTTTTGGCGCCAATTGGCGCCGCAACGTGATCCGGCGGCGACATGGTTAATGCCATACACCGCTGGAAAGGGGAGGCTCTCCCCTCTCCAGCGGTGCAAACGGCATCTCCCTAGCTTCAATGGTTGGGGAGATAGAGGGCTCCGAAGGCATCTTCTTGAACAGTGCTTGTGGAATGCCTACATTCTGCAGAAAAAGGCAAGTGACCAGACCCTCTTTCATTCGGACGGTTGCCGAATGTATATTTCTGCACCATCATACACCGGTGGCTGGGAGTAGACCTGGACGCCGTGCTGTTGGTGTTGTCAACCCCGAATGTCTGACTAGTCGTCACTTCGTGGACCACATCCCACCAACAAAGAGGAAGTCTGCACCTACTAGGATGTGTGTGGTGTGTTGCTCCAAGCGGGATGACAAGGGCAAGGAAATCTGAAAGGAAACCAGGTTCCATTGTCCTGATTGTGACGTTGGACTTTGCAGTCCCATATTTCAAGATCTATCATACCAAGGATGTGTACTGAGGCAATATGCAGTGACTAATATTGCACCCTTGTTTTCTGAAAGATTTCAGTGTTTTTGGTTTGCTCATGTTATTGAATATTATTTATTTCCATTATTTTGGATAATTGTTTTTGGGATAATACATTTTTATTTCGTGTTTCAAACTTTATCTGACTGCATGTGTTTACTAGACTCTTGTTTGCACGGATTTCGGTGAGCTATTCCTACGGATTACAAGCCTATTATATAAAACAACGCTTTTCCTTTCCAAAAAAATTGAAACGCTTTTAGACACAAAATTTTGAAAAAAATCAGACTGCCAGGGAGGTTAATTTGGGATCAGCGTAAGAGGTGAATGCAAATAGGAGAATCGAATTTAGGATGACACGTTCCTTATTTCTGTCCGGGGAATCAAATTGTGACAAACACTTTGTGGTTTGGGGGGTTCCATATCCCGTACCTTCCCGTTTCCACAGATCCCTCATGGTTTAAGGCTGCTGGATTGAAAATAGAACGAATGGGTCTATCGCAGATGGGGGTAAGATTGGGATTTCCTTTAGACGCAAAGTTGCGAGTATCTTTAAAGTTCCCTTTGTTGGGACGGTTTTTCGGGAATTATTTAGAACCAAAATATTCCTCCCTCCTAGTGTGATCAGAGTTAGTGACAGTAATACTTAGTCACTGACTCTCCCCGTTTTATAGTCATCAATATCCCGACAGTATTTGTTTTTCTTAACTTCCATTACCTCTTGATATACCTTGACCAAGGATTGTTCCAAATCACCAGAGATCAGATGAAAGTCGTCACTATTAAATAGGGTTTGGATTTTTTCCAAGATGGAATTGGCTTTTACATTAAGGTCAGGCAGAGAATCATTCCTAAACCTTATAATATAATCCATGGTCTCGGTGGCAAAACTTTCCATTAGTTGTAACCACCCTTCAAGGAACTGCGGGTTCTCCTTATCGTTTGCCAGCATTTTAAAAAATCTTAACCCCCTCGGGGATATTTTCTCGTTTTATATATTTTTGTGTTGTGGCAATTTCCAATTTGAACTTAAAGAGAAAATAAGTTCTCTCAGATCAGGAATGGCATTATTAGGTGGGATGGATTCAATGTCCCCAAACCATTCATCGATGTCTAGACCCACCTTTTTGAGCTATATTAATTTTAAAGACATTATAGCAGCCGATACCAATCACTGACAGAAAATAAAAACAGGTAATATAATATTGGATGGTTGGTGCTGGAAAATAGTCAATGTAATGGGGTGCTGCCAAAAAACTCTTCCTGGCAGTCTGTCCAGCTCCCCACTCAAATTAAAATACAAATAAAGGGGGGTGGAGGGGGCACTCCCGAAATTCAAGTGAAGGCGAAAAAATAAACAGTCTAAAAATACATCCACAGTCTGAGTGAAAACATTTGGAATAGTCCAGCAGAAACCATTCATACAATGGTGTGGTGCTGCGGATGAGCTATCAGCCACCAGTAGAAAATAGGTGTGTATAGACAAATAAGTCAATGGGGCCTGATGGGATCCACCCTAAATTATTAAAAGAGCTCAGTGATGTAATAGCAAAACCGTTAACAGATTTATTTAACCAATCCTTGTTAACGGGAGTCGTCCCAGAAGACTGGAAATTAGCAAATGTTGTGCCCATTTACAAGAAGGGTAGTAGGGAGGAATCGGGGAACTATAGGCCAGTTAGTCTTACGTCAGTAGTGGGGAAATTAATGGAAACCATGTTAAAGGAAAGGATTGTTGAACATCTAAAAACACATAGATTACAGGATCAGAAACAACATGGGTTTACCTCAGGGAGATCATGCCAAACTAATCTTATTGATTTTTTTGATTGGGTAACAAAAATAATAGACACAGGTGGTGCAGTAGACATTGCTTATTTAGATTTCAGTAAGGCTTTTGATACTGTTCCGCATAGAAGGCTTATCAATAAATTGCAATCTTTGAGTTTAGATTCCAATATTGTTGACTGGATTAGGCAGTGGCTGAGTGACAGACAACAGAGGGTTGTGGTAAATGGAGTTTATTCGGCACAAGGTCTTGTTACCAGTGGGGTACCTCAGGGGTCAGTACTTGGACCCATTCTCTTTAATATTTTTATTAGTGATATTGCAGAAGGTATTAATGGAAAAGTATGTCTTTTTGCTGATGACACAAAGATTTGCAACAGGGTTGACGTTCCTGGAGGGATCAGCCAAATGACAAATGATTTAGGTAAACTAAAAAAATGGTCGGAGTTGTGGCAATTGAGTTTTAATGTGGATAAGTGCAAGATAATGCACCTGGGACGTAAAAACCCAAGGGCTGAATATAGAATATTTGATACAGTCCTAACCTCAACATCTGAGGAAAGGGATTTAGGGGTCATTATTTCAGAGGATCTAAGGGTAAGTAGTCAATGTAATAGAGCAGCAGGAAATGCTAGCAGAATGCTTGGTTGTGTAGGGAGAGGTATTAGCAGTAGGAAAAGGGAAGTGCTCATGCCACTGTACAGAGCACTGGTGAGACCTCACTTGGAGTACTGTGTGCAGTACTGGAGACCGTATCTCCAGAAGGATATAGACCTCTTAGAGAGAGTTCAGAGAAGGGCTACTAAAATGGTGTACGGCTTGAAGGAGAAAAGTTACCAGGAAAGGCTTAATGATCTTAACATGTACAGCTTGGAAAAAAGACGAGACAGAGGAGATATGATAGAAACATTTAAATACGTAAAGGGAATCCACAAGGTAGAGGAAGGGAGTATATTTAAAAGGAAACAAAGTAGCAAAACAAGAGGACATAGTCTTAGATTAGAGGGGCAAAGGTTTAAAAGTAACATCAGGAAGCATTATTTTACTGAGAGGGTGGTGGATACATGGAACAGTCTTCCAGTAGAAGTGGTAGAGGCCAAAACAGTAATTGAATTTAAGCAAGCATGGGATAGGCATAAGGCTATCCTAAACAAAAGATAAATCCAGGTAAAGTATCCATGTAATTGGGCAGACTAGATGGGCCGAAAGGTTCTTATCTGCCGACATTTTTCTATGTTTCTATGTTACCTCTCGAACAGATCCGTCAATGGGGCTGTTTTGGGTTCTCGAAGGACTTCACCTCGATAGACATTTCTCCACAATGAAATTGCAACGGATGATTCCCAGAATACTGGTAGCTCCAGGCATGTTCACATGGATGCGATGCCAAAAAAATAAGTAGAGAGAATATTGGTGCAGCCAATTATGAATGCACAGAAGGGTAAGAAGTCATAACGATTGCATGCTTACCCTTGCAGGAGCCAAACCTGGCTCAAATAACTTATGGAGCCAACAACAAAGTTTGATGCCTAAACTTTTTATCTCTTTTTTTTTTTTCCTACCTTTTAATAAAAAAAAGCTTTTTTTTTTTTTTTTTAAACAACTAGAAATATGAATAGCAAACATTTTTTCTTTTTTTGAATTTACAAATTGCGATACTTACCAATTTTTTTAAAAGGCACGAGAATTTTTTTTTTTTTACAATGGAAATCTGAATAGCAAAAATTTTTTCTTGGAAATTTTTTAAAATTTACAAATTGTGATACTCCGGCACAGCCTCGTCTATCGATCCTGCCAGGAATCCAGCGTAGAAGCTGCTGCTGGCAGAGGGTTGAGGGCCTGCAGCATGAGGTATGGGTGTCTGCTGGTGTCCTGCAGCATAGGGCATGTGCGGCGGCTGTTGGTGTCCTGCAGCATAGAACCTGGGCAGTAGTTGTGGGTTTAGAATGCTGCAGATCGTCTGCATCCTGAAATTTAGCGTTTGATTGCTCGTCATCTGACGCACCAGAGGCAGGACTGAATAGAAGTCGACATGATTGTCGTCCTCAGCACGGGGTGTATGTGGTTGTTTTTGAGGCTTTTGTACCTCCACAAATTTAATGATGGCCTGCTCCAGACTGGTTCCCCTCTTACGGCTGGAAGAGGAGGTTGGAGTTGCAGCAGCCGCCGCAGGACCTGGCATGGGTTGAGCCTTCGACCTGACCCTCCCAACTCTCCCTCTGATGCCTCTGTATCAATTGACAGGCTGAGTGTCGCGGGTTTGCTGCTGGGTCCTTTGAGCATGATGGTGTCGGATCGATGCTGCTTACAGTTGCTCGTGGCTCCAAACTTTTCTTTAGAAAAGATAGCTGCTCGGTAAATGTATATGACCGGACCCTCATGTCCCCTGATTTGAAACAGGCATTGTGAAAGTGTCTGCGTTGATCAAGGCAGGAAGGTACTGGGAGATCTAATGCTTTAGTTGTAATGTTAGAAATGCTTTTAAAATCGTTCCCCCGTCTTCTGTTTGTCCAATATACTCCAGTCCACATGAGTTTGTGGGTTTAGATTGCTGTAGATCGTCTGAATCCTGAAATTTATCGTTTGATTGCTCATCATCTGACACACCAGAGGCAGGACTAAATAGAAGGCAACATGATCCTCGGCACGGGGTGTATGTGGTTGTTCTTGAGGCTTTTGTACTTCCATAAATTTAATGATAGCCTGCTCCAGACTGGTTCCCCTCTTACGGCTGGAAGATGAGGTTGGAGTTGCAGCAGCCTCCGCAGGACCTGGCATGGGTTGAGCCTCCGCTTCTTCGACCTGAGCCTCCAACTCTCCCTTGATGCCTCTGTATCAATTGACAGGCTGGGTGTTGGCGGGTTGGCTGCTGGGTCCTGTGAGCATGATGGTGTCGGATCGATGCTGCTTACAGTTGCTTGTGGCTCCAAACTTTTCTTTAGAAAAGATAGCTGCTTGGTAAATATATATGCCCATACCCTCTTGTCCCCTGATTTGAACCAGGCACTGTGAAAGTGTCTACATTGATCAAAGTAAGAGGGTACTGGGAGATCTAATGCTTTAGTTGTAATGGTAGAAATGCTTTGAAAATCGTTCCCTCGTCTTCTGTTTAGTTTGTCCAATATGCACCAGTCCACATGGACATTTAAACGAAGGTGACTAGATTTTTAAAATTAAATCTGAGGACTTTTTTTTGTTTTTTTATTGGCAAATGGTAAAAAAATTTGGTTTATTCGCATATTTTCCTCAGATTCTATATGCAGTGTATTTGGTATGTGTGGTATATGCATATACATTATCTTGTCAATGAGATAAAAAAAAGAAACTGTCATATTCCAAAAAATTCTAACAAATGTTAAGATGGAGAAAAACCTTTCAATGCATGTTTTGTATTTTATTCTTACCAAAAAATTTCTGGTTCAATAACAATATAAATCAACAATTCAGAACAGTAAAATATTGCATTGTAGCGACACATAGGATACCATTGAACATATATAATGACATCTGAATCTCTAACTGCTATAAGACTATGAATGTTAATATCCCCAGCACATGCTGTGTTATGGACCTAGTTAGAGCTAAAAGCTGAAGATCTGTTTGTGATTTATATCATAGCATTAATACGTCAAATTTAGAGTGGGGCAGTGTCCTTATACACAATGGGCCATATGCATTAAGAGCAGTTCAGGGGCAAACGTGTTTTCGCACCAGAAGTTCTCTTGATACTTATTCCCAATTGGCCAAATTTATCAAACTAAAACTGGAGCAATATGAATGCAAAGTGCTAAATTTGGAGCTATTGTTATAGTAACTAAAGTAAACGGATGCATCGGTTGTCTGTTTGTAGGACAGCTCTTTAATTTTCTTTTCAGTTTATAAAAAGCAGAACGGCCAGAACAGTCCATTGCTTTTTCCGGGGCCCTTCATATGATGAGGTGCTCACCAAGGATAAAAATGTGAGATAGTAAACCTATATTAACAAGGCCCATTTCCACAAAACATTATCTAACAACCAAGGTGATATATTGTGCTCGTTTCCTTAGGGTTGCTAAAAGGTCTGTATGTGCAGATATGGGTTAATCACCTGTATGTAGAATACAAAAATTAATTCATTTTAAGACACTAAAACATAGCTATTTAAAAGGCAGCAGAAAAGAGGGATATATCATCCAAAATCTTTATTGGTGATAAGACAAATAAATTTTTTTTAATGCTTTGTATCAGTGGGACTTGTATTACAGCACCTTCTATCAATATGGATAAAGGGGATGTATGGAGGGGCATAAGTTATATATAAATCTTAAAAGGGGTTATTATATGAAATTACATAACTCAAAATCTTTAAGACCCTTCGGGATCAAAGTTTCCTTTCTTCCTCGTTGAACTTTTTTTTATAAAATCTCTTCTCCATTCTCTATCAACCTTTTTAATGGGGGGGATTAAACCAATGGGGGAACAGTTATGTTTAGTACGGAAATGTAGAGCAACTGATTCTCAAATCCATGCTGTATATTCCTTACATGCTCCATAACCTGTATATGTAAAGGTCTTGTTGTTCTCCCAATGCACACCAGTTTGCATGGACACACTGACACATTAATAACCCTTTGTGGTCAAAAGATTCTACAAATTGGAGGGGTGTGGCTGACTGCCGTGGTGAGAGGACATAGGGCAGGGATCAGCAACCTTTTACACACCAAGTGCCATTTTTTTAAACCATCAGAAAACCGGGTGCCAGTGAACAACAGCGCTCCATAGTGTTAGTTAGATTTTAATTTTTATACTCCTAGTTGTACTGCTAATGGTAAGTTAAACTCACAGAATTTGATATACCCAGACAGAGCCCAGAATTTGACATACCCAGCAGCGGAGCCCAGAATTTGACATACCCAGCAGCGGTGCCCGAGAGGAGAGAAGTTGCTGCAGACAGTCTGGCTGGAGGATTCGCCCACACGCGCACTGCAGTAATCCCGCGCTTTCATTCTAGACCCGGCTGGCCGCCCACACACAAGGCCAGGAATGGAAGTATAGGATTACGGCACGTGTGGGCGGATCCTCAGGCTGCTGGGACCATGGACGCCATTCGACAGTGGGGCCGCAAAATAGATGCCGCCGCCGATAAAGAAAAAAAAATAGTGCAGCGGCGGCTCAAAAAGTGCCGGCACTGCGTGCCAGCAGAGAGAAACTCGTGTGCTACTCCGGGCACGCGTGCCGGGAGTTGCCAACCCCTGACGTAGGGTGTCTGGGCTCTGTCCCAATCTGGACTTTTTCAGGGTATTTTCACCCCTTTGCTGAGTTTTCAGCTCTCACCTCAGGACCGATGATTGTCTCGAACTGCCTGGGACCACCCGGGTGCCTGTCCGTAGCGTCGGCCCACGCTGGAGAAGAGAATCCCTGCGATTCCTGACTGGATGTACAGCCATCTTGCAGCCTACTGCGAAGCCTCCCTTGCTGAGTGACCTGTGTGGCGATGTGAGCTCTGGGGATAGAGGGCCCACATCCCTTGGGCCTTGCTGCCTTCAGACCCGATGGAGAAGGCTGAGGGGTGCGGGAGTTGGCGGCGTGACCTGCTCCTCCTCCTGACGATGACTCTTCAGCTGCACTCACGGGCCTCGATGACTACCTGCTGACAATGGAGGACGGGGGCCACAGTCTGGTCACCCTGGATGATCTGCGTCGCCTCCTGGCTGTGCTTTGTTCCGGTGGGAGAACGGGGACCTCAGACGGGACCGCTTCTGAGGACTCCTCGCAGTTGCCGAGATGTGAGGTCACCCTGGCCGAGAGTTTGGCTCTGATCTGGGCAACGCGTTGTCATGGGACGTTCAGCCGACGGAGGAGTCGTCGGAGTCGGGTGATTAGAGTCAACTGGCCAATTCTGGATTACCTGCCCAGGTGATGTCCATGGGAGCCATGATGGCTCGTTCTGGCCCGACTGAGTTTCCTCCTGAGGAGTATGCAACGCTGAAGCCTCCTGGAATGTGTTTCCTGACCCCAGCACCGCCTGTGAGAGCCGCTGGCCCCCGAACAGGCTGTGGGGTGTGGCACGTTTTCGATTCCTCATGCCCTGAACGTCCCTGGAGTCACCCACATGCCTGGCGCAACTGAACGACCCGGGTTACCCCGCGGGACGCTGCCTGTGGTGGTCCCGTTCTTGTTTTTTGATGCAGGCTGAGGATCCCCCCCCCCCACATTATGGGATTCTTCCCCATTTTTGCATCTTTGAGAACATTTTGTTTTCCCTTTTTTATTTGCGGACACTCCAGACTCACAGCTGAGTTTCTTTTCCTTTTCTACTTCTCCTGCCTTTTTTCTTTTTAAACCTTTTTTTATTTTCCTTACACTATGCTACTGTTGATGTTTTTATGCAGCCATGCACGGCCTTTACACTATCTTGATTGTAGGATGGCCTCTAAAAAAAAAAAAAGGATTCTACAAATTGTTTCTTCAATCCAAAGTTCGTACATGCCATACATTGGCCACACCTCTAGAAGCCTTCTTTTAAGTCAAAATGATTAGATACCACTTTTTTTTTAAACCTGGTGGCTTTTCATGATCCTCTATTAACTATCCTAGGCTTTTCGTTTACAATGCCCTGTAAAGTTGGGTCCTTTAGGAAGATCTGCCCATGTTTTCTAATGATATTATTTGTCTTTACTCTGTCCATTAAAATCGTAAATCACGGGGGGGGCGTGGCTGACCATGCAGGAGACCAGACGTGCTTCTGCTGAGCTCCGTCTGGAATCGCTGGAGATGGCTGTTTTCGACCGGAGACACCGCTTAATTTGCCCTACGGGGAGTCCCTGTGTGGTCGGCCATCGGGAGGAGCGCCCTGGAGCCGGTTTGTTCCCCCCTCCAGGGCAAAGCAGAGATTGCGGCCTTGGTCTGCAGCGGAGACGTCCAGGTGTCGGCCATCTTGAGGCCTATCGCCAGGGACAGCCTCGGTGTGCTTCGGGTTTCCCAGACCTCCCCCGGCAGATAGCACTGAACGAGTGGTCGGCTGTAGCGGCTCGGAGGATGGAGGGCCCCCATCTTCTGAACGCAGCGGCGGCCGCTGCGGATGGGTTGCTGGAGGAACGAGGTGGCGCGGCATGGAGGCGGCCGACGCACCCTCCTCGTGTTGGAGACCTGGAGGCGGTGTTTGAGCGCTCGGAGGAATTCCTGGTGATGGAGACGGAGGACAAGGGAGGCCCGATTATAACGGGCTCCTGGCGTACCCTGATGGCGGTGCTGCGTGAAGGTCAGGAGACGACGGAGGACTTAACTGAACGTCCGGAACGGGTGAAGATACCTCCCGGACGGTCGGTGGTCCTCCCTGCTGTGGTGGCGGATGGCGCGCCTGGAGGTGAGCTGGTCCCTGAGGACAAGGTAGAAGAGCGCTGGAAATCGGAGACGCTGCACGAATACTCACCGCCGCAAGATGGAGTGGAGTTGGTGCCTGAGGCGTCGCAAGCCGCGGTGGAGGTGATGCCTGCTGCTGGTGAGAGCCCTGTGGGAGGGCTGTGGTGGATATCCTGGCCTCGTGAAACTGCTCCGGCCGTGAGTACTCTGCTGTGGGGGTCCCTGAAGGATGTACCTGGCCTGATCGGCTTCGTTTTGCCTGCTGTAGGTCGACTACCATTTAGAGACACTGGCTGAGGATACCCCCCTGGCTCTTATTTCTGACATTCTGTGTTTTGGATGACACCCCCTTTTATTTTTATTTTTGTGCTTTTCTTCTGGACGCCCTCTATGGACATTTATTGTTTTTTTTTGTTCTCGTTTCCTGATGAGAAATGGAGGGCCCTGGTTGGAATTATCTCCGCAGAGACTGTTTTATGTTTGGGCGCTACAAGGCCACTTTCGCTTTTTATTCTTTCAGATTTTGAGGAGACCCCCCCCCCCACTTGAGGATGATTCTGCTGACACCTGTCGAAAGGCATTCAGAGTGTTGTTTTTGTTCCGACGAGCCTTTTCTCTACAGAGGACATACTATATGTTACGGCGGATGACATAATACGACCCTTCCTAGATATTGCTTTATTTGTTCTTGTATGTTTTGCTTTTCTTAAGACCTCTTTCGATGCCTTTTCACGGTCCTGCGCGGCCATTTTCCGCTGTTGATTTTTATTTTTGTCACCCCCACACCCCTTTTTTTGTTTTTTTGTTTTTTTTTTTTTTTTTGATGGCCTCTCCGGGAGCCCTTGGAGGGCGCGGCTGCGGCCTAGAGTCCGGCATCGTCCCCAAGTACCCGGGCCAGGTGGCATCCACGTGGTCTTTTCGGCCCACGGGACTTTGCCAGGGCTGGCACGGTACTGGCCTCCGCCATCTTCTCTCCTCCCCCAGTTTCTCCCCCCCCCCTTATTTTTTCCTTTTAACCCCACACTCTCTGAGTTGTTGGTTTGAGGACTTTTTGAATATTAAATTCTGATGTTTAGTTTCTGTTACCTGACTCTAATATTTCTCTATGCGACTTATACGAAGTTTTATTGCTCATATAGACCATTCCATGTTTCGTTTGCTGTTTACCTTCGATGAGACCCCCCTCTTAGGGGATGTTTGTTAAAATGTGATTTTTCTCTGATGACTTCTTTATTTTATATCAATGTGTTTCTCTGATGACATTTCATGGCCCTGCGAGGCCATTCCACGCTTTGTTTGATGTTAAGCTGACTCTTTTCAAAATAAAAACTTTGAAAAAGAAAAAAGAAAATCGTAAATCACTGGGACTGTGTCCATGTCTGTCCTGTTATGTTTTTTTATATTTGCTTAAATCCCTTCTGTTTCTTTTCCCATATTTCTTTGATCAGCCCATTAAGGTAGTTTGTTCATAACCCTTTTCTTGGAAATTTTTTGTTTCGTGAGCTTGAGAGATGGAAGTATTACTATCAGTGCAGTTTCTTTTTTTAAACAAGTAAATTGTCTTTTTGGGCAGCTCTTCAACCAGGGGCGTGCATGACCGCTAGTGAAATAAAGTTATTGACATCAACCGGTTTGAAAAAGGTTTTTGATTTAATCTCATGGTCTTCTACATATAGTCAGATCAAAGAAATTTATCAAAATGAGCCACAAGTTCAATTCCCCTGTCGTTTTCATTAAGGTGGTTAAAAAAAGTCCTTTAGACTGTCCTCGTCATCTTTCCAAATTTATAAATAAATCCTCTATATACCATTTGTATAGCACTAGGTTTTGCCCCCAGCCACCCGAAACACCCTCACATTGAAGTTCCCAGTGGGCCATGAAGAGGTTTGCGTAGCTGGGCAGGGACCTAGTCCCCCCCCATAGCTGTCCCTGTTGTCTGAAGATAAAATTGATCTTAAAAATAAGTATAAAATTGACACCGCCCACAATAAAATCCTTCTGATCCGCTGGATAAAATTGGGGCTTCTCAAGAAAATATTTTAGTGCTGGACACCCCTTATTGTATGGGATAACTCTAGAGAGAGAATAGACCTCATATGTGGCCTGTATGTGGCCAGTATATAATCAGGCTCCCCATTGGAGTCCTTCTAGTATCTGTATAAAATTCATTGTATCCCTTAAATATGAGGGAATGTAGACAATGTACTATTGTTTGTGTCATTTTACCAGCGCCCCTTTTCCATTTCAAAATATCAATATTCTTCCCTGCACGAAGAACTATACAGTACTCTCAAGTCCTAGCTGAGATAGGGAAGGAGGGAAAGCTGTTGCAGATCTAATTTACTTGGGAGAAAGACAGATGCTGCAACATGTTGGGGTCTTTTCCTCAAGCTATGGGCCGTCAACCCCCTCGCTTCCTTTTACACTGGCCCTTTTTCCCTCCCCAGTGCGCTGATTGCTCCTCGATGATGATGGGTTCCTGGGAAAGGAGACTGGACTGAAAACTCCCTGAAAGCTGCAGGGTAGGCTATGCTACTGTATGGTGTCGAAGCCGGTTGTGGGGACAGCATAGGACGCCTCTCAATGGTAGGGGGTTAAATTGTGCCAAAGTTGGTTGATAATCTTTAGGACTGGAGGGTATTTTACACTGTTGTGAAATTAACTTGGTACATGGGGTCATGGTCGTATCTTTTTATTATGGTAGATTGGAGATGTTCAAATCTAGGAATATTAGGCACTTCATGTCGTTTGGCTAGAAGATCTAGGGGATACCCTCTGCATACTAATAATCCAGTAAAATCTAATATCATTGGATTAGACAACTCTTTTAACACTCATAAACTGACTCTAATCCAGTGTTCTTTTTGTGGACAGTGGGTAGAAGCTCAAAAATGCAATAGCGTATTGTGATCCATAGACCTACAACACAAATCAGTTGCCAAAGTAGAACTGTTGTGCTGGATACCAATAATGCTTGAGGTGCAGGAGTTCAAAAACTGAACTTTTTTTTTTTTCTTGTTGCTTGCACCAAATATGAATAAATGACCAATTTATACTTAAGCACTGAAATGGGGTTCCAAAAAACCACACATCTTTTCCAGACTTTAATAAATATACTTGCATAGCTAGTGGCTACATTTGATCCTATGGAAGTGCCCAGTAACGGCAACATTGATTTTCAAAAATGTCCTTGCTGGCTGCTGCGTTTAAGATCGGAGATATGACATTAGCCACCTTTCTAGGGCAATGCTGACTGGTGTGCATTGTGTGGAGCGCACTGGTCAGGTGGTTAGCGAGCGAAAGGGGTGCCCTTACTCAGGCATAGGAGTTGCCTTACCGGGATCTCCCATACACTTGACAGGACGCGGGATGATGACGCATATGGTCGGCGCCTGAGTACATACGTGCTTCCACTGGCGGTGGAAGCCTGGGATATTGACACACCCCCTAATGATGTTAAGACTTTACCTGGATGAGACGGGATTCTTTCATGCCGACCATTACGAATTAATAATGGATACCTGTTTATGGAGGATTGCCGGGGCCAGCTATTGGTCGACGCATGCATGTGACCAAGGTATTGTGGCTTATATACGCTGACCATATGAGCATTTCCTCACTCTTGAAAAAGCCTGTTTTTTATAGGCGAAATGTATTATGTTTTTTTAACTAACTTTTGGTTCATTGAGGTGCTGTCAGTGGCAGAGCTAATGTGGAGAGGGAGATACAGGTATTGATACGATTCCCTGCTACTGGTGGTTGTTTTTTTTTTAAAGACTTTTAAACAGACCAGGTGGGTATACACAGAACAAAAGATGTCGGCGAGAAAAGTGAACAGAAAACCACCCATTTCCAACATTTCTAAACCCCTAAATAATCATCTGGTGGTTTTAAGCCACTATTAGGTACTTGGTGGCTTATGATTTGATTGATCCAACGTCAGTACTGATATGATTATATAATTTAAAAGTATCTATTTCTGTTGTCGTACAGATGGTTGCTACATTGGAATAAAGTATACATCTATAGGTCTGCTATTTGCACAGCCTACTGGGGAGTAGTCACCATTTGGCAAGATTCATTATTACTTTTATAATCGACCTCTGATAATCATCTAGATACCTTTCCCTCTTTACAGGTATTATTGCCTTCTCTGCTTGTATGACTATCTGCACTCTAACCATTTACATCTTACATATGTTTTTTAGATGTCTGTTTTGCTGTTTTGTTATGGCTTGCAATTAATAAAGCTGCGCTATTTACAGTTACTGGTAACATAGATCTCTGTGGGCATTCCACTCTGTCATGCACACAAAGAGTATAATGGGAAGCAAAAAACCCCCCTCATTCACCCTTGTCATTCCATAGAAAACCGCTATAATTTAAGATTTTGTTAAGTCATGACATAAAGTCATGATTTTATTAAAGACACGGAGGCGAGTATTTAATGCCAAATCTCTTTATTACTACTTCACAGCAGCAAGAGTTAAACAAAAAACTATAATGGTATCTGCGGATCTCCCCATAGCGCATAGTATAGTCCATGCCCATATTCGGACAGCGCTGCCTCATCTCTTCTCTCTTTCTTGAATCGAACTGAATCTGGAACAATCTAAACCAACAATGCGGAACCCGGAACTGGTCAACTAACAGGATAGAAGAAAACACTGGAACAGGATTCATGCAGCAGATGGAATCCACCCGTTAGAACGCTGAAAGAGAAGACAGAATGTGAAGAACCCCAGGGTTGTGTGTCAGGAGATCGAACAAATAGCCCCAGAAACAATGGAATAAATGCAGATCATCACATCAGCAATAATAACATACTACATTACCCGTGTGGGTGGGTCAATGAAACGGGCGGGAAATACTCGCATCCGTGTCTTTAACAAAATCTTAAATTTTATTACAAGACACGGAGGCTCATATTTAATGCCTGTTCAAAGCAGCGCAATAGTTTTGGTGGACCAGTGATCCATCGGTCTAAAATAGAATTGTTTGAATGTGGATTCTCTAGACCAGTCCGCCGCCCTCATGATGTCCTCTAAACGACATCCCGCGGAAAAGGCCTTAGAAGCCATCGCGCCCCTTGCTGAATGCGCGCCAAACATAGAAGTATCAATACCAGCTTGAGACATAACCCATTGCATCCACCTTGCTAAAGTCTTCGATGAGACCGGCCTAAAAGGATGGCGATGTGAAATAAATAACGGTCCAACAGGTTGAGTGCGTAAGGGCGCTGTACGAAGTTCATACTCCCTCAAACAACCAACCGGGCAAAGATCAGGAAGATCTGGAAATACTGGATAAAATATCGAGGTAGAGGTTGTTTTAGTTCTACGAGATATAGAGAATTTGACACCCTCTGGGTAAAAAGTTTTTGCGTGAACATCTAGGGCCCTCACATCCGAAACTCTGCGACAAGATATCAGACAGAGTAGCATTACTAATTTACCAGATAATTTCTGTAGGAAAAGCTCTTGGTTAGGGCCCCACTCAGAGAACAGAGTGAAAACTGTCGAGACATCCCAAGTCGAAGAATAGTTCGGTTGAGGAGGTCGCGACAATCGTGCTCCCCGCAGCAACTTACAGACCAAAGGATGTTTACCTGCCGAAATGCCTTGAAAACCTACATGTTGTGCTGAAATAGCGGAACGATATAGGTTAAGTGTTCGATAAGCTTTTCCTTTGTCAAATTCATCTGATAAGAACTGAAGCACATTCTCTACAGAGGTTGAAATGGGATCCACGTCTCGTCCCAAGCACCAGCTAGCCCAGACTGACCAGGCACTCTTGTAAGCACGGAAAGTACTGGGAGCCTTTGAGGCATCAAGGAGGCTCGTAACTCCTTGCGAAAGGTTTGAGACGGGGCGGGGTCCCCTGAGAGCAACCACGCCATCAGTTGAAGATGGCCCGTCTGCACTAGGGGATGAAATTCTCTGTCTGAATTCGTTAGGAGAAACGGAGGAGTCGGTAGAAGACGAGGATAATCCGTCGTCATCGCTAATAGAAAGGGGTACCATGGCTGAGCTGGCCACCATGGGGTTATTAACACTACTGATGCTTTGTCCCGCCGAGTGTGTAGCAATGTCCGACCTAGCAGAGCAAAGGGCGGAAATGCGTAGAGTCTCCCCCCTTTCCATACCTGTAGCATAGCGTCCGTTGCCAGAGCTTCTGGATCCGGACGCCAGCTGTAAAACCTGGGTAGGTGTGTGTTGAGCCGAGTGGTAAATAAATCTATGGAAAAAGGTCCCCAAAGACCCTGAATTTTTGAGAAAATCTGCGTATCTAAACGCCAATTGCTGCCATCCCTCAGGAATCGAGAATGCCAATCGGCTACCACATTGTGTAGACCCGGAAGGTATTCTGCCTGTACCTGTATATTTCGTTCTAGACAGAAATCCTAAAAGGTTTTGGCTAGCACGGCTAGAGGCCGAGATCGAGCACCCCCTAGTTTGTTGACGTACTGGACGGCGGATATGTTGTCCATCCGGAGCAGAATGCAACAATTGGAATTGGTCTTGGAGAAACTGCGGATCGCGAACGATCCAGCTAGAAGCTCTGTGAAACCCAGAAAATCTAGTGTCTGCGTGGGATGTAAAATAGATTTTTTTCTGATTTATCAAGAAACCCAATTTGGTCAGGAGTTGTAACGACCCGTGTAGGTGTTGTGTAAGCATGTGTTCTGTGGGAGCCATCAGGAGGATATCGTCTAGATATACTATCAGACGTACACCCCGTGCTCTTAGGAACGTAGCTACTGGTTTGAGGAGTTTCGAGAAACACCAGGCGGCTGAGGATAGGCCAAAGGGAAGGCATGTGAATTGGAATTTGTGTTTTTCCCAGATGAATTGCAGAAGATGGTATTGATCGGAATGAATTGGGACCGTTAGGTAAGCATCTGTCAGGTCTACTTTTGCTAACCAATCCCCGGGGTATAGCAGGTCTCTGAGGCAATGTATACCCTCCATTTTGAAATGTTGGTATTGTATGAATTGGTTTAGTGTGTGTAAGTTTATCACTGGGCGATAACCGCCGTCTTTTTTTTGTACTAAGAACAGGTTGCTTAAAAAACCTGGAGTTGTGAGGGGTACGTTTTGAATTGCACCTTTCTCGAGAAGGGAGGCAATTTCTTTTTGAATTAATACTGTTGCTTGTAAGGAAAAAGTTAATGGAACTGGAGGGCATTCCTGGACAGGAGTCTGAACGAAATCTATCCAGAAACCCTGTACCGTGTTGAGTATCCAAGGGTCTAGCGTTATTTGTCTCCACATCTGGAGAAAATGAGCTATTCTGCCCCCTACAAGCGTATCTGGTATTGAACAAGGGTAAGAAGTCAAACTTACCCTGTGGTCTGGACCTATAAGATCCTCGTCCACGTCCTCTGTTGGTGAAGGATCTTTGCGGGTAGAAACGTTGTGGTTGATAAAATGGGGTTTGTTGGGTGTTCCTTTGATTAAAGGAAGGGGCAGGAGAACCTCTTTGGGAATTGTAAGAGCCTCGGCCGGACAGTCTGCTCCTACGACTGCCGGCCCTGCCAAAAACCCTAGTGGGTGGTGAAAAAACTTTTTTCATGGTTGCTTGTACATTAGTCATGGTGTTAAATGTTTTCGCATATTTGCCCATGCGAATAGCAAAATTGTCCCCAAAAAGACCCCCTTTTGCTTCTGGGCCCAAATCTTTAGTAGCCAGTGAAGTAAGATTAGGGTCAATACGGAGTAGGATAGATTTTCTACGCTCTGCAGAGAGGGCCGTATTGGCATTGCCCAGTAGACAAAGTGTCCTTTGGGCCCAACCTCTGAGTTGGGGAACATCAGGAGATGCTCCCGTGACCTGAGAGTGTTCAAGCATTTCTAGCATTTGGGACAAAGGACCCAATGCATCCAATAATTTATCTTGACATAAACGGAATGAGAAATCCAACCCTTTACGGGGGTTCCAACCGGTTATTAGCCAAGGATTGGATCATGTCCGGTTCAACATCCGGTGTTTGACAGATTAAACTTTTTGTAGAAGGTCTAGGGCACTCAGTGCGCATATTAGACCTGTCTTTTCGGGTTAAAGCCGTTCTGACATATTTATCAAGATATTTCTCAACCTTTTTTGTCAAAGCCCAGTCTGATGACCTTGGATGTTTTAATTTAGTCGGATTAAAAGAATCTTCATCCGATGAATCACCGGTCACAGATTTACGTGAAACTAAAGCGCCTGTGGAACCAGGAGATTCGGACGGGGCTTGCACTTCGTTAGGGTCCGCGGTTGTACCGTCAGAAACCCCTGAAGCTTTCGGAATCTGATTCCGATGGGCCTGCATTCCTGGCTTTTTTCCAGGATCTCGCTTTTGATGCCCTGCGAGTGTGGGCTCTTTTGCGGGACCGTCCCTCGCGTTCATTTGTGGGAGAATCACCACCATCATCGTGAGATGCTGACCGACCCCTAGGGGTACAGTGTCTCGTTTTATTTTTGGCTTTACCCGATTGAGGGTTTTTGTCAGTATTTTCAGTACTGGGAGTCACCTCAGTAATCTTATTGCCCTCCTGTGGCATTGGAGAAATTGGTCCTGCATGTGAGGCCATAAAATTAGCAAAGGATTGTGCCATAGCCATAACCCAGGGTTCAGCTTGTAAATTAGGCTCTCCAGGTCTGGAGGTACTCTGGGTAGGAGTTATAGAATTGGGCAAGGGCAGCACAGGATCTAACCTGGGAGGAGGCATGTCTCTGGAATCGGAGGTTTCTGAACGTGCAGGGGAATGGGAGCGTGACATGTCTTCTCCGGTTTGCGAGCGACGCATTGTAGACATGAGGAGATTCGTGCTCTTTTTTTTTCACTGCCCAGCGCGCGCAGCTACTTGAAGTGGCTGTTGCTGGGCAGAATGGGCGGGAACTAACAAGCACGTTTAGCACTGTAAAACAGGCTGTGGAGAAACAAGCCTTTCATGTGAGAAAAAACTTAGCGGTTTTATACAATATTAATGGAAAAGGTTCTGGTTATATGTAAAAACATCCCTAAACCTTTAAATGTGTTAAATTTCGTTGGAAAAAAAGTATTACCTTAATAAACCCCCCCCCCCCGGTACCAGCCGGCGCCGAGGCACACTTACGAAATATATATATCTTAATTCGTTATGGGAGAGGGGAAACCGCTACATTAATTGGAACTCCATTTATTTTAACTTGGCAGAGAGAAAATTTTTGTATACTTATCTCTCCAGTGAAGCAGCAAGAAAGAGAGAAGAGATGAGGCAGGCGCTGTCAGAATATGGGCATGGACTATACTATGTGCTATGGGGAGATCCGCAGATACCATTATAGTTTTTTGTTTAACTCTTGCTGCTGTGAAATAGTAATAAAGAGATTTGGCATTAAATATGAGCCTCCGTGTCTTGTAATAAAATCCCAGGTAATTTCAGTGTTACAGCCTGCTACAGTACCTGGGGAATACTTGGAATAAGGTTTAATTTGCAGGAGAATTAGGTGATCTTTTGATCTCCATTATATCCTATGGGCAATCCACTCTGTCCTTCCCCCTTGTCATTCTATAGAAAACAGTGATCATCTCATTTAATCTCAATCTTAAACACCACTGTCTGCTAAAGATCTATTTGAAATATCAAATATTTTTTCTCTAAATTAAATATTTTGTACCCATTCTACTCTATGGGCATTCCTCTCTGTCCAATTATTCTCTATGGGCATTCCACTATACTGTTAAAGTCTATGGTCATTCCTTTTAGTAGGTCCTGCCCTGATTCCCCCCCCCCCCATGTTGGTGGCACCATTTAGTGGTTCCTATTGAAAACTGGGGATGGGCCGAACACCCCCGTGTTCGGTTCGCATTTGAACTCTAACAATTTAAAAAGTTTGAATTCGAACATGATTCGAACTCAATGCAAGTCAATGGTACTCGAACGTTCGATTTTTAGAGTGCCCTCCAAGAGGGCATATATGCAAGATATTGGCCATAAAAGGTGTATGGGGGTCCGGGTAGTGCCCTGGGGGACAGGAAACAAGGAAAAAAGTTAAAAATATATTTTTTAAAGGAACAGTGACTTTTCCATGACATAAAGGTTAAGAATAAAAACGAAAAATTCCTTCAAATATCGTGCCTAGGAGGTCCCCATAACCTGCCCGTGAAGTGGCGGATTTGTAGGATGTATAGAAACATTTAAAAACGAAAAATAATGACAGTAAATGGTTTTCCTTTTATTCATAAACAACTGCTTGGGGCGGCGGCCTGTATGAAAATAGACGTTTTAGGACACGCAGAACAAGTTTAGTGTTTTTTTGGGCTAAATTATGGTGAAACTTATGCAGGCTTTGGATGAAAGTAACAATAGGTGCATTTAAAATTGGACCTTTGGTGCCAGCTAGCGCCTTCACACCGTAACCCTTTGAGGTATTGTGGAAGAGTGCAGTGATGGACGTTTTGGGAATGCAGAAGAGATCCCCGATCTATTCAGTTACATCAGCATCAGGGGAGGGATAGCTGCCGATCCAGGACTGATTCATTTTTATAAATGTCAGCCGGTCTACAGAGTCGGTGGACAGACGCACTCTTTTGTCTGTGACAAAACCTCCAGCGGCACTGAATGTTCTTTCAGAAAGCACGCTGGATGAAGGGCAACCTAGTAGCTGCATAGCATATTGGCTAAGTTCTGGCCAGTGATCCAATCTCAACACCCAGTAAGCCAGTGGATCATCTGCTGTAAAGGTATCCAGGTCTGCCCTTGCCCCTAGGTAGCCCTGCACCATATGGTGAAGTCGCTGGCAATGGGTGCCTGCATTTGACGTCCCTGGGCGTCGTGGACTAAAAAAATCTGCAAAAGGCATCAGTCAAGCGGCCCCCTTCACCTCTCTTCCTCTGATAAACCGCAGCCTCAGAAGCACCTGTGTCATCACTTGGTAACCTACCATTGCCTGGAATGGTGTTACACAAGTGTCGCTTTAGAGCGTCCTCAAATTGTTTCATCCTGTCCTCCCTCTTGAGGGCAGGATGAGCTCTGCAACCTTACCCTTGTATCGTGGATCAAGAAGGTTTGCCAACCAGTAATGATCCCTCTCCTTGATAGCACGAATCCTGGGGTCCTTTAGCAGGCTTTGCAGGATAAGGGAGCCCATGCAGCGTAGGTTGGAGGTGGCATTAGCTTTCGAGTGTTCCTGGTCGCCGAGGATGACCGTATCGTGCCCTACCTCCTCCCAGCCACATACTAGTCCTTGGGTTTCTGGGCACACAAAAACCTTTCTTGAGGAATCCCCACCTTCAATGCCCCCACAACTTAAATATTCCTCATCCTCCTCCTGTCTGATCTGAGGACCCACAGGAATGCTGTCTGCGTAAAGACTGGTGCCTTGAGAGCTAGCAAGGTCCTCCTCTTCCTCCCGCTGCTCTACCTCTAGTGCCACTTCTATAATTCCCGGCAGAGTGCGCGCCAGCAGGAACACTAAAGGAATTGTGTCACTGATGCATGCACTGTCCCTGCTCACCATCCACGTTGCCTCCTCAAATGGTGACAGTACAGTGCATGCATCCTTGATCATCAGCCACTGCGGGGGGGGGAAACAAGTTGACCTGAACCTGTCCTTGTGCCATACTCACACAGGTACTCATTGATGGCTCTCTGCTGCTTGTGCAGACGCTGTAGCATTGCTAATGTCGAGTTCCACCTGGTGGGCATGTCACAGATCAGACGGTTTGTGGGAAGGTGGAATTCTCTTTGAATTTCTGCCAGAACACTTGCTGGGAATGACGGTCTGAAGTGGCTGCAGACTTTTCTGGCCTGGCTGAGCAGCTCTTCCAGCCCTGGGTACCTGGTTAGGAAACGCTGTACCATCAGATTTAGGACGTGTGCTAGGCATGGTACATGCGTCAACTTACCCAGGCGTAGGGCGGAGAGAAGGTTGCTGCCATTATCACAAACGACCATTCCCAGCTCAAGCTGGCGTGTGTTAACCATCTCTGCTCCTGCAGAGCTGACAGAATTTCTGGCCCGGTGTGGCTCCTGTCCCCTAAACAAACCAGCTCAAGCACAGTATGGCATCTTTTTGCTTGAGCCATTGCGTAGCCCCTGCCACTCGTCGGTTTAACTGTCACTTCGACAGAAGGAGGTGGTGGAGCAGACAGACCTCATACAAGCAGTTTTCTAGAGGCGTGGTGGATGAACAAGCTCCAGCACAGAGCCCCGTCTTGGATCCCTCCCAGCTGCAATCAGTTACCCAGTGTGCCGTGAAGGAAATGTAACGATCCTGTCCATGCTTGCTGGACCACATGTCTAAAGTAATGTACACCTTGCTGCTGGCTGCCTTTCCCAATGACTCCATAACATTGACTTCCACGTGCTGGTATAGTGCTGGAATGGCCTTCCGTGAAAAGAAATGGCGTTTTGGAACCTGCCACAGCACATTCGACAAATTCACGGAAGGAAGCAGTCCACCAGCTGGAAAGGCAGCAGCTGTAATGCGAGTAATTTTGCCAAGCTGGCATTTAGACGCTGTGCAAGGGGATGGTTGGGACTATATTTTTCTTACGCTGCAGCAGCTGGGGCAACAAAATCTGACTGCGTAAATCTGCAGCTGATGGGATGCTGTCACATTCTGAGGAAGGACCTGGTACATCCATGTAGCATCATCCCTGTCAGTGGAGGTTGTAGGCAATGACATGGCAAGACATATAGTGGGAGTAGAGACAGGTGAGGAGGAGGACCTATGCAAAGTGTTGTGCCAACGGGATGTGTGGCAGGTGGTCATATGTCGCATCAAGCACGTGGTACCCAAGCGTCTGATGTTTTTCCCACGCTTGATCCTCTTCAGACATAGATTACAAATAGCGCTGCAGTCTGCTGCACATGTCGTGAAAAACTCCCAGACAGCAGAGTTCCTGGATGTGTGCTTTGAGACAACAGCGCTCTGCACCTGAGCAGCTCTGACATATGATGCCTTGGACTTGCTACGGTTGCTCATAGAGGACGCTGTGCCTTGGTTTTTGTTGTGCCTCCTCCTCACTTGACTCCTCTGTTCGATCAGGCACCCAGGTGGAGTCAGTGACCTCATCATCGTCATCACCCCCTATCTCCTTGTCACTGGAGCCAGCCTGGCAGTATGCTGCAGCTGCTGGGGGAACATGAGTACCAGTTCTTTGTATGTCACTGGCACCCCCTCCCTCTATGTTGATTTTACTCCCTTCCTCAACCTCAGAGTTTGAATCCGCACTGGAGTTGCTGCGCATCCTGGAGCAGCATGTCACTGTAGTCAAACAATTCAGCTGACTCCTCCATGTATGGTGGTGAGGCTACGGCAGGAGTAGCTGTGGACATGGAGGCTGAATTAGATGTTTTGGCAGCTGAGGTGGACTGTAAACCACTACAAGCCTGGCAGGCAAAGAATGAGGATGGCCTGGTTAGCCAATCCACCAAATCCTTTGTATGTTACTGCTGCATAAGACGGCCAGCACCAGTTAGAGAGGACATGTGTGCCCCTGCAGAGGATGCACCACGTCGACCAGGGGCTCAGCCTTCCGACACAGAGGCTGCTTGCTCTCTTATCTGTGTCTGGGAGCGTCTGCCTGTCCTTTTTGGTCTTTTTGATATGGTGAGTGATATATAGATTAAAGATATACAGAACTCTGATTCAACTCTGGTATAAAGATTGGAGATATGCTGAACTCATTCAACTGTGTTATCTAGATTAAAGATATTCAGAACTCTGCTAGAAGTCAGCGATTTCACTGATCTTTTCCCTGCAAGGCTGCAAATGTCCTCTACTCTCTGATTCACTTCCTCTCCTGCAGGCTGCAACACCCTGATAGCTGGCATGACACAGATTCAAATTTCCAGAACTCTGCTAGAAGTCAGTGATACACCCTGATAGCTGGCAAGACACAGATTCAAGTCTGAATAGATAAAGATGAACTCTGATTCAACTGTGGTTTGATATTTCACAGCCAGGCTGCCAGTTTCCATGCTATTTGCCACTGGCAGCTTGTCCCTGCATATGCAACAATCTCCTCTCTGGTTCACTCCTGCAACACACACGCTAGGGCTGCCGGTAAGCCTTATATAGTGTGCTGCGGGACTTAGCTCTGTGAGCCCATGATTGGGCAAATTTTGCTCATAGTCTTGCACCTGACCTGTGGTCAGGTGCAAGGCTGTAGCCAATTACAAGCTTCAGGCTAGTGGAAAAGTGCATTGTGGGCGAACACGCGGAAATGTTCGGCGAACGGTCAATGTTCTCACATTCGCATCGAACCGGCAGCCCATCCCTATTGAGAACTAGTGGTATTTCTTTTTCTTCAGCATGTTTCATCATACCATTTAATTTCCACGGTTTCTAAAGGAATGCAGAAAACTGTCAAAATGTCACACACAAGTCTTGGGCGAAAATGCACAGCACAGAAGAAAAACACATAATTAAATTAACTACCCGTACCAGCCATCCAATCAATGAGCAAATTTCAAAATTTTTAACTGGCAGGCAATCGTGGGAAGCTAATTTATATAAATTGGCCTAATTTCTCAGCCAGTGAAAACATACACTTTGTAATGGATAAGTTAGAAAAAAAGTCAACATAGGAATAGCAATATTGTGTCCAGTTTTATAGACAAACGCTCCACTGTCTGGGCTAGAATTTGGGGTAGGGATAGGCTTGATTTCTTTAATATGTAGGGAGAAACCCTTGCCACCTCAGCCATGATTTACAATAGATAGCTGCTCCTTTTTTTTTGTGGAATTCAGGCACCTACCTTCTCCAGTGTCTTTATCTTTTTTTCTTGTAATTCAAGGCACCTTCCTCCCCCAGTGTTTATTAAAGTGTGCATCCACCTCTGACATGTGTCCCGAACTGTAGATCGTGATATCGGATCCGTTGGTCAATCAAAATACAGATTTCGACGGGACACTGCTGTTCCGTCAAAATCTATAATTGCGTCACCGCGGAATGTGAGGCATGTTACCATACATGTGCAATCGTGCTCATTACACATTCAAACACTATTACAGGGGGTCGTGAACAGACGTTGAACTGAGGTGTATGGTGGGAGAGCTCCCGCGCTTTAAAGTGATGTTTGGCTGTTTACCCACCTGCTGGGAGCTCACCCACTGCTCGGTCTGCCGGCTGAAACACACAGTAGAATATTTCGCCAGCAGAGTGCCTTCCCTGACCCCCTGGAAGGTACTTTTTTATTTGACTTTATTATTGATTTCTCCACCCCTGCCGCCTGCAGTCCTCAGCTGGCGGCCATCTTGGAATTGCAGCCTGCATCGCGGCTGGTAGTTACTACATGGGGAATAAGTCCAAGAAGCTGGAGGGGTCAGATGCGGCCCCACTGCCAGACATCCAATTGTCACTGAGAAGCCTGCCGCCTCCGCTTCGACGGGTGCTGCGTCCGGAGACTCCAGCGCTACCTGAGATGTCACACACCCAGGCCCCTGTTGGGCCGACGCTGCACGTGGCTCCATAGGAGCAGCACTCCACGAAGGAGAACATTCGCCAGCTGTACGACGATCTACGGGCCCTATGGCAGATCGATCTTGCCCAAGTGCGGGCTGAAATAGTGGCCATTTCTTCCAGCTCAGTCTATGGGGACCCGTGTGACAGTGCTGGAAGAGGAGGAGCAGGAGTCCAAGGTCTCTTCCATTGGTCTTCTCGTTATAAAGCAAAACTTTAGAGTTTCAGCTTTATAACTGAGGTGTGGAAATCTTTAAGGGGTGATTTGCTCTCTGTGATGAATGATTCAATGATCCTCGATTCCAGCAGTCCTCAAAAATAAAAATGATAAAAACATAGTGCAGCAATCCTAGTATATGAAGTATAAAGAATGTAGAGAAATTACTCACATGCTGTGGTGTCTTTCAAACTAGACACTAGTTTAAAAGGCTACTTGTGAATTAATGGGAGCACCGGATCACCTATCACACTCAGCCACATCTGTCTCATCTCCAAAGGATTCCAGTGACAGGATAATGGCTCATTAATATAAATTTATAAAAATACAATACACCAAAATGTGTTTTGCTGTGTTAGCTTCCTCTGTGTAGATAGGGGCTCCTGCTTCATCCGTTTCTTAAATGTTCCCTCTCCTTGCGGTGTTTAGTGATTCTTGACTCTACTGGTTCGGTGTTCAAAGACGGTTGCCGGCGATTGTTCTGCGCATTTGCGTGATGTAATTTTCACTTTCCCTTGCAGCTCATTCCTCCAGAGTGATCACACTCCTCGTTCTGTGGCTGCATGTGGGTTTTACTTTCGTTTTTCTAGCTCCTAGTGAGCCCATCCTCATGCCTATACTCTTAAGCCTTAATTACATGGCACAAAGTCCCTTGATTAAAGTGGGGATTATTGCTTTTGTGTGCCACTTATCATTAAACCTATCACATTAGCCCAGAAATACGGGACGGGACACAATGTTTTTTTTTATTTTGTGATTATTCTTTCTGTGCCAGGGTAAAATTGGCAAAACATTGCCCCCCATACTGGTATTAAATTTAGAATATTTTTTCTCCAGAAAAATATATTTGGACAATAAACCAGGGATAGCGGTTTGGTGCCAGGAAGAAAACATTCACGTCAGAGGAGAAGGACCTTTTTCGGGGCTACGAAAGGAACCAGGAAAGCCGGACAGAAAACTTAAACCGGTACCAAAAAAAAAGCTGAATAAACAGCATCAGCTGGCGAACTACTAGTCGGGGAAAATGTTGAATAAGAGCCTCATGATGCAGCCATCTTTAGTCAGAGGATGTTACTTGTCATCTTTCGGACTTTCGTCCCGCTGTGCATGATCTGCACGCAATGGATCCAACAAACGCTGAGGTGTAGTGCCCAGCATCCCAGCGCCAACTGTCATAATATCAGCCATGCGGCTGATCAAACGGCACAGTCGGGGCAAATCACGGGTGCAAAGGGCACTCACATTAGCGTTCAACGTATCCAAGCGTGACACTATCAGCTTGGTGCTCATTGTGTTGGCCTATGGATATCCGGTCCCTTCCTACCGACTCAGCTCAGTGCACGGCCGCGCAACTCTTCGACTACCTCACCCAGCTGAGTCGCTATGCTGGCCAAGTCAGAAGACTTAGTGGGCACGGACGCAGGTCCTGGCGCTGCTGCTGTGGTGTTATCAACTGGAGAATCCACCGTTGATAGGATCGACTTCTCCGAATGTGACACTGGAAAAACCCAGAACATCATGTGTAAATAATGTGTATCAACAGATGTGACATGACTCTACAATCCTAATCTGCAGTGCCTTGCGTTCAAAGTGCTGCTGTTTAGCATTGTACTGCCATGTGTCATAGAACACAATTCCTGATGTGCATACATTTTCAACGGTGGATCCCGGGGACTGTACAGTGCCAGGACATCGGTGGGATGGACCTGGTTCTTCAGCATCAATAATAGTCGGAGGTGCTGTTTGAAGAAATATAAATTATTATCTATGGAATAGTAATGATAGCGGTTTAATAAGGACAAATGTAACATGCACAACATGAACACTTTAACAGGATAAAGTGGGCAGGCTGTGTATACTTGACCCATTTAACCCTTGTCACAACCATACGGATAGTTAATAATTAATTTAGCACAGATGACCGAGACACAGTCATGGGGATCAAATGTGCATATGAAGCATCTGATACCATTCACCACATAAGGGATGGAACATTAGCTCCAAATCAATGCCAGCTCAAACAGCTAAAAGGGCTTGTTCAAAGTGCAACAAAATTCCATCCAAAATGTAACTGTCTTAACCCCTCACACTGTAAAACTGTTACACACACCTCTCTACCCCAGACACTGTCTTAAACCCTCAGTTTTACAGTTACACAGACACACACACACTCTTCTCTCCACCCCAGACACTGTCTTAACCTCTCGTTGACTTCCTCCTGTTGACTTCCGCCTCACTTAATGACTGACACACACACACAACCCCCCCCCCCCTGACTCACCACTGTGCTCTAGCTGCTGCATACTGCTTGGTGGGTAAGTTTCAGATGTGGTGGCGGGCTTCTCTCTCCGTGTCTGCAGCAGCAGCTCTGAGTTATCCCCTTCAGCATTGTGCTCGAGGCAGGAGGAGTAGGAAGGGCCCCATGCACAGCTGGTGGCTGAACTGCAGCAGGCAGCCGGTAATCTCTTATTTTAGCGTCTTTAATCCCCTTTGGAAGAATCAAGCATCTTAAATTATAGCCACTGCTGAACACCTTGCTACAAATGTTTGTAAACACAATGTTGCAAGCTGAAGTAATAAAATGCCTATAGCAGTTAATTTGGTGTAAGCAAAACTTGTCAAGGGAGTGTTCAACTCAATATTTATACATTGTTGCAAGAAAGCTTTGAGTTCACAGCAGCAGCACCAAGAATAAAAAAACGCTAAAATACTAAATTGGCTTGATGGTCTTAATAAAAGACGCTAAAATAAGTACCCAGACAGTCCAGGTTTTCCTCCGGGGGTGTGCAAAGCCTTGCGGCGCCGCTTAGACTTACCAGGCAGGATCACGGTCCACTCTCTTCTGAACGACGGTCAGCTACCCCCAACCTTGGATGTGGAGGGAATGCCACTGCCCACTGCACTAGAATATTTAAACTATCAACTTAAGTCCTATCTAACTTCATTGAACGCAGGATATAGTCTTACTCGCCCGCTCACCCCCTTTGAAAACTTCTACCGGCTAGGGATACCACTGGCAAGGAGCATCTCAGTGCTATACCGTCTACTACAATCCGCTGATAGAGAGGTGCCTGGGTACCAAGATAGGTGGCAAGAGATTCTGAATGGTAATTTCTCCGAAGATGACTGGAATATGACCAATGCACTGATACACCGGGGATCCCTGGCACTCCGATGTGCCGAAAATGCATACAAACTGATTTCCTTTTGGTTCTGGACGCCTGAACGAGTACATAGAATACAGCCTTCAGCTGACCCCACCTGCTGGCGATGTAAAAGTGCCCGAGGCAGTTATCTCCATATTTGGTGGGACTGCCCGTTACTTCGTCCTTTCTGGAGATTAGTACATGAGGGTGTGTGTTGTGTCACAGACCTGGATGCCTCCTTTACTGCAGCAACATACCTCCTACTGCATTTCCCGACGTCCTTTGAAAACATGCGCCGGTCTGTGGCACTGCGCCTTGTGTTCGCAGCAAGACTACTGATCCCCACACTGTGGGGGTCCCAGACCGCACCTACTCGACGTCGTGGATAACTGGAGTAGAGTCCTTGAGGGCAGTGGATCGATTGGACGTGAAAGACCGAGATCAAATAGACGTCTTCTGTAGAGCATGGATCTACTGGGATGAGTTTGTCTCGGGATGTCTGACAAATGCTCGTCCACTGGTGGAGTGAGAGTGGTGCTGGTGAGTGTAGTCGTGGTGGTCGGCCCGGGGGCCTGTTGTATCCCCTGCGCCCGTCAGCTATATATATCGTAAGGATTAGACCTGGAGTACCCCTCCCCGCCTTCCTTGCCTCTCCCGACGCTTATTACTTCTATTCCTTCTCTTTTTCAGCTCTTTCACACTAATGTCCTCCCCCTTTTTTTTTTGGTTTGGTTTGACCTATGTTGAAAACCTTTTATATATATATATATATATATACATATACATATACATATACATACATATATATACATACATATATACATATAAACATACATACAATCTGATACAAACTGAGGATTGACACACATATTTCTCTGCAAAGGCATGTCGCGAACTGCTGGGTATCTATGAACCTGAAATGCGATCCCCCTGCTGGGAGACGTCATGTATACTCTCATTGATATTGCAATCTTGGGCCACCTATGCGATTTTTCTTATGTACTCCAATCCATAAATTGTGGGACACTAAGAACTACCTACCTAGACGCGGCTCTGTTGTACAATTATAATACACGCTGTAAAGTCAGAGACATACTTTATTGCCTTCTTAAGTAATCTTATGTGATGCCATTTTTCATTTAATAAAAAATTTTGAATAAAAAAAAAAAGTACCCAGGCAGCCACACCTTCAGGCTCTTCACAGATTCCTATCCTGGTGCCACGTGCAGGCGCACATGATGACGTCTGCTCAGAGGTCATGTGATGCTACATCACATGTGCGCCTGCACCTCCGCGATCAGTCAGCAGCAGAGGGTGGTCGGAGGAGCTCCTACGGCAGCCTGCTACCAAACCATCTTCGCTTGGCACACATTCTATGCAAATCGCGATGACCAGCTGCACTGCGGTCATCGCATGTCGGGCAGACTATGGACAGGCAAGGGCCCGGTCTGGGTCCAGGTCCGATCTGCCCAACTGGTCAGTCTGCCCCTGGTAAAGGCTATTAACCCCTTTCCGCCGCAGGATTTGCTATGGCCTCCTCGCGTCAGGAGGGCTTTGAAGACACAGGGCGTACATGCTGTTTTCATTGGGCTGCCTTGTCACCTCGTTACACACTGTGCACCATTGACTGCAGTTGGACAGCCTGAACTCCGGCAGACCCACTGCGGTCAATGACGCGCGCCACATGTCAGGGTGTTCTTGAATCGGCGGCCTGCACAACATTTGTTGGCGAGGCGTACCTGTACGCCTCACCAGTGTTAAGTCACCCCAATGGGTGACAGCCACTCGCTGTAAATGTGTTAATTTCTAAGGAGTGTTTGAAAAGGGAAATTTGCAAGACGCCAGGGAAGCCAGCCTCTGCCAGGGTCGGCTGAGGATCCAGATCTGCCTCTTCCTGGGGTTCTGGTGAGGGCGGGGGTGGCTGGATAGCTGGCTCCGATGTCCCTGATGCTGTTATATGACAGATGATAAAAAACATTATTGAAAGTGCACAATTTAAAGAACAAACCTCCTAACTGAAACATGTTTCTAAGACACCCCCTATGTAAAGGTTCACACAGTGCACATTTACATGAGGAAACCTCCCACACAAATTTATTTGAGGCATGCTGACAAATTTACCACAACCCTCTGTTGTCTGTCACTCAGCCACTGCCTAATCCATTCAACAATATTGGAATCCAAACTCAAAGATTGCAATTTATTGATAAGCCTTCTATGTGGAACAGTATCAAAAGCCTTACTGAAATCTAAATAAGCAATGTCTACTGCACCACCTGTGTCTATTATTTTTGTTACCCAATCAAAAAAATCAATAAGATTAGTTTGGCATGATCTCCCTGAGGTAAACCCATGTTGTTTCTGATCCTGTAATCTATGTGTTTTTAGATGTTCAACAATCCTTTCCTTTAACATGGTTTCCATTAATTTCCCCACTACTGACGTAAGACTAACTGGCCTATAGTTCCCAGATTCCTCCCTACTACCCTTCTTGTAAATGGGCACAACATTTGCTAATTTCCAGTCTTCTGGGACGACTCCCGTTAACGGTTTTGCTATTACATCACTGAGCTCTTTTAATAATTTTGGGTGGATCCCATCAGGCCCCATTGACTTATTTGTCTTTACTTTAGACAGCTGCCGTAGAACCTCCTCCTCTGTAAACTCATATGTAAATGTCTCTTTAGTGTTCTCTCCTAACTGAGGTCCCTTTCCTTCCTTTTCTTCTGCAAAGACTGAACAAAAATATTCATTGAGGCAGTCAGCGAGACTTTTATCCTCTTCTACATACCTTCCTTCCTTTTGTTTTTAATCTAACTAATCCTTGTTTTACACTTCACAGGCAAGAACTCCCCATTGTCATTCTGGGTAACTGCATTTGGAGACCCTAACATACATATATTTCCCGCTGTTGGGTCTTTGTAGTAATGGCAATTTGGGTCATTACAGTGATATGTTTATACTAGGCTATTTGAGCCAAAAAAAACTTTTTTTTCCCAATAGGAGTGTCTTACTTTTGCTCTTTCTGCTTTATATACGTGCAGTCCTTTTTATGGTCTGATACTGTTATCTACTTAATACACGTCACAATACTTTGAGGTGACCCTTAAAGGCCACCTATTGTATTGACCATTGATTATATCTCCTGCCGTTACATTCAATAACCTTTACCGCAGAATCGCCTTTTCTTTTAATTCATTATATATTTGTTTTGAATGCACTGTCTATTTTTTGTTTGTCTGTTCGCCGTTTTTAATCAAGTTCAATAAAAGTTATTACTTTGGTCTCTGGGAGACACTAGTACCCTGATTTTCTTATCAGAGTAACTGAATTTTTTGAATCCTTGTTTTACTTTTCTTTTCTCGTTTATGTATCTAAAAAATGTTTTGTACCCCTTTTTTACTGACTGAGCTATTTTCTCTTCTGCGTGTGCTTTGGAAGCTCTTATAAATTGCTTTGCCTCTTTCTGCCTAATCTTCTAGGTTTGCCTGAGTTTTTTTTATAATCATTGAATGCTATCTTTTTGTTCTTCACTATTTTGGCCACTTCTGCAGAGTACCACAGTGGTTTCTTCCCTTTTTTGTTTTTGCTAACAAGCCGACTGCAATTTCCTGTGGCCTTCAATAATGCTTCCTTTAATTCCATTTCTCCTGGACTCCCTTTAAACTCCTCCAGTCTGATAATGACTCCCGTCACACAAAATCTCATTTCAGAAAAATCTGTTTTTTTAAAGTCTAAAACTTTTGTTTTTGTGTGGTGCGGCTCCATCCCTGTCCTTATATTAAACCACACTGGCTGGTGATCACTAGATCCCAAATTTTCACCTACAACAACGTCCGATACCAAACCTCCATTTGTGAGTATTAAATCCAATATGGCCTCTTTACGGGTCGGCTCCTCAACTACTTGTGTTAGAGATAATCCCAGTAAGAAGTTTCGAATATTTTTACTCCTGGTGCACCCAGCTATTTTGGTTTTCCAGTTCACATCAGGAAGATTAAAGTCCCCCATGATAATAAATTCCCCCTTCATTGCCATTTTGGCTATTTCCTCAACCAGCAGATTATCTAGCTCTTCTACCCAGGGGGTCTATAGATCACACCTACACGAGAAACTGTATGATTGCCAAATGTTAGCGTAACCCAACCTGACTCTATGTTCACCTCGCTCACTTTTATTTGGTTCGTTTTATGTTGTTTTTCACATACAGGGCCACTCCTCCTCCTTTCCTACCTTCTGTCTTTTCTATATAAAGAGTATCCCGGTATTGTTCTGTCCCAGTTATTTTTCTCACTGAACCATGTCTCAGTAACCGCCACTAAATCTACTTTTTCAGCTGCCATCATTGCCTCCAGTTCATTGATTTTATTGACTAAACTGCGAGCATTTATAGACACGACTCTGAGCTTGTCATTTTTTACCTCGCATGTTGCTTGCACCCTCCGATTTAGTTTTGGGGACAATCGGGCAGATTGTTTTTTACCCTTTTGTCCCCCCCTCCTAGTTTAAATATTCCTTTGTGAAACCTTTGAACTTCTCACTGAGAACATATGTTACCCTATGAGTAAGATGCAAATCATCTTTTTTATACAGTTCCTTTCTGCTCCAATTAGAGCTATCATGGGACACAAAGCCAAATCCTTGCTCTCGACACCATTCCCGAAGCCACAAATTGAATTCCCTATTGCGCATCTGCCTATGTTGAATGTTATGCACAGGCAAAACTTCAGAGAATGACACAGTGGACGCAATCTGCTGTATTTCACCTCCAAGAACACAAAAATCTTCCTTAATCTCAGAAACCTCATTGCTAGCCAAGTCATTTGTCCCTAGATGGACTAGAACGTCCACTTCCCCTTGTTGCTTTGCTTGTTTGACAATATTGAGAATACGTCTCTTGTCTCTACGAGCAGTAGCCCCAGGAAGACATCTCACCAAACCACTACTCTCCAGCTCAACACCTCTTATGATAGAATCACCCAGCAACAATTGCCTTCTATCAAGTCCCACCTTTTCATTTTTGTCCTTGGTTGCAGTGCTGCATACCTTAGGCATAGTGGATGGTGGTTCCTCAACTATGGTGTCTGAGCCTACATCCGTCTTACCACTACACTCTGAAAGTGCCTCAAAAGAATTAAGAAGAGCCACAGATTGTGGGACATGCTTTCTATCCACAACGCTAAGTCTACCAGATCCTACAGTAGTCCATCTGCCGCTCCTAGGAGGCCTCTGTGGCAGTGGCTTTGTAACACTCATAGCCTGAGTTTCGCTAACAGATAATTTACAAATCTCAGACTTCAGGCACTTTCCTGCTGCAATAAAGAGAACTGCCTACATATCAGGCACACTCCAAACCTCCAAAAATTGGATCTAAAAACAAATGTATGACAGCTCTTACACTGGACCAAGCCTGCCATTTATAAAAGAATGGATTTAAACCCAGCAAATCTTACCTTTTTGTAGGTTTTCTACCTCATGTCAAACCTCAGACTACCTCTAGAGTATCTCCAGAAGATCTCATTTAAGTGTTCACTTTGAAGGCTTGACAAGCTCAATTAGCAAGCTAATATCCCCAACCTTTATATAGTCACCTAAGTACACCTCCCCCCGCAAAGAGTGGACAAGCTAAACCTATTAGCAAATACCACCCAATTGTATGCTAATCAGTATGAAAATGAGTCACCAGCCTAACCTAATTTACTCACCAGACCTAACTTAAAACCTTAAGATGAATAGAAAAGATCTGTTTGAAATCAAAATCACTCACCTGAAGATCTCCTCTAAGTGTTCACTTTGAAGGCTTCACTTAGAGGAGATCTCTAAGATCACAAAGTCTAACCGCTCATTCAAAGCATCTACCTCGGACAAAAAACATTTGCACCAAATGTGAACAAATGAGGAATCTAAAACCAAAAAGAAAGTGGTAGGCGCCCCTGCTTGTACTGCCACCAATTCTCCACAGCCAACCAGAAATCAGTGGTTTCCCCCAAACCAGTGTGTCAAGATTACAAACAATACGTATCTGGCGGCGCGATGGTAGTCTCTCTTGGATCATATGGTGGTTCACTTATGGTATATCATCCATATGGGTATCCTAAAAAAGAAGCAGATAATATAATAGTGCAGAGCGAATATATAGTGTGAAATACAAATTAAAATCCACTCCTCCCACTCACAAATAAGGAGCCCCAACACTGGCTCTGAGTGGGTAGATGCAGTCGGGTCCTTTGCTTCTATATTCAAAAAGGTGACCCACACCTTTTAAATGTAAGGATCTTCTTTCAATTGCGGTATATGTGAAAACATAAAAACAGGCGATCTTCCTTGTGCAGGTCCACTGATAGTGAAGTGGATGAAATTTACACAAAGGGTTAACTCACATTTGGTGGAGCTTATAGCCAAGCTCTAGCTGGAAACACCTATGGACTTATTAAAGGTTAAGTCCATGAAAACCCTTAGGATTCCAAAACTCCGGGGACTTGTGCAGATAGAAAAAAAAATATTAAAACATAAAATTAAAATAAACCTGGCACAGCCAGGTAACCAGGACGCGTTTCGCCACGTGTTGTGGCTTCCTCAGCTGGTTTACAGGTAATGCCGAACGAATTCTATATATAATGTCCTTCTGTTTGGTGAAATAATTTTTTGGTGTTCCAATCAACAGGTGGCGTGTGTTCCACGCCTCCAGTAACACTGTTCCTGTGTTCCAAGCGGCTCCGCCATCTTACGCATGCGCTTTAACAGCGCTTGCGTTCCACAGTGCACGTCACACTGCGATTCCGGCCAGTCCGTGTGTTTCACAATGTCCACCATCAGCGCAACGACAAGGATGGATCCCCCATTCCCTCTCTTTCCTCCTAACAGTATATATACCGTAACTATCCTTAATGCGTGGAATATGGTGTAACTCTTGTCGGGGGGGGGGAGAGGTTATAATTAGACCTTAACATGGCTAATAGTGTTGAAAACATTTAAAGAAACTTCCCCAACTCCACATTTTATGCGAACTTGGATGGATACACACATATGATTGTGGCTATAAAAAATATATTATGTATAAAATAACATATATGTGAAATATATCAAGGGCGAACATGTTTATTGTAAAAACATGATTAAGTGAATATACCAAAGTATAAATATACTCTGTTATATAAACTATGTGAATGACATAATCGTGTGATTTATAAATCGGAACATGCTTATTTGAAAACATGAATCCGTGTAAAGGTACCAATAAACCTAGTGGATATTATGCAGTTGTTCATGCTTGAAAACTGTAAAATTAAATAAAATAAATCACTGCACTCAATATATTGAAGAGGCAATATGTAGTATCCAACTTTCTTTCAAATGTGGAGTGAGAGGAGCCTCAGATCCCATTAAAGTGAATGACCTCAAAATCATCATTTAATCCATTCGGCACTAATGTGCCATTTTCAAAAAAATGTCTCATGTCTTCCCTTCCTAACTTATTAGGTAGATCCTCTTTGATCTCTACTTTCTTAATCTTTCTTACAGCCCAGAATTTTACACCTATGGGAGAGCTATTGTGATGTACTTTGCAATGAAGAGAGACTGAATGTTTTTCGTAACCATTTTTGATATTTCTGGCGTGTTCGGCTATTCTGATGTTAAGGGCCCTTTTCGTACGTCCTTTATAACCCAGGCCACAAGGGCATTCTAACATATAGATAAAAAAATTTGAGCAACAATTTAAAATACCACCTATTTTAACAATTTTATTCGGTTTACGATTGAAATATGAACCGATCTGTATTTTTTTATTTCCAGTGGACCTACAGGCCAGACACAAACCGCACTGATAAAAACCCTCCTTAAGCCAAAATGATTCTTTATAATGCCGTCCTTTTTTTGGTTTTACTATGGACTAGATTAGATTTAATTTTTTTCGTCCCTCTAAAAACTACTCTCGGGACTGTCCCTATATATTCTTTTAAATGTACATAATTTCTAAGAATGGGCCAATGTTTTTTTAGGATTTTTTTGATGGTTTTTCCTTTATTATTGTAGTCACAAATAAAACGGACTACTTCTTTCACTTCCTTGATTTTAGGAGTGAATTGCTTCAATATAAACCTGTCTCTTTGTGCTACATTAAAAATTATGGTATCTAGATCTAATTCTTTATATCCTTTCTCTAAAATCTTTTTTGAGGGTGTAGGCTTGTTCTCTAAAAGTTTCTTTATCTGTGCAGTTGCGCCTTAATCTGATAAACTGTCCCTCAGTTACACCCTTAAGCCATGGAGAGTGGTGACAACTAGTTTGATCGATGGAAGTGTTCTTGTCCACATCTTTAAAGAAGGTTCTAGATTTAATTTGTTCTCCCTCTATAAATACCTCTAAATCCAGAAAATTAACTTTCTCTGGACTCCAATGGTTATCTAATTTAATGCCCCATTCTGGACTATTAAAACCGTCAAAGAGTCGTAATTCCTCTTCTTCCCCTCTCCAAATGAAAAATACATTGCCTATATATAGCGCTTATAGGTATGGATCCTCCCTTGCGCCCAGCTACGCGAACCGTAGACGAACCTGGTCTTCTAGGCTGCCATATATAGGTTGGCGTAGCTGGGCGTAAATTTGGTACCCATCGCTGTACCCTTGCGTTGGACATAGAAGTCCTGTTTGAATTTAAAATAATTATTTAAAATAAATTTGACGCTTTCCAAAATAAACGACGTATGGTCCGTGCTGATTGAGTGAGTGGGTTTTAAGTATTTCTTCTTCCAGCTTGACTAGACCTAGTTCATGGGGTATACAACTGTATAGTGCATTAACGTCGCATGTGACCATAATGTCACCCTTTTGCCCGTCATTTTCTTTCAATATTTGCAACATATTTATAGTGTCTAACGGTTGAAGGGGTATATCTACGTACTCTGATAGGCGGCTAGTTATTGATTCTATACCCGCCACTATGGGTCTGCCCAGAGGTTTTAATGTTTTTTTGTATTTTTTCGGGAGGATATAGAAGTGTGGTGGTTTAGTAAATTCCATAGATAGGAATATTTTAAATTAGTTAGAATTTGAATACTTATCAACTCTCCTGAAGGAGAGATGTTAATCTGGATCTTATATCTTTAACCGGGTCCACTTTTAATTTACTGTAGGTGGAGTCATCATTTAACCACTTCAATGCTGAGGACGCGCTGAGCGCGTCCTCAGCATTACCGCTGGTATGCGGAGGACGCGCTGAGCGCGTCCTCCCATTGGGGTCAGCGTTCGGCCGGGTTCCGGCCGATCGCTGGCCCCCCCGGTGCGGGCTGACATCCTCGATGTCAGCCGCGCATCCGGGACCGCAGCTGCCGGAATTAGGTGTCATCGCGGCAGCGCGATGACACCTAATTCAGGCGCCCCCCCCCCGCATGTGCGGAGGAGGCGCCTGAAAGGGAGGGGGGGAGGTCCTTCGGACCTCTCTCCCTTCCGATCGGCGGCTCTGCGGGGGTTAACCCAGGCATCATTTGGAAGGGCACAGCCTGCCCTTCCAAATGGTGCCTGGCATTAACCCCTGGGGAGCTGGATCGCGAATCGGCGCTGAAAAGCGCCGGTTCGCGATCCTTTCCCGGAGCTGGCCGACATCTTGGATGTCGGCCAAGCCTCCGGGAACTCCCCCTGAGGACTGGCGTCATCGTGCGTAGCACGATGACGCCAGTCCTGGACTTAACCCCTAACTGCCACCAACTGTGGAGATAGGGAGTTCCAATGAACTCCCTATCACCCGATCCGTGGCAGTTAGGGGTTAATGTTTGGTATGGTTGGATCGGCCAGAGCATGGCCGTTCCAACGATACCAAACATGAAAGTGAAAAAAGTTTGTCAAAAAATGAAAAATAAAAAATAAAAATTTAAAAAAATTATAAAAAAAAAAAACCTTTTTTTTTCTTTTTTTTGGTTTGTTAATGCAGCAATATTGTTCCCATTTCAATTAGAATGTGAACAATGATGCTGCACTAACGATTTTTGTATGCGGTGCGTTTGTTAAAAATAGTGTAATTTTCCCCAAAAAAAAAATGTAACGAGACCCCATCTCTAATTTTTTTAACAAGCGCACCCCATACAAAATATAACCGCAATTGCTCGCATGTTAAAATGTGAAAAAAAAACACTACACATTGTAAATTATTGAAAATACATATTTTATTGCATTTTTTGTTATAATATACAGACCTGACATAACGTATACATATAATAATGACATATTATGAATCTACCGAGTCTGACGGAAAGAACGATATATAATATGTCTGGGTCATATACTAAAATAAGCCTTCAAAACACGTTTAAACATGATGAGCAAAACCGGTAAAAATGACCTCAGCACAGGGGCGGGAAAAGCCTCAGCAGCGAAAGGGTTAAGATACGGGATACTTCCTCCTTATACGATTCTTTTGACAAAATTACAATCCCGCCGCCCTTATCGGCGGGCTTTATAACTATATTAGGGTCTCTCTGAACGTTCAAGGCTATATGTTCCTCTTTGGTGAGATTATGGTTATTTATTTTGGTTGACATTTTCTCTATCCCTCATAACTAGATTTTCAAACACTTCTTTCATCCGAAACCATATGTCGTGGAAAAAACTTTGATTTATTTCTTAAAGTGGTATGAGGAGTTGGGGTGGGGTTATGCATAACATCTCTTTCTGCTGGTTGTTTTAGAAAATATTTTTTTAAACTGAGTTTTCGTTTGAACCTTTTTGTAGGTCAATATAGACCCCAAATTTGTCTAACTGATTAATGAGGAATCTGTTTGCTGCAGCTGAAAACCTTTAAAGATATCAAATACTCAACTCTCATCATATGGACAGAATGGCGGCTCAATCCACTGCTGGGAGCAGAGCGAGACTGTCCAAAAAGTCAGCAGTCTCACTCAGCAGTCCAGCAGGATTTCGGGAGAGGCGAGATCCCACAAGTCATGTGACCTGGCAGCAAAAGCCTCCATGGAGTTCTAAGGATGCTCATGACAGCGCTTAAGTGGTGGCCCAGGCATCATGGAGCCTAGCAGCCACTATATGACAGGCTGCTGGACTCTGCCGGCACCATAATCTACAGGTTAAACCGGGACGCAAAGGTTAGATTTGAACATGTAAATTTTAACCTTTGTGTCCCCGTTTGGCCTGTAGGAAGCTGATGGGGGCCTTGATATGTGGCTTTTAGGAGTACTTGGCAAGTGTCCATTGTGTATGCAAATGTTACATAAAGACTAGACTTGCGTATTGGGGTATCGGAGTCTGTCGCCTCCTGCACACCCTCAAATGTCTCCGGCCCCAGGAAGTCATACAGCTCTCGTTCGTAGTCCGATAGATCTGCATTCTCTGCTGGGCCTCCGCCGGTGATATTGGAGCGCGTGACCCTGACAACCTTGTGCTTCACGTCAAAGTAAGTGTAAAGGACACAAGAATTACAATATTAATTTCTGGAATCTTTAGATGTTATATCTATTACTACGTTTAGTACACGTGTGTAATCTAAAGTGAGCCATTGCATCTGTTAATTTCGATGGATTCAGGATGCACGAATGTGTGATCCATCTGCTTTCTACAAGCAATGACAAGTTTACATCGGTTTTCGATTTAAAGCTATTACCACCATGAGACCTTCTATGCCTTCCACGTGACTGGAGGACCTTGAATCCGCAGGGTGTACAGGTACGCCCCTTTTGTCTTCAATGAGCCATCTCAGCCCCTCCACACAGCCAGTGCGTGCATCATGCTGTTGGCTGCAGAAACATGGTCTGAACTCGGTCTGCTTCCTGCAGCCAATGATGCGTTTCACACTTTGGTCTGATTCACACTGATACTCATACGCTTGTATATTTGTACATATACGCAATATTCAATTTTGCTCTTGCGTTGTTTGATTCATCTGTACATGCAGGCCACACCATTGCCATGACAATCCTTTTTTTTCAAAGTTTTCAGTTAAAAGTTTAAAAATCTCTTCTGTAGTTCTTGTTTCATATTTATTGCATCAGTGTATTTGTTCTTAAATGCCTTGCTCAAACTCCTCAAACAAAACGGCGTATTGGATTTTAATTAGGGTTGCACCGATACTAGTATTGGTGCCAATACCGGGTACTGCAGGAGTACTTGGTACTCGTGCAGTACCCCCGATATTTCCCCTGATACCGGAAGCCGGCATTGAGCCGCGTTGCCGGCATCCGATGGGCTGGGGCGGCTGTCCAAATGCTCTATCGGCATCTGGACAGGCCCTGCAGCTGCTGTCCGCGATCATACTTACCTTCCTGAGCGATGCCGGGAAAGTCTTTGCACATGCGCTAGTTGGAAGGCCCCCCGCCGCGATCACGTGGTCCCACGTGATCGCGGCTGGGGGCCTTCCAACGAGTGCACGCGCAGAAACTTTCCCTGCGTCGCTCAGGAAGGTAAGTATGAAAGCACGCGGAGAGCAGCTGCAGGGCCTGTCCAAATGCCGATAGAGCATTCGGACAGGCACCCGGAGCTCTCCGTTCATGCTTAACTTCCTGAGCGACGCCGGGAAAGTTTCCGCGCGTGCGCTCATTTCAAGGCCCCCAGCCGCGATCACTTGGGATCACGTGATCGCGGCTGGGGGCCTTCCAATGAGCGCACGGGCAAAGACTTTCCCGGCGTCACTCAGGAAGGTAAGTATGAAAGGAGAGTGCCAGGTGAGGTAGGGCTTGGCATATCCATGAGCTAGGGCTGGGCATATCCATGAGCTGGGGCTGGGCATATCTATGAGAGCTGGGGGCAATATCCATGAGTGGGGGGCATATCCATGAGCTGGGGGTATATACATGTGAGCTGGGGCATTTTTATATGCGGTCTGTTCTTGGAAGGCATTCACATGACATAAAATAAAAGTATCTGTACTCGGTATCGGTACTCGTACTCAGTCTTAAAAAAGTGGTATCAGTGCATACCTAATTTTTATAAATGTCTCAATACCCCTGTCATGGCAACAAAAGATCTCAAATAGCCGGTAAATAATTGACTATATGGCAACACTAGCCAGGAGGAGGGTTAATGCTCGGCTGAATAATTTGTGAGGTTTAAATTCTTGTTCTCAATGTATCCATATGCACCAGACCTCAATATTTTGGTGCAAACAAAGTAGGTAGTAGAAATCAAGAGCATGAGCAAACCACAAGGAAAAGCCCAGTTTACAAACATCCAAGACTGCTTGAACTATACAAAGACGGTGTGTTTTTTTTTTTTTTTAATACCTGCTTGTAATGGTTATGCCTCACTCAACCAATAGAAAGCACTCAGCATTAGTGCATGAATAGACTGTGTCTTGTCATGTCATCTTGATCAGCATCATACTAGTCCAATCGAGTTGCAGCATCATAGTGTTGCTGTAGAAGCCTATGTGGAGTTTGTGCTGAGCTCCACGTACATGCTGGTATTCGGCTATAATATGCCTTGTGTTTCCATATCCCTATATGGATGGCAATGGCAGAGGGTAAAAAACATGGCAATTTTACTTGCCAAGTTGCCCGAAAATGAACTGGAGTGGGCGTTCATTAAATATTCTTTGGCAATACCGTACACATGACCTCCGTTCACCACCACATATTCTCAAAAGGACCTACAGAAACGCCAGCTTTGCGCATTAAATATAACAAGCTGTCAGTTGCTGTTATTAAAATGTGAAGAAACGAACAATAGATATAACACATAAAGGGAACTATGAGTTGCTGTTCAGATGTTTAACAAAATTTTAAATTGCCAAAGTCATCTGTAAAAACAGGAAAAAACTGTATTTAAGAGTTTATGGTGTCTAACGCACCTGTAAACTCCTTGTGAGTGGATAAACATTTGTATTGGGAGCTGATCTACTTGCCTTGGCTGCAAGTTAGTATCTACAACATGCTGCAATGTATTTCCATAAGTTATTGGCTGGTTTAAATCTTCTCAAAGATGTTATCACCTAGTCGAAGAGTGGCAGAGTAGTCAATATCAAAATATAACGGATTAATACCTTACATTCCGCTATAGTCGGCCCGTTTATCTTAATGCTAGTAAATATTTGTCATACCCTGGATGTTTTTAAAAAATAAAACCTAACCAATGAAGAGTAAAGCTATCATATAAAAATAGGGATACCTAGCCAGGTAACCATCTCATAGTAGAATTTACGTAGTGTCAAATAAAAGTTAGTATCACACAATGATGGTGTTGGCTGTGTGTACGTGTGTCCAGATCAGTAAAGACAAAAAACAATAAGTTATACTAACCAAGTAACAGTAGTATACATGTGTACTGTATAATTAATAATGTGGATATGCACAGATGAAGGTTAAAAAAATGCTATATTTAATATAGTTATATTCTGAACATTAATTGGGTACATAAAATAAGCAGAGTATATATGAGAATGATGAAACCCATTAAAAGGACAGCTAAATAAGTCATTGCAGATCTAAATGGATTAATGATCTAAGATTGATCCTAAATATATATATATGTGTAAAGTGGTTACTAAATAAGTAACCTATGTCCAGCGGTGTGGAAATTTAAAAGAAATCTACTTGTCCAATGGACTAAAGTGGTAGCCTGATCTACTTGTCTCCAATGACAATCTACATGTCCGGATAAGAAAATAATTTCAACAGAATAGCATTAGATCTTTATTATTAAAGGAACACTCTAGGCTAACCCCCCCCTTTTTTTTTACATTAAAATATACCTATTCCCTACCTAGTTATTCAGTGTGTGTGTATGTGTATATATATATATATATTTATATTTATATTTATTTATTTATGTAATACCCTAAAAAACACTTGTTTCCAACGGCGTCTTTTTTATTTTTTTTATACTCCCCTTCCTCCTCTTCTGCTCCCATCCTGTTACAGCTTGAACTTGGCTAATGGTTTACGTAAGAAGCGCGCATGCGCGCCTCTCACGTAAGCCAGCCAATCAGCAGGCTTCCTCTTCTTTGATTAGTGTTACGCGCAAGAGGATGCGCGCAACACTAATCGCAGACTATGCTGGTGGCTCGCTCCCGCCAACTACTGTGGCGAGTTGGCGACGATGAAGCTGAAAGCGCGATGACGTTTCCAAATTGGCAATAGTCGGCAGAAGTGGGAAATATGAATCCCGCTCTGCTGACTGACAGCTGGGAGGGCGGAGTAAAGTCCTCCGCGTCTCTCAGCTGTTTTAGCCGATCGGTTGAGCGGAGGGAGGGGGGAAAGACCAGGGCATCATGACCACCTAAAAAAGCTTAGGTGGTCATGTTGCCTAGAGTATCCCTTTTAACTACAAAAGCACAAACACAGGTATTTAGTTTAAATACAACACTTACTGCATTGCAGTTTTCTCACACTCCTACAACTCACACGTTACAGTTCACAGTAATGTGCTGTGTGAATGAATGAGCGTATCACACAGCAATAAATCTCCCAGTATTGTGCAGTGCAATGCAGTACAATGCAATTCAGGTTTAATTATAATATAAATAACATTAATATATAATAAACATTGATGTTTTTTTACTCATAATCGTGTTTTTCATACTTTCTAGCATCAATTGTATCAATGTTGAACAGTTTTTTCTCTAAAAGACACAATTTTACAAAACTTCTTAGTGTAACACTGTTGTACAAAAGATATTTTTATAAAAGGCGAATGCAACAAACTCACAAAGGTAGAGCCACCCTGGCTCTATATTGTAGGCAGATGGACTTTTTTGTCGGCCGTCCACAGCCTCCTCTTAGAAACAGACTTCCATGAACTTCCTTTTATGTAAAGTAAATGCACATAGCGCTGCGGAATATGCTGGCGCTTTATAAATAAAGAATAATCCTAATAGCGTAATTCAGTAGATTACATACTGTATAAGTAGGACCATATATATAGTATAACTCACGTGATTATGAGTCTGAAGTGGCTCTCCTTAAACTGCTTTTTTTTTTTTTTTTTTTTTTAGAGGTACAACCAAACCCATAGGATGACTGGCACTCAAATTTTCTTTAAAGATGAACAGTTTTATTAAAAAAAAACAAACGCGTTTCGGTGATGCACAGATCACCTTTTTCGTTCCGTTTCCTAGGTTGAAAATCCAGTTAATTTCTGCTTTCCCTATGAATTTCTCAATTTCCACCTCTCCAACCAAATTCATAGGGAAAGCAGAAATTAACTGGATTTTCAACCTAGGAAACGGAATGAAAAAGGTGATCTGTGCATCACCGAAACGCGTTTGTTTTTTTTAATAAAACTGTTCATCCTTAAAGAAAATTTGAGTGCCAGTCATCCTATGGGTTTGGTTGTACCTCAAAAAAAAAATAAAAAAAAGCTCAAAATACTTTACTTTTTTCAGAGTCCTTCTGGGTTCAGAGCTTGTTTATTCTTAAAATGTAACGGAACACTGTGGTTCTCACACTCTTTCCTGATATTTCTGATGTGTTCTTGGATACGTATGTTGAGGGGTCTGGTGGTTCTTCGCACATATTTCAAGCCACGTGGGCAAATAAGTATATAGGTGTCATTCCTCGTGAAGCATGTGATAGGTCCTGTAATTCCTTCTATTTGAGTGATAATTTGCTTCTTACCTCTTGTGTTTTGGCAGTTCAAACAATTTCCACATTGATGAAATTCCTTCTTTATATTGTAGTAATTGTCCTTCACTGGGTTTTTCTGCCTGTGACCGTGTGCCAGTTTCATTTTTAGGTTGCTTACGCCTCTACAAATTATTTGGGGTTTTCTCGGGTAGGATATCTTTTAAGAGAGGGTTCTTTCTTAAAATCGGCCAATATTTCTTTAAAGTTTTCCTAATCGATTTATTTTGGCCACTATATGTGAAGATGAAAGATACGTCTGTAGTATAGACAATAGAAGATCATAGTGTTATACTGTAAAACAGTGTTATAACACGCTGCCCCTGCTAGAATTACTCTCACAGGGCTTTAGAAGTTTTAGCGCACATAACGTTACCCCTCCTTTGGGTGCTTGTTATCAGAAGCCCAGGGTACTGTCTTGTGGGAATATTCCTCCGCCAGACTCCATGTGCCGCCGCTGCCCACGAGATGAATATCAAGGCTCCACTCAAGGAAGGATTCAGTCAGGAATCAGGTAAAGAAAAAATATTCCAGAACAGAAATACAGAATTTTTCTGTATCATTTTGCTGTACGTTGTTTGGAGGGGACGATTCTGAGATCTACAAGGTTATTATACCATTGTTTGCTTCTTATCTTGGGAAAGAGCACAATTTCTGTTTGTTGTGACGTCTGTAGTATATTCTGAATTCCTTTTTTTTTTTTTTCAATAAGGCAGCTGTTTCTGTATTTTTCACTTCTGTTCTTTTTGAGTGTGTCTAGGTCATACCCCTTTTCTATGAAGTCATTTCTCAGTTTAACGGTGTGTCTTGTAGGCTTATAAATCTGTACAATTCCTTCTAATCCTTAGGCATTTTCCTTTGGGGACCCCATCTAGCCATTGGGGCAGGTGGCAACTCAATGTCTCAATGAAACTATTCATCAACTTTCTTGAAAAAAGTTTCTTTATCTGGTTATTTTGTATAAATATGTTTAAATCCAAGAAGTTGATCTTCTCTTGACTCCATGTGGTTGTCAACTTTATGCACCGATTGTTCTGGTCAAATTGCATCAGGAATTCTTGCAATGTGTTTTTACCTCCTCTCCAACTTAAAAAAATATCTTTTTGTAACCAACTAGATTGTCTTTATACATCGATAAAAAGGATTCCTTCCAAAATGCCATAAATAGGTTGGCATAAGAAGGGGCAAATCCTGTCGCCATTGTGTTGCCGTTCAACTGTAGACAAGTCGTTTTAAATAAAAATAATTGTTCTCTAAAATCAAACGCATCCCCTTTAGAAGAAAAATAATCTGTTCTGGCTGTAATGTATCAGCCTGTTTTAAAAAATATTCTGTAGCTTCAATACCATATTCGTGTGGAATGATTGTGTACAAGGATTGCACATCGCTGGTTACTAGATACAGTCCTTTTTAGAATATTCAAAATTTCTGTTGTCTTTGAGGTGGACCATTGTATTTGTTACGTGAGGTTGAAGCAGATGATCCAAATATTCTGAGACTCCACTAGAGACTGAACCAACTCCTGAAATTATTGTTCTTCCGGGTGGTCTATTTATATCTTTGTGTCTTTGGTAAGAAGTAAAATACTGGTGTTCTTGGATGTTCTAGCTTCAAATACTTATATTCATTGTTGTTCAAAATTCCCAACTTTTGGCCTTGTTCTAAGTATCCTGCAAACCTTTGCTTAATTTCTTCTGTAGGGTTCTTGTTCAGTTTCTTGTATGTGCTGGTGTTCCCTAAATTCTGTTAGCCTCTTCTTTATAGTACGATGCTGACATGATCATTGGTCCTCCTCCCTTATCAGCCGGCTTGATCTCAATTTTATCATTCAACGTCAGCTTTTTAAGGGCTTCTCTTTCTTGTCGCGTCAGGTTATTGGATGTCGTAGTTGTCTTCAATGTGACCAAGTCTGTCATCATTTGTTCGAAGGTGGTGATTTCCTGTGAGATGAGAGATTTAGGGAAAAAAGTGGGCTTTTCTTTAAGATTTGTGTGTTGATAAAAATAAGTAGTAGTGGATCTTTCTACAGGATTTTTTTAAAAATATTTAAGTCTATGTAAAAGTTGAAAAGGTCCATATTGGCTGTAGGGGCAAATTTCATGCCTGTCTTCAAAAGTCTGGTCTGGGCATCTGTAAGTGAAGTACTAGTTAGATTATATATCCCTCTGTCCTGCTTTGTTTCTCCTTTTGGCTGGCTGTCCACTGGATCCGTAGTCGGACGACCAACTTTTTCGTCAGACCATGGACGACGTTGCTCGTCCGACCATGTTCCATTAGGGTTGTCCACTGCCAGCGACCATGGACGTTCGATGTCTGCCGTCGTCTGCCAGTGACTGACAACCGGTATCGTCCACTACGTGCGATCTGTCGTGCGACCACGGATGATCGCAGATCAAATCAGAGGTGGAGTGCAGAGGCTGCCAAAACCAGAATGAACTGGTTTTGTATATAAAACCAGAACATCTTGTTTTTGAAACACTCAGTTCTTTGAGAGAGGGAGAATGGACATGAATATGGATCCAGACGAGTTGGTGATAATGGCAGAAAATCCATACCTGATACATCGTCAGCTGAAGCGAAAACGCCGGTTCTGGGTGAACCTGATATTGGTGAAAAAGAGCCGATTAGACGAGTTCCACCATTTGCACGACAAACTCTAGAAAGACGCTGCAAAATTCTTTGATTATCGGATGAGTCTGGAGACTTTCACATGCATTTTGGATGCGATTCGGCCATCTATCATAAAGTCTTCAGATTTCAGAGACCCAATATCACCTGAGGAACGGCTTACTGTCACGCTTCGGTACATTACTTTAATTTTGAAATATCCGCTGTACTTTATTGCCTTCATGTATATATTAGGGATGCACCGATACCACTTTTTGTAAGACAGAGTACAAGTTTTTTTATTTTTTTCAAGTTCTCACTGATCCGGATTACTGGTACTTTTATTTAATGTCATGTGATACTTTCCAATAAATAATTTAGGACTTTGCTGAAAGCTTGTCCAAATTATGTTGATATTGAAATGTATGGCCAGACACCCCATTTACCCACTGCACAGCCTAAACAGACACCAAACCTCATCTCAGATATATATGTATACCCACTCAGATACATGTATACTTACAGACCTCAGACCAGATATACCCACAGACCTCACTAGTATCGGTGCATCCCTAGTATATACGTATACAAGACATGATGCGTGTGCATATATGATACATAATAAAAATAAAATTACAGGCACTACAGTGGTGGTATATAAACAGGATTTTTTATTTTTACAAACTGTAAAAAGATTTGTTATAAAATTTTAGATATATATTTTCAGTTTTTTTTTTTTTAATAAAGTAATTAAACATAATATCTAAATATTAATATAAACATTTAGGACATAGTGTCCTCCATTTCGGACCCCAAAGAGCCATAGTATTCTGTCAAAGCAGGGGTGAAAAATGTCTCTAAACACGGTGGTGTGGTTTCTGGTGGAGCTGCAGGACTTGCTGGTGGTAGATTGATAGCTTCAATCTTGGAGGCCGGACAAAGTGTCGCTTTCTGAGGATGGTGGCGGGTGGCAGCCGCTAGTTGTTCCTCAACATCGATCACCGTCAATAATTTCCGACGCACTGCAGTGTGCCGGTCAAGGAACGCAACCATGCTCATACAAAAATGGTAGTTACTATACTATAATGTATATAATTTCATTTTCTAGGCTAGCCTTGCTGTACAGTATTCGCTGATTTCCGTTATGGTGGGCACATCGATTCATGGGCATCTTTGAGTCCAGAGAGCCACTTTGATTTTTACCAGTCACCGCATATATAGATCATAATTCTATTGTCTTATATTTGGTTGGTATTCTACACTATCATTGATTTCGCTACTGGTGACCTTACTATATATACTCCTATACTTTAGGAGCAACTAGATAACAGACTGTTTCCACTTATGCACATTGTAAGTCTTCATATTGTTATCCAAAACAAAGTACCAAACAAAGTACCAAACAATGGTCGACAATCCCTTCTCTCAAGGGATGTTTCCTTGAGACAACACTCCCTGAGCAGGACTAAACCTATAAGAATGAATTCAACAAAAAAAATGTATAATGACCAGCGAACAGACCAGAAGGATCAGTCCCTGTTTATCTGGGAGCGGCAAAACCAATGGCAAAATTGCCTTTATTGAATGACTACGAGACATTCCCAAATACCAACTAAAAACAACAAATACACATTGGCATGGTGAGGGGAAAATAGAGATATAATAGGAACGGATGATCAAAAGATTGCAAAAATATGGTATAAGACCCAAAACCATGGGTGTATGTAACAATCAATTGCAGAGTGACCAACAACTTCTAGGGGCTAAATTCCCAAACAAAAGGACCGCATCCAAAAACCAGGATGGAAAATAGGCACATGAGTCCAATCACATATGAGCAGCTGTCCCTAGAAATATTATTCAGATTCTGCTCTGACCCTCACCTAATGCTTACGAAACAAACCGCATTAAAATCAACAAGATTATACACTCGGCTCAACATATGTTTCGCCGGTGAAGACCGGCTTCATCTGGAGCGAAAATTGAATGGTTTGTAATAGGTATTGATCTCCCTCCTTAAAAAGGTTCAGTCTGATTAGGTTGACCAATGAAAAAAGAACTTCTATAATTAATAAGGGGTTTCATGTGAATGACATAATGTTTGCAGCTGATGCTGATAGATTAGAACTACTAATGAGTTGTCTATATTGAATCACATGTCAGTAGAGACCCAATAAACAGTGAGACTAAATAAACATGTGTAAAGTGAGGAGCTTTGCCAAATGCTGCACACATATAAATGAAAGAATGCTCATGAAATTCAGAAAAGTAACTGCGAAGCAGCCACAGAGCCAATAAAGATTGCTGCTGCGCAACATAGAGGGTGTATATACATCGCTGCTCGACAGGATGCCGAACGTAAATTACACAGTGTTCTCATCTCTTAAAGCTGATAGGCTACAAAGTGGCCAATACCATGAATGAGAGGTCACGTGGTCTAGTTCTTCCAATGGCATGTCGATGTTTACAAAAGAAAGTTGTAAAGAGTCATGAGTTATCAAGAAAAATAGCGAATCGTAGCTGGCAGTGCCAAATACGGGATAGATCCCTAACTTCCTGACTTAAGCAACAGGTTAAATCGACATGCCCAAAAGACTGTGGCTTCCCTTTTCAAATTATATTGTACCGAAGGATTAAGATTCATCCACTGCAGAGTATAAGGTACCACGTGGTGTGCCTCCGCCCATAAGGCATCGATGCCCACGCGATCAGCTCCTGCCCCGAGTATAAGACTTATACACCGACACAACTATCCTCCAAAATAACGAGGACAATGGGTCATATACAAATGATTCTGGTACACGATGGTACAACTAACATGATCTGAAAAGATACCTTACTACCTATCAGACATATAATTGTGGTGACACCTAACAAATCTTAAAGCATGATTGCTACAAATATAAACATTGAAGGCTAGAAGGTTGATAAGTGCCAATATGATGGGGGGTTCAAAGACTAGCTATAATCGCTGATGTATTAAGGACCGCAATTCACATAATGCCCAGATGTTTATAAAACAAGTATAACTGGAGGGGGCATCTAGAACGGCCTATCCTATTAATGCGGGTTGTGGAGGAAGCTGTTACCAGGAAAAATGGAAACACATAGGTCAGAGTCTCCCCCACTAAACAGTTGCGTGTAAATATGTGCACTTGCGTATGTGATAGAAAAGTATGACACCTTGTGTCCTGGCAGGATTGTGGATATTGTGCCATTGTTGGCTACCAAATATATGAGGAATGATAAGATGGCTATTTTAATTAGACCAAAAGGCTACTACTCGCTATATAACATAGATGAGAAATCTAATATTTTAAAGAAAGCTATGCCAATTAAGTTAATAGTCAATATCGTCATATTGAGTAAGCCTATAAATGCTGCAATACATTGATCCATTTAGATGTGAGACAGCCAAATAGAAAGGGGTAAGTGCCCAGATGATTATGGGCAATGTATACAGAGTGTACATATGGAGTTCCAATGTAACTACAAATAAATTTTACAGAAAGGGCGCATAAGAGAAACCTTCATTGAGTCCTTTCGGGACTAAAGTCTGTAATCTATAAATCCATCGGCATTCTCTTTGTCGTAATTTGCGATCAAAATCTCCTTTTCTTGGTGATGGCGACACAAACTCCAAACCACAAAATTTTAAAACCTTGACATTATTATTCTGGCACTGCGACAAATGGCGTGAGATAGGAGTTTCTTGGATTCGGCGAATGGAATGTATATGTTCCATAATCCTTCTTTTGAAGGGGCGAAATGTTTTACCTACATACATTTTTCCACATTCACATAAAGCCAAATAAACTAGACCTGCTGAATTGCAGTTAAAAAATGTCTTGATCTCATGATTTCGTGTTGAGAGGAATCCATGATCTTTTTTGAATTTTTTAAAATATGCTTGCAAGCAATACAATGACCGCATTGGTATGTCCCCCGCAAATTGGTGGACAGCCATGTCGGTAATGGTTGTACTGATAGGCTAGTTCATAGCCACTATTCTAGCCCATCTCTCAAGTTTTGACTGCGTCTAGCGGTATTTGACGCTCTTGGAGATAACACTTCTTGAAAATGTGGATCAGTGGTAAGAAGAGGCCAAAACCGGTTCAGGATTTCCTGAACTTGATACCATCCTCTATCAAAAGTGCCTATACATCTTATTGAATTATCTTTTTTTGCCACTTGATCAACTAAAAGCGATTCACGGGATGTATCTATAGCACGTTGATAGGCTCGTTTAAGGGGTTTATTGGGATAACCTTTCTCACGGAAATCCTTTCTCATAATGTTAGCCTTGATCTTAAATTCATCATCAGTGGAACACAGTCTTCTCAGTCTCAAATACTGGCAAATAGGGATACCTTTTTTTTGGGGAGATGGATGGTAACTTTTCCAATGCAAAAGATTGTTAGTGGCTGTCTCTTTTTTATGAAGAGTTGAGGATAGATGACCATGTTCGGTTTTAGTAATTTTGATATCAAGGAAAGAGATACTAGACATTTGTATCTCGTATGTGAACTTCAGGTTGAATTCGTTAATGTTCAGGAGAGTAACGAACTCAATGAACTCTTCCCTAGTACCATTCCAAAAGATCAATATGTCATCGATATATCGTACCCACAAACTGATCTTATCGAAGTAAAAGGCCAAATCCGTATTTTGTCTACATTTCTCTTCCCATAATCCCAAAAATAGGTTGGCATATGATGGCGCTACTGAAGAGCCCATTGCTGTGCCTCTCAATTGATGGAAATATTGACCCTTAAACACAAAATAATTGTGCATTAAGACCAATCGTAATAAGTCAATCAAAAAAGACTTCGTGGCCACCCCCAAAGAGGCATCTCTATCTAAATATGTTTTAACATGTTCCAAGCCTAAATCATGTGGAATACATGAATAGAGAGATTCGACATCGAGACTGCAAAGTAATGTTTGATCATTCACATGTAGATTTTCAATTATCTGTAAAGTTTGTTTAGTATCCCTAAGATAAGAAGGCAAGGTGGTAACATATTTTCTTAATAATTTGTCAAGATATATACTAACATTCTAAGACAATCATTACCAGACACTATAGGACGGCCAGGAGGTTCATGCAGATTTTTGTGCGTTTTTGGAATGCCATAAAAAGTGGCTATTGTAGGTGATTTAGGTACCAAAAAATCACGTTCTGACCTAGTAATCAAACTTGAGTCAAACTGTTCCTACAAGTTCAGTGAGAGTCGCTAAAAAGTTGTTCATAGGGTCCTTTGGTAACCTGATGTAGGTCCCTGTATCCTCTAGAATAGTATACACCATTTTTTCATAATAACTAGTTGTCATTAGTACTATGTTGCCGCCTTTATCGGACTGTTTGATTACAACGGATTTCTCAGTCTCAAGCTCTTTTAATGCTATCCTCTCTTGTATAGTTAGATTATCAGTAATCGATAGTAATGTTTTAGAGATATCAATATTATCCACCTCTGTACATACCAATTTACAGAATAGCTCCAGATTACCAAATTCTTTAAAATTGGGAGTAAATCGACTTTTTGGTCGAAAATCAGTGAGGCCCACTGGAGTGTCTTGTTCATTCAGTAAATCAGTTAAAATTGTCAGGACAGGAAGGTCAGTGACCTCTAAACCAAAATTTTTTGCTTGCTGTTCATCCTTAATTTTAAACATTTTATGCAGTGCTAATTTACGAACAATCAGATGAATGTCTTTTGTCCATTCAAATTTGTCAACCATAGGAACTGGTACAAACGAAAGACCCTTATTAAGGATAGAGATATGACTATTCAGTTCAAGGTTAGATAAATTGATAATCCTAAAATTCGTCACTTCTATTGAGCTGAGAATTGGTACAGAGGGAACAATGGGTGGAGCATCAGAAGTGTTGGTTCCTAAAGGAGATTGATTAGTGAAAGGTGATGACAAATTACTAGAATTAGTCATAGGATTAGTAGATGTAGTGGGGGAATGTAAATAATCACTACCTTTTGGTGTATTATGATGGATGTTTACAGGAGATGCTAATCGTATTGGTTGCGACCTCTCCTGTTTGGCTGAAAGCCCCTGTATCCCCATTTTTTCCGGTCTCGGGAGTTTTTCTGGAAGGATATCTCTTTCTAAAAAAGAGACCCCCTTTTTCAAAATCCCCTTTCTAGAGGTGGAGCTGGATTCAATACCAATGTTATTATCGCCTTCAGTATCGGTGGAATCGCCTTCAACTGAAGAGGTATAATTCCGACTCCTGTTCCTACCTCTATTAGTCTTATAGACCATATCGTTTTTATAATCGTCAGAGTCCCTTAGGAACTTACGTTGCTTTCTTTCTCTGATTTCACCTTCGTATCACTCCATCTGTTTTTGTAATTTCTCTTCAACCTCACAAAATGACTCTACATCAGTATCTTTTTTTTAAAGATTCAACCTCAATTCTAACTTCAGCATCAACAGATTCTAACTCAATCTTTTCATATTTACAAATGATTTGCATAAAGCGACGAGAAATCATTGATTTCGCTACTGGTGACCTTACTTATCCTCCTATACTATAGGAGCAACTAGATAACAGACTGTTTCCACTTATGCACATTGTAAGGCTTCATATTGTTATCCAACATTCAGATTTAATGTCTTGGAATTTCTTTTCTGTCATTCTTTTAAAATTTTAGTGTATTGTTCTCTTTTGGTATGTTTATGGATTTAATTAAATAAATTTTTTGCTTTTCTAAACAACCTTTTTGTTGACTTGGATTGCCGACCTTATTTGTTTTCAGTTCTTAGAGAAATAGGTCACTGCAAATATTTCAAATTGCCTTTGTATGAAGCATTATGTGAAATTGAAAAACCTTGAATAAGGTTCACTATGGATTCGACAGACTGTCCTAAACCTTTTTGGGCAATGGCTTCACTTTTTTTTCCTCCATGGTTCATTTTCTTGGCAATTCGAGAGTCTGGAAAAACTTTAGAATAAAGTTTATTCCCATAGTCCTAAAACAGACATAAATATGTATTAATAGAAAGTATAAGTTACAGTGTAGCATTAAGCTTGTTTATGGGTTTTATCATCTGATATCAAATGGTTCTCACCTGAGATAAATAGCTACGACGTGTAACTTCATGACTGACTAGGTTGATTTTAGCAGCAATGGCTTAGTCTTCTTCTACTGTGTTGGTTTTGACGAACCAATAAACGAATATAACATTCTAGTTACATGTCCTGTATAGTACTCTAAACAATGGATAGTAATATGCATTATGTTGATGCACATAGTTTTTTTTTCTACAACATGCAGAACAGCAATATTCATATTCACATTTTTTTCTTTAACAAGAATACATTTGGGGGGTGTAGGGGATCAGTCTCAATATAGAGGCAAACTCGCAGTCGCTTCAACAAAAATGCCAGCTTTAATTTTCAGACAGCCATCATTAAAAAAAAAAAGTGAAACAAAAAGGTTGCAGGCATCCAGCAAAAATCAATTGATAGGAACAAATAAAAGTCCGCTCCACTGAACCTTACTGGTTAGTTAGTGACAGTTCTCCGAGCTGGGTTGGCTTCCTCCAAGGGAACAGTTTATAGTTCATCCATAGAACCCTGTCTCACAGACAGGTTTTCATATTCTCCTAACACGGAGTTGCTGCATTCAGCACAGCGTCTCTCCATGCACTGAGACACACACACTGCTAGGTGCAGCTGCACATTAAATGAATCCCTGTCCCACCCAGAGCTAATTAAACTCCTAGTAACACTAGCTCCAGAATCTGTTCTACCCATACAAGGTAAAGAGCTATTGGTTTCTCCAAACGTATAGGAACAGAATACTCAAAGGGCAGTATGCATATACAGAGGAAATACACTTACCAACTTACCAGAGTAGGAGACAGAGGAGTATAAATCACTTTCATAGCTCTCTTGACGGCACCTGGCTTATCTACCAGTAGAGTGTGTGTGTGTGTGTGTGTGTGTATATATATATATATATATACACACACACTTTAGGCTCCCGTTGCGTTTGTCATAAACATGTCATTTTTGAGCGTCCGGATGTTTACGTTCCTGTTGGAAGTTGCACATGCATCATTCGTAAACAAAGAAAAGTGCAACAATATAGCACATAAAGGTTCCCTTTCACCTAAGAGGTTTGGTGTGGGGGTCCACTCTATAGAGCCTTGACAACTGGGGTCGCAAAAAATAAGTACATTGAAAACCAAGACCTTATTTGTGAAAAGACACAAAACTAAAAAATAATTAAGAATGGGATGAGGGTAAGGAGATAAAACCACACTGTGTTTTGAAAACTATGTTTAATCCACCAGTTTGGCGTGATAGGGCTTTTGGCTCCCCCTATACAGCATATGAATGAAGTATGAAGCCAAGGTTGGCCTGCCCAAACAAACGTAAAAAAAAAGAAGGGAAATGGCAGTAAAGGAAGTGACGAATCATTTTAACTTCTGCTATATCCCAGCATTCCAATGCATGCCATATTGTGCAGCATACTAAGGCTAAGCAATAAAGGTGGGGGTGATTAGTGGAAATCAAAAGACTCTAACGTTAGCCCACATAAAGTGCTCAATGCCTATTTCACTGTTAAACCACTTAGCTGCAGACAACGTGCTGAGTGCGTTGTTGCTGCCACGCAGCTTGGCACAGAATGTGGACTTCTTCCTGTGAGGGCTGACAACCAAGATTCCTCCGAGACCTACCCCCGCCCACTGACGGCATTGCGTGGGGTCCAGCAAATCATCACCTGTGCTGTGCTTCAGATATCTGGCAAACCTGGCCTGTTATGGGTACTTGTGGATTGGAGTTGAGTAAACCTGACAAAGACCTTTTGAATCTGACTTAATCTGTGGGAGAAGACTGAAAGTAATCATTGCAGCTACAGGACCGTGGAAAAACACTGTTAGTGTTATAAGAGCACAATAAAACAGATTTACATCTTCTTGGAAAAAGTTGCAATGGCACTCCAGAAATCAGAACCCAAACTCCCTGCTGCAGTGGTTAGGGTGCTTGAAATGTCCCATTAAACAACTAGTAACAAGGTCTTAAATTCTGAGTACAAATCTGTACAATTTTTAGACTTGCAATGCTGCTAAATGGTCTATACATATTAAACCACATGCGATTGGAATAGTAATAAAAATGGCCCATTCTCTCTTATATACTGTAGTATATTTTTTTAAATTGCTACCATATTGCAAAAATCTTTTCCTTGATCTGTGAGAATTCTTTGCGGTGAACGAAATTGGTAAAAAAATATCAATAATCTCGCCTATTTCAATAGCAGATTTGGTCTTTAGAGGATAAGCAAAGGCAAATTTGCTTTAATAATATATAATTGTAAAGCTATATTTCCTTTTTTGTTAGTTTTCCTATGAGGTCCATTCCGATGAGTTTCCATGGCCCTTTAATATGTAAATTTTAAAGCTTTTGAATACAAATGATAAATACATACACAATATTGCCAAAAGTATTTGCTCACCCATCCAAATAATCAGAATCAGGTGTTCCAATCACTTCCATGGCCACAGGTATATAAAATCAAGCACCTAGGCATGCAGACTGTTTTTACAAACATTTATGAAAGAATGGGTCGCTCTCAGGAGCTCAGTGAATTCCAGCGTGGAATTGTGATAGGATGCCACCTGTGCAACAAATCCAGTCGTGAAATTTCCTCGCTCCTAAATATTCCACAGTCAACTGTCAGCTGTATTATAAGAACGTGGAAGTGTTTGGGAACGAAAGCAACTCAGACATGAAGTGGTAGGCCACGTAAACTGACGGAGCGGGGTCAACGGATGCTGAGGCGCATAGTGCGAAGAGGTTGCCAACTTTCTGCAGAGTCAATCGCTACAGACCTCCAAACTTCATGTGGCCTTCAGATTAGCTCAAGAACAGTGCACAGAGAGCTTCATGGAATGGGTTTCCATGGCCGAGCAGCTGTATCCAAGCCATACATCACCATGTGCAATGCAAAGCGTTGGATGCAGTGATGTAAAGCACGTTGACACTGGACTCTAGAGCAGAGGTCAAAATTTGCGCTCGCATTTTGCGAGTGCAAATCAAGCGTGGGCGAGTGGAAATGCAGAATGGCCGTTCCCCTCTGATTGGTCTGTGTGCCCTGATTGCCAGCCTCTCCACACTGTGAGCGATCACGTGCTCAGGGCCAGCCAGTCTGCTTTTCTTTTTCACTTCCAGCACACTGACTGGCCAATCAGCAGCCTCTAACTTTCTATGATGTAGCCGGCGTGCCCCTGTCTCTCGATGCTGCTATCACTACCGCTGTTTCAGGGAGACAGTTAAACACTTACTGATCCGGGAAGATTGCTCGGTGCAAAACTCCCAGATCAAAACTTCAAGATCAGTAAGAAGCTCAACTGGTCTCCCCAAACAGCGTCAGTGACCGCAGCATCGAGAGACAAAGGTCACGCTGGGTACAGTGTGTAAACGAGGGGTGTGGAACATACGGCAAAATCAACTGGTCTTCAGAGCGCAACAGGAGGGGGGGTGCAAATTCCCTCTCCCGCGGCACTTTTACTGGACCTCACTGCTGCACGCTGGATCATCCTTCACGCTGTGCCCCTTATCTTCCAGGCACAGCATGACTGAGAATCCCCGGCGTGCATCAGCGAGCAAGGGAAGCAGGGATAATCCCTGCCCCGGATTCAATTACTCAATGTCAGGTTTAAGGGGGTTGAATTAAAGGAGGGGAGAGAGAAATTTTAAGGAGGGGGAGAGTAATGAATTAAAAGAGGGGGAGAGAGAAATGAATTAAAGGGCGCCCTTGCAGAAAAAAGGTTCCCCACCTCTGGTGTAAACTATCAGCGCCCAGAAGTGACGCCAGAACCAGCACCACTGCTACAACTCCCTTGAGGAGTCATAATTGGTGAAATGGTGGCGTAGGCGTTTGAGGTTATGCTAAATAAATCTATAAAGAAAGAGATGGCTGATACGGAAGGAGCAAAAAAGAAAAAAATGGGGATGAAGTATCGCACACAAATATTAATGGATTCATCTGTATTAGCATCCAAGGGGGAAACCTGACCCTGGGATCTTCTAACTTCTATTGATACTCTCTTCATTATTCATATGCCAGATTATTAGGTTCCCCTTGATATATCAGATGCATAAACCCTAAAATTAATTTTGTCCTAAAAACTGTTGGAGAGGAGTCTGTACTAAATGGAAGATATTACTTGGGTATACATGTATCTGATGCCTGGGTATCTGGGGTCTTGGTCTGGGTAATAATGTTATTTATTTTTGTAACTTTATTCTGAATAAAACCTATAACAGTGTAATTTCAGAAGATAATTTAAGAAGCTGTGTTTAGGGGCGGAGTTAAGGGCAGAGTAGGTGGGGCAACTGGTGGCGAGTAACTCTTAAGCTCTGGCTAGTAGCATGGGACTTGAAATTTTGAGCCCTGCTCTAGAGCTGTGGCGACGTGATCTCTGGAGTGACGAATCACGCTTCTCCATCTGGCAATCTGATGGACGAGTCTGGGTTTGGCAGTTGCCAGGAGGAACGGTACTTGTCTGACTGCATTGTTCCAAGTGTAAAGTTTGGTGGAGAGGGATTATGGTGTGGGGTCGTTTTTCAGGAGCTGGGCTTGGCCCCTTAGTTCCAGTGAAAGGAACTCTAAATGCTTCAGCATACCAAGACATTTTGGACAATTCCATGCTCCCAACTTTGTGGGAACAGTTTTGAGCTGGCCCCTTCCTCTTCCAACATGACTGTGCACCAGTGCACAAAGCAAGGTCCATAAAGACATGGATGACAGAGACTGGTGTGGATGAACTTGACTGGCCTGCACAGAGTCCTGACCTCAACCCGATGGAACACCTTTGGGATGAATTAGAGCGGAGACTGAGAGCCAGGCCTTCTCGTCCAACATCAGTGTGTGACCTCACAAATGCGCTTCTGGAAGAATGGTCAAAAATTCCCATAAACACACTCCTAAACCTTGTGGACAGCCTTTCCAGTAGAGTTGAAGCTGTTATTGCTGCAAAGGGTTGACTGACGTCATATTGAACTCTATGGATTAGGAATGGGATGTCACTTAAATTTCATATGCGAGTCAAGGCAGGTAAGCGAATACTTTTGGCAATATAGTGTATGTAGAATTTCAATTCAGAAAAATACTATATAGACAGAATACTAGATCTATGTAATATGTATTTGTTGTTGCTTGTTAGGTCGGACACGACTTAACAACTATTGCGACCCCATGGACAACGTTCCTCCAGGCTTTCCTGTCCTCTACCATCTTCTGGTGTCCATTTAAGCTCACGCCTATTGCTTCAGTGACTCCATCCGGCTACCTCATTCTCTGTCGTCCCCTTCTTCTTTTGCCCTCAATCTTTCCCAACATTAGGCTCTTCTCCAGTGAGGTCTTCCTTCTCATTAGGTGACCAAAATATGTGTTTCATCTTCAGGATCTGGCATTCTAAAGAGTAGTCGGGGTTAATCTCTCCTAGGACTGACTGGTTTGATCGCCTTGCAGTCCAAGGGACTCAGAATTTTCTTCTCCAGTACCATAGTTCAAAGGCCTCAATTCTTTGGCGCTCAGCCTCTTATGTTCCAATTTTCACAGCCATACATTGTAACTGGGAAAACCATAGTTTTGACTTTAAACACTTTTGATAGCAGGGTGATGTCTCTGCTTTTTAGTATGCAGTCTAGATTTGCCATAGGTTTTTTCCCCCAGGAGCAAGTGTCTCTTAACACGCAGATGGGGACTGCAGTAAAGAAATTATTTTGGAGCTCAGGAAAATAAAATCTGTCACTACCTCCATTCCTTACCCATTTATTTGCCAGGAATTGAGCGGGCCGGATGTAATGATCTTGGTTTTCTTAGAGAGGTATCATAAGTAATATAAATGCCATAATTTCAATTTAAATTCCTAAGCAATTATCCAACCATAACATTACTATCTGAATAAGGGTATAAAGCACACTTCACTTTCCAGGGATAAATCAATCCGCGTACAGCATAGTTACGTTCTCTGTATTTTTGGTATCATACTGTATATGTATAAATTTCGACAATTGGAAGGAGATCCTGCTCGAATTTTATTTTAATGCTATCTTTTTCGCATTCAGATCACTCCTACACCTGAAAAGAAACATTACATAGTGATAATTGCAAATAATTAACATTGTAAAATAAATAATGGTTACCCATTTATCGATGTCCACTGTCATTCCTGGCAATTCGAATATAGAACAAATGCATGTCTTGTTTTCACGATTCCACAATGTGTCCCATGAGCACTAGTATGAAAATCTCTGAAGATTTATTTTGCCGCCGTAACATTTGAAGCCACTTTTGTTGTCTTTTCAAGACCTTGTTTTGTAGTATATATGTGATAAAGAAGTTCTAATATTAAAAAATTATTAAATATTTTGATAGCATGAGAAATCCGAAGTAAACAGTTTACACATTTGTTACACGATACCTATTAATATAAAAAAAAATGTACCTACCAATTACTTCAGAACTGCAAGCTCTTCTCCAAAGTATATATTTCTTTGTTGCACCCAATGGATATATCTTTTTAATTTATGATCTAAAATTTCTTTGTAAACTTTAGGATCCATACCATAAATACTTAAAAAAAAATACTGTTAGATCAAAAGACTTAATTTATTTATATATATATGTATGTATGTATGTATGTATATATATATATATGTATATATATATATATATATATATAGCATTGTCACAATTTTAATGATCTTAAACAGAAATAACCTAATCAATTTTTTTAAAATGATATACACTAATTTGATTGTCAACAAAACCCTGCGCAGCCCCATCCTCTGGAACACTCAACCTCGTACTGTCAGACTTTCTCCTAGTTTCCCTTCCTTCAAACGTTCTCTTAAGACATTACTATGCAGGCAAGCCTACCACCCGACTCACTAATACACCCCACTGCCCCAACCAGTCTATAAGGAGCCAGCACATTTGTTACAATGGCTTTGGTACGGCCACATGACCTCTTTGTTGCTTTCGAATGCTTAAATAGTACAGGAAGTTTTATGGTACAGTCCAAAGATCTATACGAGTGACTGACATGCAGAATAGTAAACCATTTATATTTCAGCTGCTTTTATTTTTTCTTGTAGTGCCATATCCTTAGATAAAATCATCACCAACTCGGACAGCATGCCAGTGTTTCGCAGCTAGGTCAGTATTTTTGTGACTAGACACGCGGATTTTGATGTCGCCTTCACGACCATGACCGATTCCAAACTCTAGCCTACGTAGTGTACTATATGCTCTGACAGTTACCAGTCACACTTGAAATGCAAGTGTACGTGGTTTTCCATGCTTCTTTGAATCGGCACATGAGCTTTATCTTTTTAGATTTTGCGGCTTCAGACGGCCCCTGTTCATCACTGCTGCTATAAATTTTGGAATGTGTTCGTACCAGTTGCGTGATTCATGTAGCAGTTGTGTGATCTTATGGTTCTGATTTTTATTTTATTTTTAGACAGAAATTGAGCGGACTAGATTGGCCAAATGGTTCTCATCTGCCAACTGTTTTTTCTAGGCAATATCTCTCTCCCTTCAATTGACCATGCAGAATAGTGGAGAAATTTGAGAAACAGTATAACCTTTATATTTCAACTTTCAAACAGGTTTTAATTTTTGATTTCTGTAAAAATTACAGTTGCCACGCAATGACATGCTGTTGTTAGGGCTACTTTATGTGAGCTGGGTGGTACTCACACAAAAAACAGGTCAATTGGTAGGAATTAAAGTAAAGGTTGACATGCACATCAATATTTGTGTATGTGTAGTGTTATAGAAGTTTTAAGTTTAAATTTTCTAATTTAACACTTTGGCTCTAGCACACGCAAATGAAAACTCAGTGTTGGTGGTTCAACTTAAGTACAGCAGAGTGGCAGACTAAGGCAGTATAGTTGGACAGCTAGCCAGCCAACCATAGGCTGGCTGTTAACTCGGGATCTGAGCTGCAAGTGTTAACCAGCCACCACATGAAGACGGCTGGACAAGGTGTCGTGAGTGACATGTTCTTTCACAATGTTGAACTCACCCATGTCACACCCCTTGCCATGCCCCATGACGCAGGGTTTATTTGTATATTTTAATATGTATTGAATCTGCCTTTTTGCTGCTTACAGCTATTATTTCATAGCTATTTTGTTCCTGCTGGGTTCCCTTAGCCTTGCTGCATCCCTCTAGCGCCACAACTTTTTGTTCAGTCTAGTTCTGTGGTACTTACTGGTCACCTAGCAGCCATCTTTGCTCAATGGTGGATAGAACTAATGTCTCTTTACCTGCATTGTTGTACACTATTACAAAGATTGTCAGTCTGATCATTAAAGTTTTCAACTGGATTCATCTTTCTACGTGTCAGTTTTGCTGAGTTGACCCTGTCTGCTGAACTTTCATCGTGTGAGTACTGGTCAATACAGACTTAGTCTTAAGCACTCATAGCTTTGCTAGGGAGGCAGAATACCCCTACTGATGTCACATTTAATACATTGATCTGTACTCGGGGCTCACTGTCGGCAGAGGCTGCCAATGTAAATATTTGACAGTAGTAGCACATGATAAATCAGTCTGCTTTTCAATCTGCACATTTATGGCACACTTGAGTCTGATTCAGTCTTGAAGGAACAAGTGTTGTGTGTAGGGTTGCCACCTGGACAGTTCGGGATTGTAATTATGTTATGTTTCAGACCCCCTCCCACCCGGACACCTGATTCAGGCCTCGACTGGTGGCTGTGGACAGTAGCGTGAATTGTCAGCACCCAGGGCAAGGCAATAATTGCCCTCCCCCACATGAAGACATGTTAGCACACTTGAATTCCCTTCCATCAGTAGTGTATTGAACCCCTTACCCCACAAGCACATGTATTTTCTTAAAATACTGATAACAAAAAACACAATGCTAGTATACTCAAATTTACTTTAAATCTGCCTTTAACTGCAAATGTTTCAACAAAATTGAAATCTCAAATTGACAGTATTGCTAGATTACTCTTAAGTTTTGAGAAACTTCTTTCACAACTGGCAGTTGAAACTAATAGTTAATAATATTCTTTATCACAAAGTCAATCTCTCTTGCAAATTCCACTTGTACACCCACCGAAGCAAATCCAAAGCTGTCCAGTTAGAAATCTGCTCTTCAGGATTGACTTCCTTGTACAAGATCATGTGGTGTCGAAAGTGATTTATTTCAGTGATCATAGCTGCAGCATTCAACTCTGTACTTGGCACACGTATGTTGAATTTGTTGGATACTGAAAAATATGATTTTATCAGTAAATGAAGTCTAAATTTTCAGAAAAGCAAATCTCTGAAGCATATTAATTTGTATTGTAAGTTTACCAATTTCTGCCTTAAACTGATTAATTGCCTGCAGTTGTGCTCTGCATGTTTCTTGTACCAAGGTCACGCAGCATCACAACTCTGCACATTATCTTCTTACATCTTCCAACTCTTCTTGCTGTAAAAATGTCGTAGGTTTTGCACACCTGCAGAGATTTCACAGTTGACTGACACTAGACAGTCATTTTTTCCTGGCAAAATAAAACCAACCAACACATTGATAAAGTGCCCTTCTTGCAGCAGTTAGATCTAAACAGTATTCGCTTCAGTTAGTACTGGGCTCCAAAAAAAGTAAGAATGAGAAAAACTGGTAAGTCATGATGCAAGCTAACAGACTTCCTGCATCACTCTTGGTTTCAGGTATCTTAAGGCCCATCTCGCAAAACTTCCTAAACTTTTATTTGCTCGCTGTATTCAGCAAGTACACATACAGCTTCATGTATGTTGAATTTGTTGGATACTGAAAAAGATGATTTTATCAGTAAATGAAGTCTAAATTTTCAGAAAAGCAAATCTCTGAAGCATATTAATTTGTATTGTAAGTTTACCAATTTCTGCCTTAAACCGATTAATTGCTTGCAGTTGTGCTCTGCATTAGGGATGAGCTGTTCGGTTCGATCTGTTTGGAGTTCGATTTGAACATCGCCCGTTCGGCTGTTCGTCGAACTCCGAACATTTCCTCGTGTTCGCCCACAATGGATCACAATGCACTTTTCCACTTGGCTGAAGCTTGTAATTGGCTACAGCCTTGCACCTGGCCACAGGTCAATTGCAAGACTATGCCAATCACGGCTCAGAGTCCTGATTGGGCAAATTTTGCCCAATCATGGGCTCACAGAGCTAAGTCCCGCAGCACACTATATAAGGCATCCCTCGCAGCCCCAGCACGTGTTTTTTGAGAAGAGTTTGTTCTGTTAGTGTGTGTTCTCACTGCCACCAGCTATTGTGGGGGTCTCACGTCTACCAGATATATCTGGGAATTGTTGTAATCTGTGTGTTCTCACTGCCAGCAGCTATTGTGGGGGTCTCCCTTCTAGCAGATATCTGGGAATTGTAATCTGTGTCTTGTCACTGCCACCCATTATGAGGTTCCTGGGAATTGTAATCTGTGTCTTGTCACTGCCACCCATCAGGGGGTCTCACTGACTTGTAGCAGATATCTGGGAATTGTAATTACCAAATTTTCCTACTTCCGATGACGAAAAGTTTGGATTTTAATAAGGACTCGGAGGCTTCATATTTGCAATACCTTTCTTTATTGCACCCACAGCAGTAAAGAACAGTGACAATAAAAAACAAGAAAAAAACAGGAAAACAAGCCCCCAACGTGGGGGTACACTCGCGATCTGTAAGCCCCGCCCCAAGTCTATAAATGGTCTGGGCTGGAGCAGTCACACCCTCTTTCTTTATGCGACTAATGGAAGGAGGCCCAGGAACAAACAGGAACCAAGTCCAGGGCGCACGTCAAGTCCACACGAAGATCCATTCCATAGGAAATCAAATGGCTGTAAGAAACACATAACACGAAGACAAATATTAGGAAGAGCGGACAACAAAAACACCGGTACCCAACCCCAATCATGAGGAACAAAACCGAATGAAAATCATGCGCTGCACCCCCCACAGCAACTACCCAGCCGGTCGAGAACACCCCCCCCCCCCCCCGGGCGGGAGAGGCGGGAAATACTCGCCTCCGAGTCCTTATTGAAATCCAAACTTTCCATCATCGGAAGTAGGAAAATTTGGTAATTTTAAGGCAGGTTTAGAGGCTTCATATTTGCACATTCAACACATCAGTGCCTGAGACCAATGAGCGACCCGCTTAAAGTAAAAGATACGAAAAGTAGACTCTCGCAACCAATCCGCAGACTTCGTAATGTCCTCCAGGCGGCAACCCGCAAGGAAAGCATTAGAAGCCGCCGCACTACAAATAGAGTGCGCACCAAAACGTGAAATGTCCACGACAGCAAGATCCAACAACCAACGAGCCCATCTCGCTAATGTAGGCGAACGAACAGGTTTGTGCGGGGCACAAAAGGAGATAAACAGTGGAGATACAGGAAGTGAACGAAAATCCAGAGTGCGACCCTCATATTCCTTAAGACAAAGGACAGGGCACAAGTCTGGAACCTCCAGAGAAAACACAGTACGTATCGCAGTCTTAGTCCGTCGTGACACATCAAAACAAACTCCCTCCGGGAGAAAAGATCGCGCCCCAAAGTCCAGCGCCCGAACATCGCCGACCCGTTTACAGGAGATCAGACACAGTAACACCAACAATTTCGCAGATAATTGACGCAAGTTCAAAGAAGCATTAACCGACCAAGAGCGAAGAAAAGTTAGTATCATATAAACATCCCATGTAGAGGAATAACGTGTAGCTGGAGGCCGAGACGAACGCACCCCTTAAGGAGACGACATACAAAGGGGTGACGACCTAGCGCTGAATCATCGAAACCCCGGTGACCTGCAGACAGTGCGGAACGGTAAACATTGATGGTACGAAATGCCAATCTTGAATCAAATAGGACAAGAAATCCAAAACCGACCCTAGAGGAGCCGAAGTGGAATCCTCACCCCGTCGCAAACACCAATTGTGCCAAGCGGACCAGGCAGAGCGATAAGCCCCCTTCGTACCAGGGGCCCGAGCATGCTGCAGCAATTCTTCAGTTCGAGCCGAAATGCCTGTGGCCCACCAGGAGAACCAGAAATCAACCAAACCACTAGGGACAACCACTCCTCCAGTAACAACGGGTGAGGAAGGCCGTCCGGCCCCAACAGCAGGGAGGACGAGTGTATCAACCTGGGCGGAGCCGGTGAGTGTTCCAACAGCAGGGGGAGCCACGGCTGGGTTCGCCAGAATGGTGTTACCAACACCAACACCAATTCCGACCCCGTATCGCAGAGACTCCTCAAAACGCGCAACAACAGCTGAAATGGAGGGAAGGTATAGACGACCCTCCGGCCAAATCTGGACGAAGGCGTCCGTGCCCTTCGGATCTGGGCGCCAACTGTAAAACTTCATCAACTGATGATTCAGCCTGGAAGCAAAGAGATCCATCCTGAGAGGACCCCACAACTCGTTGATGGCGGCGAACACAGATGATTGCAGATGCCAATCCCCCGAGTCCGTCAGGTGGCATGAATTCCAGTCCGCCACTGTATTGGCGAGACCTGGAAGATACTGGACTACCACAAACAGACCCCGAGGAAGGCAAAAACTCCACAGGTCGGTGGCCACCGAAGTCAGAGCCATCGAGCGAGGTCCCCCCAGAACATTGATGTACCTGACCGCTGACAGGTTGTCCAGCTTGAGGAGGACACAGTGGTGATCAGTCCCCCTGGAAAAGCACTTGAGGGCGAAGAACGCCACCAGCAGCTCCAGAGCGTTTATATGGAGACTCTGTTCTTGGATCGACCAACCACCGCCTGTCTCCACAACGCCGCATCGAGCCCCCCAACCCGAACGGCTCGCGTCGGATTCTATGGTCAATGTCGGTAAAGGAAGCCGCACCGGGCGAGCGTTCCAACAAGACCAATCCGTTAACCACCACTCCAGGTCCCTCTTTGCATCGTTGGAGAGGGGGAACCCTGCGGGAATAATCCGCCACAGAACGGAGAGAACGGGCCTTCAATCTCTGGAGGGCCCTGTAATGAAGCGGAGCCGGGAGAACCGCCAAACGAGTCGCTGCCAGGAGACCAATCACCCTCGCCAGCTCCCTTAGCGTGGGTGAGGGGTCCCGCAAGAGAGAACGAACCTCCTTGCGAATGGAACAAACCTTGGAAGGAGGAACACTGAGCGTTATGCCGTGTGAATCTAGTAGAAAACCTAGAAACTCCAAATCCCGAGTGGGCACCAACAGAGACTTTTTCCTCGTTTATCAGGAGTTTTTCTTGGTGCAGACTTTTCCATAGGGGTTTGCCGTGAAACCGTAGCCGGCTCGGGTACGGGAGCTGGCCTTCTTTTGGGGTCTCATGGGACAGTTTGCCAAGAAATGAGAGGAATCCCCACAGTACAGGCAGAGGTTCAGGTTCTTTCTCCTGGTACGGTCCTCTGGAGTCAGCGGGCCTCTAGGTTTCTTCCCTGGGGGAACATACACTTTAGGAAGGGTGCTTCTTAGGCAGGCCATAACAGTCTGTAGCTCCTCCATTACTACGTATAGCAGGTGGGCCAAATCTTCCAGGGCTGGTAGCATTCCTGCGGGCTCAGTTGGGGGACTTTGCATTTTGTCAGGGTGGCATACGCCGTGGTGGGACCCAAGTTCGAGGGGTTAGAGCCCTTTAGGCAGGAATATGCAGGTTGTACCTTAGGATAGCCGGCTGATACTGGTAGCAGTCCATGGCGCAGTACAAGTGGATAGAGTAGTCTGGATGGTCCGTGGGTTAATAGGCTGGCAGCAAGGAGGAAAGGTCGGTGGGTAAAGCCGGGTCTGGTATACAGTATCAACAGGAACACAGGGTCAGAACAATACAGGATATGACTTGTAATGCAAAGTCAGTGAGCCTAAGTGGGAGTGACTCTTTTATTAGACAGACAGGAGGGTGTGGTGTATGTTTGTGTTCGTGTTTAACTGTTTAACCCCCTTCAGTGCTGGACAGGACTGAGGGCAGCACTCTCAATGGGTGCGCACATGCACAGATACTGATCCCTGACAGACTGCCAACATCAATTTCATGCACACCTGCAAGATTGAGTGTATGATTGTTAAATGGGAAAATACGGCTTTGGGATTCATATCCAAAATACATTTCTGTACACCACTAATGTGTCCAGCCATAGTTGCGGATTTGTCATATGCTTGGATGTAGCAGTGCTCCCGTTTAAGGCCATCTGCTTGCAACATATCACAAATCTGTTTTATAATGGCATCAGCTGATTTCCCCTGGAACTGAATGAAGTCAATAAAGGACTCTACCACACTGACCTTTATCTCAATGTGCACATAGCTAATACCTTGGTATAGTGATTGTGGATGAATTGTGTCATAAATCCTCATATTTAATTATATATTGTTATACCAAAGAGGGAACACTAGGGGCAGTGTGATGCTTGTTGCTCTGTGTGGCTAGCTGACATCATTAAGTCAGCCTACTCTAGAGTGGTTACCTCATATGGTAACTCCCATTGGGATAAAAGTGTATACATTGTTGGTGGGAGGGATGCCACTCTGGTAGGGGAAGACAAGACTCTAGTCCAACCTTGTTTTGATTCAGGAGTTCCAGGAAGAGATCATCCCTTTTGTGATTTGGCTTGGACCTGAGCGCCATGTGCTGTGCATTTATGTATTTGGTAAATGATTGTTGCTCTTGTTGGTCCCTTTGTACATCACTTTACCTATGCTGAGTTTTTGTGTTATTGAAGTGTCTAGGGTTTAGTTTAATAATGTTGTAATGTCTTCTCTTTCTGTTTATCCTTTTTATTTTTAAGAAAAACCTTTACACCCATCACTGTGTGTGTCGTCACTCGCTACTCCATCTCACGCTATCGGCTGGTATTACCTTTTATTTTAAATAAATTTTTCATTACACTTGGTTAGTGTGAGAAATATCTGGAGTCCTAACATACAGGATAGCAAAATACTTGGCCTTTACAATTTCTTGAAATGTGGCTGTTCTAATGTGATCCCTGAGCAAGCTGAACTCCGTGTGGCTCTGAGTGATGGGACACAACAGCCATCTGTCTTCTGAACTTTGAAGATTCTGATTGGCAACTGGGTCATATTTGACAAGTAACTTGAATGTTTCCAAGAAATTTCCAGTTACCACCTCTTCTTCTGATCTGAGTGACCACGTAAGGGTAAGGTTTGCCCGGCCAGATTCAGCAAACACGCTACAGTATTCTAATATTGCCTTCCATTTCTCAAATGACCACTTTTGTGCAAGCTGGGAAGCAGCATCAATAGTTTCTATATTTCTGTATATCCACATTTCAAATTCTTTCCACACTGTACATGCTCAGAGATGATATGAACTGCGCCCATGTAATAGTAATTTGGGGTCTAGATTTCTCCATGCACTAAATCCTCTTGGTTTTCCAAAAGAACCCTTTGGCCTTCTGGAAAAGTATGCAAGGAAAGCAATATACAGGAACCTCTCGTGAGATTCTGCAGGTCGGCGGAGTGATTGCAAAGGGAGACTGGGGGGAAAAGTCTCCCTCTGCTCCCGGGGGCCAGAAGCAGCGAATCAGGCTGCTGTTCTCTCCGTGGGATTTGTATCTGACTTTTGTTTTTTTTCTCAGCTGGTGCTGACTGATCATGCAGAAGTAATGCCTCCTGGCATTACAAATTTTTATAGACAGTTTTCTTATTAATTTTCTGTCCATTGCTGGCCAGACCTTTGCCTTACAAACAGATTTCAGGAACTCTAAAATTACAAAAATATAAAGTTTCATAAATAAATGTGTAAACACATGTAGAAATACCCCAGAAATAATGGAAAAGTGTAAGAATAACTCAATGCAAGGGGTGTTCTGTTGCAAACCATTAAATGTACTTGCTTGTTACAGCAATAATTTTAATATGGTAATATTTGCATTGCTGTTTCATTGCTGTGTGTTTACATTTACATGGTTGTTAAGCACATACAAGTAAAGTTCTACTCAATAGTTCTCTGTGGTTTCCAAGTTTTTCCTTAACATTCAGGTCTATTCATACACAGGTTAAACTCAGGAGAATTGGCAGAAGAGAACAATCTAGACCAAATGGCCGATTTGGAAAGTTAGATAAATAGGAGCATTTTTCTGGTTTGGCTATCTTGAACTAGAATTTTCACTTCTGCCAATTCTCCTGAGTTTCATCTTTCTTTACTTTGAATAGACATGTATGTTTCTAACTTGAAACACACACTGGTCCATAGGTGTCTCTGGGGGGGGGTTAATTCTCTCCCCCCCCCCCGGGATTCAGCATCCGGCTTCCCCCCACATTTACAGACCAATGTATCTCTGGCCCCGTGCTTCAAACATGGTTGCTTGGGGTGTCATTGGAAAGAGCAGAGTCTGGCCTTATCAATGATATCCAACATGACCATATATAGTGTAAATACAAAATCATAAATAATAAAATAATAAGCTAACAATTGTTTTCCATAGGGTGGAAATGGCTCAGCAGTGAGAGGGTTAATAGTCAGACTATATATTACATTGCATATTACTTTAGTTTTTGCCTTGCTTTAGTTGTATATTAAGGGTTAATGGCAGTATACATTTTATTTTTTAATTTATTAACGTCATTTTATGAGTTAATGGGTAGGCTACATGTCTCACAGTGTATGCATTTCATGTTTTCACTTGATAACTGACGTTTTTGGGGTTAATGGATAAACTACATGCCCCACAGTCTATCCATTTAATGTTTTCCCTTGATTAATGGCATTTTTTTTTTTAAAGCATTTTAACAGGAAGGATACATTGAGATTTCTCTCGTTTTCAAGTATGTCCTGGGTTGCGAGTATGTACCGTTAGGTGTCTTGTCCAAGGACACTTACTGGAGAGGTGCTCTTGCCGGGATCAAACCTGTGTCTCCACGGTTAGCAGAGCAGTGCTGTTACCTCTACTCCAACCAGCCAGTACCATTTTTGGGGTTAATGGGTAGGCTACATGCCTCAGTCTATTAATTTCATGTTTTCCCTTGATTAATGGCATTTTAGGGGTTAATGGGTGGGCAACATGGCACACTGTTTATATTTTTATTTTATTTCCCTGGTTTTATGGCATTTTAGGGGTTATTATGGAAGTTAGAAGCTAAAGGGTCTGTGTCCTGTCCCCACTCCACGTACCCCCGGGGTCTATGTGCAGTTTAACAGGTAGGTAAACCTCTCCTACGAGTCAATGAACGGGACCGGTTTGCAGTCTGAAGGTTTTATTAACCCGTTGTAGGAATGTGGTAAAACTATAGGAAAACAGAAATATACGCTATAAAGATACAGAATATATACGTGTTTTACATAGAGAATAATACAAAACAGGATGTGTCCATATAAAACGTGGGGGTTTTATAACTAGGCCGGACTAAGATTACATGAAAAGCAGCTGGCTGCAATATAAGGGTTTACAAACTTACAGCACATAAGGTGCTTCTAAAGCTGAGGGAAACTATAAGGTGACTGGGAGGAATTTAGACCATAACCTTACCGACGATGCTTTCAATAGGGGGAGAGATTGTAATGAGGTGTTCCTTCCAGCTCCTGTGGTGAAGGAAATGGTGGCCTCTCTCCCACAATCCCCTGTAATAGTGAGGGAAGCACATGACTTAGCCTATAGGAATTCTGGGAAGGCTGAATACCAAGCTGCTGTAAAAATAAACAGCCACTAGGTGGCGTCTCTAACACATTACATTTCTGCTCTGAAGGCAGCACCGTCTGTTCATATTTAGATCCTTTGCTTTGTCACATTTTGGGGAATCAATTTCACCAAAAATATGATGAATTCCCTATTTAGCGAATGGTCTCCGTAATTTGCGAAAAATTGGAGTCGCTGAAGCAGTTATCGGACTTTGGCAAAAAACACTGAATTGCGGCAAATAAAATATACAGGGTTATTCAAAGAGATCCGAATTGTGGCTGACCGGTAACCGAACAGTGAAATTCAGCGTACGGTTACCTTTCCTGGCCATTCGGCTTTTTAATCTATCAATATCTAATAAACAGTTTATTATTTTACTCTAAAGTAATAAGTCTCCTTTATTTTTAGATTTTTTTTTTTAGGATCTTGTAGGCATTTTTGGGGATTTGTTTGCAAAAATGTTTTATTTTTAAAAAACTTTTTCTGTAACAGCCCTTTTTATTATCATTCATTGGATCTTATATGTAAATTTCAGACATTTTCATTCTGTAGTTTCTTTGCAAACAGGGTTTCACTTTTCAAACATTCAAGCGTACTGTTGTTTTTTCTCCCACTCCATTCGTCTGCAGTGTCGGGTTTTTCCGGCGGCTGCTCTGCGCTGTGATCGGTAACTGCTGCTCAGGTTTCTCCGGCATTTTCGGCGGGGTTAATCCAGATGTTTTTGCGGGTTTCAGTCTGCCTTCGCCGGGTTTTGCGGTGAGTGTTCGTCGGGTTTGCGGCGGCTTTTCCCTGCACTACGACGGCCCTGTGGTGCTTGCTGAATACACCGCAGGGTCGCTGAAATGGGATCGTCAAATCGCACCGAATTGAAGAGAACGAAAAGTCACCGAACATGTGGTGACTTTTCGATTCTCTTTGAATAACCCTGACAGAATTTCTCTACCAGATTAGTAAAACAAAAAGTTATCATTACATCACATTACTATGGGATTATGGCATCTTAGTTACGTATACTTATTTAGGTTTTTCAGTGGTATGAGTTAGTGGCAAAAATTATTACTGCCCCCCCCTCTGTTTGACTGGTATCTTATGTGCCCCCCTCTTAGATATTGTTCCTAGAGTCACCACTGCACAGGTCTATTCACTAAAAGGTGAAACTCAGGAGAATTGGCACATGAGCACAATCTAGACCAAATAGCTGATTTGGAAAGTGAGCTAAATGAGAGAATTTTTCTGGTTTGGCTATTTTGACATAGGAGAATGATTGGAGAAGTGAAAATTCTGAGTTTCATCTTCTTTAGTGAATAGACCTGATATGATTCTATTCCATAGTTTTAGCTAATGTAGAGCCTCGATTATGTAAGCATTACCACTAGCATAAGTATGTTAAACACATAGTTCCCATGGACTCCAGGAAGTTAGCACTGCGTTCCAGGACGAGGGGCTCAGCTAGTGCCTGCCCCGGGATACCACACTAACTTGGACACTGCGGGAAAATCTGCAGGCAAAGATATTCCCCATTAGCATGCGAGTAGATAGCCACACATTTCGGTCTACTTGATTCTGGGGGTTCGTTCTTTTTTTTTTTTTTTCAGACTGGAGTTTGTAGTTTTCCTTGGCTTGAAGTAATGTTTGTCTGAGTAATCGTAGTTGAAGACGACTTTGACGGAGAAAAGCGGTGACACTAGGGACGTCTGTTTGAGGGATGATCCTGGTAGGAGAGAGGGATGATATCTATAAGCGTCGTGTAAAGGAGAGGTCTTGATTGAGGAGTGATAACTGCTGTTGTATGCAAATTCAGCCACGTCAATAGATCCATCCAGTTGTCCTGGGATTGGGTGGAGTAACATCTTGGGTATTGTTCAAGAGTTTGATTAGTACGTTCCGTTTGACCATTGGATTGTCGGTGAAAGGCTGTGGAAAGACGACTGGATATGCGGAATGGTTTGCAAAGAACTCTCCAGAATCTGGAGGTAAACTGTGAACCTCTGTCAGAAATGATGGAGACGGGTGTGCCATGAAGACGGAAGATGTGGTTATGGAACATGGTGGCAGTTTGAGTAGCGGTAGGAAGCCCTTTATATAACATAAGTGCGCCATCTTGGTAAAATGATCCACCACCATGATAGTGGTATGTCCTTTGGATGGTGGAAGGTCGGTGATTAAGTCCAGATATCTGGGACCAAAGACAAGAGGGAACTAGTAGTGGTTGTAGGAGACCTGCTGTCCTTTTTGTGGAATGTTTTGCCCTAGCACAAATGGAACAGGTGGTTACATATTCTTCAATCTCTTTCTTCATGATTGGCCAGGTAGCATACCTCTTCACGAGGTATTCGGTTTTTCTATCTCCAACATGACCTGCTGTGGGAGAGTCATGGCATAACTCAAGTATTTCTTGGTGTGTCAATGTAGGAGGAGTTGTGGTGGTAACTGAAAGGAAATGGTCGGAACGAAGGGTTGTATCGGTACACGGTTCCTTGGAAGGAGTCGGGGGTAGTCTGGAAAGAGTATCGGCTTTCTTATTCTTATGTCCGGGACAGCAGGTGATATGAAACCTGAATCTGGAGAACAGGGCCCACTTGGCTTGGCGAGGACGTAGTCTTTTGGCAGAATGCAGGTATTCAAGATTCCTGTGATCCGTATATATCGTCACTGGATGACAGGTACCCTCCAATAGGTGTCACCATTCCTCCAGCGCTCTTTTTATGGCCAACAATTCTTTATCTCCTATGTCGTAATTTCTTTCCGCTGGGTCCATGATTTTGGAGTAGAAGGCCACTGGATGGAGAAGGTCGTTGATGTTACTGCGCTGGGAAAGGATAGCCCCTGTGGCGTAGTCGGAGGCATCAACCTCCAGAAAGAAGGATTGGTTGGGATCTGGAAGTAACAACATGGGTGCCGAGGAAAACTTCTTTTTTAGTACCTGGAAGGCAATGTTTGCTTCTTCTGACCATTGGAATCTCATCTTGTTACTGATCAGGACAGTTAGGGGACGTGCCAACTTAGAAAGGTCACATATAAATCTTTGTTAAAAATTGGAGAACCCCAGGAATCTTTGTACCTCTTTTCTGGAGGTGGGTACTGGCCACGTAGTGATGTCAGAAACCTTTTTGGGGTCCATCTCCACAAGTCCTAGTGAGATTATAAAACCTAGGAAGGATATCGTGTGGGTGTCAAAAACACATTTTTCCGTCTTGACATACAAATGCTGTTTTTTGAGTCTGGATAATACCTCTTTCATGTGTGTACGATGTGATGGATTCGGAATAGACAAGGATATCATCTAGATATACAATGACATATTGATCAAGTCTCTAAATATATCGTTGACTAAGTGTTGAAAGGTGGCGGGGCGTTACAGAGCCCGTATGGCATTACCATAGATTCGTAGTGTCCGTATCTACTTCTGAATGCCATTTTCCATTCATGTTCTCTTTTTATGCGGACAAGATTGTATGCCCTGCGTAAATCTAGTTTGGTGAACATGGTTGCCTTTTGGAGGCGTTCCATTAATTCCAGAATGAGAGGAAGTGGGTAACGATTCTTGATCGTGATATTCAGTTCTCTATAATCTACACATGGTCTGAGGCCTCCGTCTTTTTTACTGACAAAAAAGATCCCTGCACCTGTGGGTGAAGTGGATGGGCGTATAAAGCCTTTCGCGAGATTTTCATTTATATATTCCTTGAGAACTGTCAGTTCTGACTTGGAGAGCAGATATATGCGACCATAGGGAATGGTTGCGCCTTGGATCAACTCAATAGGGCAATCATAGTTTCTGTGAGGGGGTAATATCTCGACCCCTTGTTTGTCGAATACCTCTGCAAACTCTTTGTAGGAGTTGGGTACCTGTACCATGGTTTTTTGCATGTTGGTTTCTAGGATGGAATTTATGGTTCCTATTGCAGGTGTTGTTTTGTAGAATCTTTTGCATTGTAAGGAGGAAAAATAAACCTTTCCCGGTCCTCAATGGATGAAGGGGTCATGTTTACGTAACCAAGGAGGGTCCTAGAATGATAGGAAAGACTGGTGAGGAAACCAGGTCGAAGCATATCTTCTCTGTGTGGCCACCCCCTATTGTCATCTGGACGTTTTTTTTCTCCGATGTAACCGTTTCCGTACGTAATAACGACCCATTAACCATATGTAAGTTTAAATGGGGGTACTTTTATTTAGGTATTTTAATAGAGCGAGCATAATCCACGTCCAGGAAACCTCCACTGGCTCCAGAGTCAATCATCCTATTACTCCACTGTAAAGAGATGAATAGAGATAAGTGGGGTCGAAAATGTGAGGTAATGGTGGTAGGTGTTGTTGGGTCCTTACCTCCTCTGCGGTTTCTTTCTGGACAGCTTGTTCGAAGATGGTTTGGACTACTACTGTACAAAGATGTTATATTCTACAGTGGTTTAGCTCCTCGGGAGGAAGTCGGCGACTGGTGGCACCCAACTGCATTGGTTCTTCTCTCTTCTTTCTGCCATAATATGGAACCGATGCGGAAGCCTCAGGTGGAGAAGGGCGACAAACAGCCACGGCTTGAGAATGATATCTCTACAGGCGACGTTTCTTCATGCGTCTGTCCATCGTTATGGTCAATTGGATGAGCTCTTCCAATGTCGGAGGCAAGTCGCCACGTGACCTTTCATCTTTTAACTGTTCGGACAGACCTAGACGATACTGGCTGACTAGTGCCATTTCGTTCCATTCTGTGTCTAGCGCGTGGGTCTTAAATTCTGTGATGTACTCCTCCACTGGTCTACGACCTTGTTTGGTGGCTTGTAGAGCTCGTTCAGCCGAATTTCTTCTTAGGGGGTCATCATTTAACATATCCAGAGCGGTACTGAAGGCAGTCCAGGTCTGCAAGGTCGGGCTATTTGAAAGAAGTAGATGGTGGGCCCATGTTTGTGGTTCGCCAGAGAGTAGAGTGATAACCACTTGTATTTTAATGATGTTATTGATGTCAGAATGATAGGTTCGAGGTTTCAAGGTGAACATAAGTTGACAGGCAGTGTGGAATATGCGGTATTTGTTACGGTCAACTGTGAATTTCTCAGGGGCACCGGGGGTTCTGGAGCCTGTACATCTTGGAATGTGGGATTTATTTCCTAGACAGACTGTATAAACGTTTTCCATAAACTGTATAAACTTTTTCCAGTGCTTAGCCACATAACATTTAAAGGGTCTCTTGTAATATGTGTTGTATGTGTAGCACTCACCCCCGGAGGAGCCGCTGAATTAACCTCGGGTTAGTCTCACCGCACTAGGGAATAAATATACACCAGCACTGTTGTGGATTTTATAGATTATATACGTTACTGATCCCAATAAAGCGGCATATATAATGTAGATACGGTATATGAATGACAGGATTTCGTAATGCGGGAAAAACACGCTGCGGTAAAAGAAAAGTTTAACCCCTTCAGTTCTGGAGTGTAAATCCCGTGAAAGTAATGTCTCAAGGTGTGTGTGTGTGTGATCTCGGGTACCCGAGTACTGTTTTCAACTGGCCAGTGAATGAAATGAGCGAATCTTCGACTAGTCACGTTGGGGCCCTGTAGATTTGTACAATAATGCAGCTGCTTTGTTATACTTGGAATTTGCGGCCTGGAAGGCCTCTCACCCATCCGTTGGACAATCTGTCTCGCTGCCCGATCAAGGATGTCTCTCCGCTTTACCACTGGGACTCTGTGCCACCGGATCAGCTCTCTTGCTTGTCTGATCTCCACAATGCGAGACTACGGCCTACTGCCTGCAATCCCATTGGATCATTGTGGTCTCCTTACTCGGGGTCCAACCGGAACTAAATTTCTGTGCAAACCTCTCGGCGGTGCGTAGGTAGGTCTCTGCAAAGTCACTGTCCCGATCTCCAGCAGCCGCAAGGCAGCGCATGCTCTCCGGCCTGGTCACGATCCTTGGCAGTCTCACGTGCGTCTTCCTTCTCTCGCCGCCCGGCTCGCTCTGCCTCTCCTCCGCCGAAGCTGCGGATGTCCTTCCTCTCTCCCCCACCCACTTCCTGTCTCCACCGCAAAGCACGATGGAAATTGTAGTTCCATTTGTGTCCAGCTTAATCCATTTTGCCCCTGTCTCCCTCTGGTGGCCACAACAAGTAAATGCAGCAAACACAATCCTTAAACAACGCTACATATGCATATAGTGTAATACATAAATGACTTCATGAATCACTGTTAATACACAAGTTGAAATATCATACCATATAAAGCATCCAGCATGGCACTTCCAGCTCTTGATTTTGTAGTACCCTTTGAAAGTGCAAGCTCTGATTGTGAAAACAAAATATCACTTGCACCACTCAGAAGAAAATTAGCAGGATCTCGAGCAGTTTTGGCCTCCTCCAAACGTTTGTGTAAGCTTATTTTTGGCACAAGGACATTGCTGAATTGTGATGGCTCATTGGTATCTTTGACAAGTTGTTGCATATCATCCTAAAAAAACTGAATAATTTTAATTACTAGAAGCAAAGGATAAGAGTTTATCTTGTTTTTACAATGTATTAATTAGCATGCGATGGGCCACAGACTGCTTCACAAAGTTAGATTTGTGAGATCATTATCATGTAGAAAGCAAATGTGAATAAGGTATGGTAATGAAATGCAGTTACCTTTTGGATTGTGAGTGGTGCACTGCATATTTCTGATGACTGATTAATTTCCTCAGTGCAGCATTCAGATGATGCATAGCCAGCCTATGGTTCTGTGTTGTTGTGGCATGAAACTGAGCTAAAATTTAAATTAAAATATTTATTATAAACACAAAAAATCTCATTGCTCTAAGTATAAACTATTCAAGCAGACAAAATAATGAATTTATAACTAAAGGGGTCATTTATTTAGGCTGGTGTCAGACGAGCGTAGTGTTCACGTCCGTGATTGCGCCTAAAAGTACGTCCGTGATAGCACGAAAGAAAGTCCATTGGAGCCTGACACATGAAGTACGTCCGCACTGAACTGCGGACGCACAACGGCCGCGGCAAACGGACGCAGGTTAGGCAAGAACGTAATACTGCTAGAACGGACGTGCGGAGTGCGCTGCGTCCACAACGTCTGCATAGCTTTGTGTGTGAGTGATGGAGCATGGTCAGACGGACTGCATTTATACGTCCAGCATTTTTGACGGACAGAATGTTTTTTCATTGTAATTTATTTTTCCCTCCTACATCCGTCAAAAATAACTTCAGTGAAAAAACGGACTGTGTGACCACTACTGCGTCATCCGTACTGACGATGTCCGTACTGCACGGACGTACAGTCCGTAGAAATCCCGCTCGTCTGACCCCAGCCTTAGCTCTGACGTTTCCACCGAATTGCAACAAACGGTGAATTTCACCATAAGGTTAAATTTTGGAGCAGTTTTTCTATTCACTAAACTTTCAATTTGCCAAATACTGACGAATTGACTGCAAAATACGGTGCAGTTCGTCACGAGTCAGATATCTTCGGCGGCAGTGATATTGTCCCATAGAGAACTAATTGGTAATCTATTCACAAAACGCTGAACTGCACCAAACAGGGTTATTCAAAGAAATTCAAAAAGTCACCGCGTGTTCGTGACTTTTTGTTTCCCGCACTTCGGGGCAATTCGGCGATCCTAGTTCGCTGACCCTGCGGTGTATTCAGCAAGCACCACAAGACCCCCCGTAGTGCAGGGAAAACTTGCTGCAAACCCGCAGACTACTCACCGAAACCCGCAGGGAAAACCCCGCCGAGCACGTCTGAAAAACCCGACTAGCCGCCGATCACAGCGCAGAGCAGCCGCCGGGAAAAACCCGACACGTAGACTTAACGAGGTGAAAACAAAACCATACGCTTGAATGTTTGAAAATTTAAGTAGTTTTTTGCAAACAGCACTTAACGAAAATTCTGGGAATTTACATATAAGATCCAATGAATGATAATAAAAAGGTCTGTTACAGAAAAAAGAAGCGATTTTAAAAAAACCAGAAAAATGGTAAAATAAGTTTGCCAAAAAGAAAACCCAAAATGCCTAAAAGATCAAAATGCCTAAAAGATCCTAATTAGTCAATAGACTTTTTTATGCAGAATTAAATAATAAACGGTTTCTTAGATATTGAATTAAAACTGGAATATTTTTAACATTGAAGCGTATGGGATTCTCCTTAATAAACCTATTGAATAAAACTGAACAGCAGGGCACTTTGGCAACTTTCCCTGCTGTTCGGAGTTCAGGCAGTTAGCCAACATTCGGCAAACTACCTGCTCTCAGAATAGCCGATGCGTAGCACGATGACGCCAGTCCTAGAGTTAACCCTTAACTGCCACCAACGGTGGAGATAGGGAGTTCATTGAACTCCCTATCTCCCGATCCGTGGCAGTTAGGGGTTAAATTTTGGTATGGTTGGATCGGCCAGAGCATGGCCGTTCCAACGATACCAAACATGAAAGTGAAAAAAGTTGTAAAAAGAAAAATAAAAAAAATTATAAAAAAAATATAAACACTTTTTTTTATTTTTTTTGGTTTGTTAATGCAGCAATATTGTTCCCATTTCAATTATAATGTGAACAATGATGCTGCACTAACGATTTTTGTATGCGGTGCGTTTGTTAAAAATAGTGTAATTTTCCCCAAAAAAAAATTTAACGAGACCCCATCTCTAATTTTTTTAACAAGCGCACCCCATACAAAATATAACCGCAATTGCACGCATGTTAAAATGTGAAAAAAAACACTTTACACATTGTAAATTATTGAAAATACATATTTTATTGCATTTTTTGTTATAATATACAGACATGACATAACGTATACATATAATAATGACATATTATGAATCTACCGAGTCTGACGGAAAGAACAATATATAATATGTCTGGGTCATATACTAAAATAAGCCTTCAAAACACGTTTAAACATGATGAGCAAAACAGGTAAAAATGACCTCAGCACAGGGGCGGGAAAAGCCTCAGCAGCGAAAGGGTTAAGAGGCCAACCTGAAAAAAAAAACGGAGAATCACTGACACATCCCAGGTGGGAGAACGAGGAACTGGAGAGCGTTATAATCGAATGGCCTGGCATACTTATGGGTGACGACCTATCGGGACCCTCTGGGACGCTACATGGGAAGCAGAGATGGCTGACCTGGCCACATTAATCGTCCAATAGGCCCAGCCCTCGTGAAACAATTTCGTGAGGAAATCTAGCAGTAAATGTGCAGGGGCTGAAAAGGGATCCAACTGCTTTTAGATACTCCAGCTGAATCAGCCTTGCCATGCTGAACTGTATGAGGAACGGGTACCTGGAGCCCAGGCCTCCAAGAGTAGGGATCAAGTTCATTCTGAAATGCCAGGGACAGGGCCAAGTCCCCCGAGACCAACCACGCCACCAAACTGCAATGACCCAAATGGAACAACGGCTGGGGTTGCTCCTCCGGGTCCAACAACAAGTCAGGACGGACCGGGAGGAGTCGTGGGAAATCTATTGACAACTCCAGGAGGGACAGGAACCACGGTTGCCCTTTCCAAAGGGGTGTTATTAATACCACTGTGGCCAGTTGGGACCGAATTAACGGTGTTCGTGCTAACATGGAGAATGGGGGAAACGTGTACTGATGTGCACTGGTCCAGTTTTGTAGGAAGACGTCCGTTGTCAATGACTCCAGGTCTGGACTCCAACTTAAGAAACCTGGTCGTTGAGTGTTTAGCCTGGAGGCAAATAGATCCAAGGGTCCCCAAAGAGCGACAAGCGCTGTAAACATCGAGTGCAACCTCCAGTCTCGGTAATCCTCTGTCTGGAATACCAGTCCGCTACAAGGTTCGTCATGCCTGGAATCAATTGAGCCAATATCGTCAAGTTGTTGGTGAAGCAATGAGACCAAAACCTTCTTGCCATCATCGACAGAGGTTCTGACCTCGGGCTTCCCAGGCAGTTGATGCTTCGAACTGCCGATAGATTATCCAGTTTGAGAAAAACAGTTCTGTCGGTCTTTCGTAAAACACTGTACTGCGAACAGGCCTGCTAGAAGTTCTAGGCAGTTTATGTGAAGTGATATCTCTGATTCGGACCACCGGCCTCCCGTCTCCAAAGGACCACATCGGGCTCCCCAACCGGTTCGGCATGCATCCGACTCCATTATTATTGGGTGTTGGAGGTACCAGATGTCTCCCGTTCCAAAACTGGAGGTTCTTGGTCCACCATGTCAGATCCGAACGAGCTTCGTCGTTCAGTGTTATTGGGGACAAATAAGGTAATCCTTTTGCGGAGGAAATGGGCCTTCAGGCATAGTAGGGCCCGATAGTGTAGTAGAGCTGGAGGTACAGCTAAGCGAGTGCCGGAAAGGAGTCTGATCACCGGGGCCTGGCAGCGAAGTGTGATCTGGTCTTTTCGGAGAATAATCCCTGCTTCTTTTGGAATGGAAACCAACTTCTGATGAGGAAGGCTGAGAGACATTAGATTGGAGTCTGAGGAACCCCAAACGTTGCAAAGGTGTCGTGTGAGATTTCTCCATGTTGATGAGAAAAGCAAGGTTTTGCAACGTGTCCACCATAGTGTTACGTTCTCCCAGCCAGGCCCACTGGTGCTGAGAGCTCTTCACAGCCCTCATGGTTTTTAGGTTTAATCTGTTTGGCTCTCCGCCTCTAGAGTCCTGTGTCTTATCAGACCTGTGGTCACATGACCTGCACTGCCCTATTTAAATGGCCAACAGTGCAATAGTTCCTTGATCCAGTATAGTTCTTCTTGCTGTGTTCTTGTATTTTGTATTCTGATTTTGATATCCTGGTTCATGACTCCTGGCCTTGTATCCTGACGATTCTTGTGATTGCCCCTGGTACTGTATTATTGATTTCCTGGTTCATGACTCTTAGGTTTGTATCTTGACGTTCCTTGCAATATATCCCTGGTACTGCATATTGTATTGCTGGTTCATGTTTTCAGTATTTTGTGTGTATTCTAGTGCAGCAGCTCATTGTTTTGGTTTATAGAGACCACCTCAAGGATCTCTTTCTAGTTCCGTTGTTGCTAGATATTCCTGTCTGTCAAGTCTGGTTAACCTCTGTTATTTAATTGTGTATATTTCCCACCTTGTACTCTGTATAGACAGAAGGCCATCCAAGGACCTTACCCCAGGGCAGGGCCTTCCTCGTGTGTGTGTATACACTGTCCTGTTTTGACTGGTTCTGTTGTATCCTGTGTCCAGGGTTCTACATAATGCAGAGAGACACATACCTGCCTAACGGGGTAAATTAAACTCACAGCACAAAGGACCCCCCCTTTGGCTCCTGAGGGGGGCAACCGTAACACATAGGTGGGTTAGAAGGGTCTGTTTGTAATCTGACATCACAACCAGGATATCATCCAGATAGATGACCAGACAAACAACGCATTCCCGAAGGGATGTAATCACCGGTTTCAGGAATTTCGTGAAGGCCCATGGGGCTGAGGACAGTCTGAAGGGGAGGCACGAAAACTTCCACATCGCTCCCTTCCATTTAAAGCAAAGGTAGTCTCAAGAAGACAAATCGATTGGCACATAGAGGTAGGCGTCCTTGATCGACTTTTGCTAGCCAGTCTCCTTGATGTAAGATTTCCTTCAGCGTATGCATGCCCTCCATCTTGAAGTGTAGATACTGTACGTGGGAGTTGAGGTCCCGCAAATTTATCACTGGTCGCACGCCGCTCCCTTTCTTTGCGACCAGAAACAGGTTGCTGACGAACCCTGTGGAGTTGATCGGGGCCGGTTCTATGGCCCCTTTGACTAAGTTTTGAATTTCCCTGTCCACCAGCATCTCCTGGTCCTGAGCGAAACGGAGAGGTGATGGAGCGGAAGTCTAAACCGGTGTTGATATGAACGAAATTGTGAAACCTTGCACCGTGTCTAGAACCCATTGGTCCAAAGTAAGGACTCGCCAGTTTTGTAGAAATAACCATGCACCACCCCCGACCTTTATCCCCGTAGAAAGGAAATTTATTAGAGGTCTTACCTGGAGGGTGTCTGCCTCGAAATGGGGTTCTGGATCATTGGAAACCACGGGCGTGCCATGGTCGGGTTCGTGAGGGGGGGGGGAAGGAGCCAGAGGTTTGGTACTCTGTTGGCTGTTGTGGTGCGGGGCTAGGAGTGTGCCTGGAGGTGGCCGGCAGCCATGGAACACCCTTTTTAGAGATGCAGACACTTTGTCCATGGCATTAAAAGTATTGGCATATGCTCCCATGCTTTTAACATATGTTTCTCTGAAGAGGAAGCCCTGGGCAGCATACCCAGATCAGGGTCCACTATGGCGGTAAGCTGGTTGGCTACGTTTTTAGTAATATAGATTTGCGCCGTTCGGCGGCTATAGCGTCATGGACATTGCCGAAAAAGGTCAAGGCTCTTTGAACCCATTCACAGACCAGAGTTGGGGAGAGGGTAGACCCACTAAGTTTAGCCTTTTCTGCAATATTAAATAATTTAATAAGGGGCCCTGCCACATCCTGCAGTTTGTCCTCACAGGTGCGAAACGCATGGTCCAGGCCAGTTTTTGGTGACCAACCATGGTTGGTAATATATTTTATTATAGATGGATCAACCTCTGGGGTGAGGCATATCTTGCCCTCTGTAGTATGGCGTTGTCTTTCTGCCTGCATATTTTGTCTGGTAGCCTTATCTAAAGGCTTTCTTAAATTGGCATCCACCCATCTTTCAACATGTGATAGGGGTACCAAGCGGTGGATTGTGGATGAGTGAGGTCCTCTGCACAGAAAAGGGGGTCCCCTTGAGAGTCATAAATAGCGTTACCCTCTTTGTAAAATGGGGGTTCCTCAGGATCTGTAACGTTTGCGCTAAGGCGCTCACCCCAGAACAGAGTTGTTTGGTTTCTTATGGACAGATTTCTACAATACGAAACTTGATAGTAATCTGGACTGTAATACCTAGTATCCCAAGCCAGGGAGGTAACACAGACCCCTAGATACCACTCAGCCTCAAATGGTTTCGTGGCCAAGAGGCCGCTAAGTGAAAACACGAAAACCTATTCACATGTTTTTCTTGACTGGAGACATGAGCATATTGTGGTACCAGACGGGCGTAATCAATTGCATGTGTATTATCAGAATGTGTTACAATGTCTGTATTTAGGCTTGTTCTTAAACAGGTTGTTTAACCCTTTCCATGCGGCGGACGTGCTCAGCGCGTCCTGCCGCATGGCCACTTCGCTGCGGAGGACGCACTGAGTGCGTCCTCCCTTAGCAGCGGCAATCGACCGGGATTCTGGCCGATCGCGGCGCCCCCCCCCCCCCCCCGGTGCTGGCTGACATCCTCGATGTCAGCCCAGCCTCCGGGACCCCGGCGGGCACAATAGACGATGAGAGCTATTTCAGGAACCCCCCCCCCCCGCCATTGCGGGGAAGGTGCCTGGGGGGAGGTCCCTCGGACCTCTCCCCATCCGTGCGGGCCAGTGAGTAAAGGCAGGCACCGCTTGGAAGGGCACAGCCTGCCCTTCCAAGCGGCGGCTGTCTTTAACCCGTAGCGGGCTGGATCGCGATATGGTGCTAACATGTGCCGTATCGCAGTCCCCTCCCGGAGCTGGCCGACATCTTGGATGTCGGCCAAGCTTCCGGAAAATCACCCTAACGACTGGCGTCATCGCGCACAGCGTGATGGCGCCAATCTCGCAATTAACCCCTTGCTGCCACCTATGGTGGAGATAGGGGGTTCATTTGAACCCCCTATCTCCCGATCCATTAAAGCTTAGGGGTTAATGCTTGATATCATTGGAACGGCCAGAGCATGATACCAAACATGACCATGTACAGTTTAAAAATAAAAAGTTAAAAAAATATATATTTTTTTGTTAATGCAGCAATATTGTTGCTATATTTCAATTATAATGTGAACAATGATGCTGCATTAACGATTTTTTCTATGGGGGGCGTTTGCCAACAAACACGTAATTTTCCCCCCAAAAAGTAACGATTCCCAGTTTCTAATTTTTTTAACAAGCGCACCCCATAGAAAATATAACCGCAAACGCTCGCATGTTAAAATGTGAAAAAAAACACTTTACACGTAAATTATTGAAAATTCTAATTTTATTGCACTTTATGTTATAATATACAGACAGGACATAACGCATACATATAATAATGATATATTATGAATCTGCCGAGTCTCCCGGAAAGAACGATATATAATATGTCTGGGTCATATACTAAAATAAGGCTTAAAAAACGCGGTTAAACATGATGAGCGAAACCGGTGAAAAGGCTCAGCAGCGAAAGGGTTAAAGGGTTGGTGAGTTTTGCAGCATGCAGGGTAGTTAAACAGAGAACTTGTGATTAATGCTGCAACCAGAGTGAATGCTCAACAAATAACTGGAGATGTAAGTAGGTCTCCTGCCCTGGCGGGCAGACACACAAACAGAAGCCTTGCGATTAGGACTGAAACCAGATTGGGCTGTCAGAAATTTAGAGAGGCAGATGAGTTTTACAACCTGGTGGGCAGAACCCCAAACAATAAGCATGCGGTTAAACATAGACGGGTACACAAAATACCGCACAGAACAAACACACATGGTATATATCAAGAGAATCGTCAATTGGCAAGCCGGGTCAAAACGTAAGCACGGTCCTTGTACAAGCAAGTTGGCAACTGGGTAATCAAAACATCCAGCAATTCTTTGAGTGCTTTACATTCACTTCGATAGATTCTGTGTTTTTTTTCCAGGGTTCTATTTTTAACTGAAGGATTTTTTTAGTGACCAATTTTACGAATTAATCAATACTAGAGAATTCACTAAATGAAGGAGTATATTTGATTTGCACTTAAAAATAAAATTTTTGTCATTAGTTGTTTCATCATTTTCATCCAACAATTCTATAAGTGTTCGTAAGTGAGGAAGATCTTCTGCAGTAATTCCTAACATTTTTGCTTGTCTTTCGTCTTTTTTTGTATAAATTTCACGCAGAGCCAACTTTCTAGCGAATAAATTTAAATCCTTAATCCATGTAAACTTATCGAAGTTGGGGCTTGGGACAAAAGATAGACCTTTCTTTAAGACTCGAGTAGAATTTTCTTGTAATTGAAAAATCGACAGATTAATAATCTGGTTCTCATTATTGTCTCCTATTTCTTGTACCCTCGTGCTTTGTAGCCCCATTTTTGTCTTTGTCGTAATCTTTCGCTTTGCATTATTTTTCTGTTCTTTCTGGCTCCTCTAAAGACATTTTTTCTCTTTCATTAAGCTGCCTTTAGTTCTGTATGAATTAAATTGATTTGTTTGGACATTTTCATTCTCACTTTCTCACTGGTTTGACAATTCTGATTGCGATGTTTCATTTGTATATGATCTATTTATTCGTCTACGTTTGTTTTGAAAAATATTCTTAGTTTGAAAATCTTTTTGGTCACATTGGAATTTAAAATGTTTTTTTTTGTTAAATTTGCGGTCTAAATCGATCTTTTGTAATTTCACTTCAAATTGATTGTATTCAGTATTAGTCTGAAAATTCTGTATATTTGTCATTTGTACTTCAAAGTCTTTTTTAATTTTATCAAGATTTTCTTGTTCCAGATTTATAAGAAAAGTCATCCGTTTGGATGAATGTTCCAACAGTGTATTATGCCATTCAGCTATATGTTCAACTATTTTGTTCGGGAGGTGGACCTCAGGTTGCAATCCTCTCGGTACTAATTTTCTGTTAAATATGTCTGCAATATTTTTATTTCCCACCATGATTTTATTTGGTCTTGATATACTTTTTGAATAAGGAAAAACGCTTGAGATATATTTTTTATACTTTCATCCATTAAAAACGGTTCATTCGTAAATACTTTTCCCGCATCTTAAGACCACTTACTAACATCGCCTAGTTTCAGTATAGCTGACATTATTTAAAAAGCTGTACTTGGGTGCTCAAAGAAATAGGAGAATGAAAACCCCTTTTGTAGAATAATTTATATAGGACCGCAACAGCTGAGTCCCATATGCCAAGATTGCCTGTTTTTAGACTGATACGAAGGTTTTAGGGGGTAACCCTTACTTAAACAGCAGTTTAAGTAAGGGTTACCCCCTAAAACCTTCGTATCATTCTAAAACAGGCAATCTTGGCTCTTTTCACATATGGGACTCAGCTGTTGCGGTCCTATATAAATTAATTACTTCAATACCTTATGGCTCTATCAATATACCTGAAGCAAGTACAAAGATCTGCTATTTCTCTAGAAATGAGTCTACTTTATGGAGTGATATAATTCCTGATTTCCCTAGTAAATTATGACGGTAAGTCGTAATTTTATTAAAGACAAAAGGAGGCTCCTATTATTATGCCAAATCTCTTTAATATCACTTCCAGCAAGAAAAAAGAGAAAAACCTTAACATTAGAACGTGTCAGGGGCACTCCCTGCACATGTGACAATGGTATGACACAAGAGCATAAATCAACCCCCAGTCCACAGTAACTTCCTCTTTTCTTGGAGTGAGAAGACTAGCAATACATCTCCAGATTCAGGAACCAGGCGAAGAAATTCCCACTGAATAGAAACAAAACAGAACCATGAGCAACGGTAATCCACAGACAACGGGTCCATCTTGAGCACACAGGCAGGAGACGAATCACTGAGCTGAAACAATAGAAAAATTTGAAATACCACTCATATATAAACAGATGCACATAGAAGGCAGAAATCACAACTACAGAATGACAATGCACTAGCAGAGCATACCGAGCTACATTCCCCCAAAAAATACAATTAAGTCTGGATAGGCTGAGACTCGGGGAGGGAAACAGGGAGGGAATAATACTCACCTCCTTTTGTCTTTAATAAAATTACGACTTCCCGTCATAATTTACTATGGAAATCAGGAATTTTATTACAAGACACGGAGGCTCCTATTATTATGCCAGTTCAAAGCTTAAGGCAAAACTGCTTCTGACCAATGTAGCTCTGGTCGGAAATAAAAATCTCTGAACGTAGATGCTCGGGATAGATGCTGTGACAGACTCGTACTGGAGGAGGCAGCGCACCGGACATAGTAAAGGTGTCGCCGGGAAGGCCGGGTAAAATAACGTATTCGACATGGGGTTTTGTCTGGAAATGCAAAATTCTCCCCATCCAGTCTATATGACCTAGCATGTAGGTCCAAAGCACGGACATCTGAAACCCTTGTGCAGGAAGTTTAAACAGAAAAACATAACCAATTTTGCCGATAATTGTTAAATGGTCAAAGATACATATCGGGTCATGAACACAGTAAAGCGAATACAAAATTTACATCCCACACCGAAGTGTAGCGAGGCAACGGAGGACGAGACATGAGTACACCCCGCAACAATTGACAGATCATAGAATGTTGTCCTGCAGGCAGACCTGCAAATCCCTCATGAGAGGCAGAAATAGCTGACCGGTAGAGGTTCAAGGTCCTGTAGGCTTTTCCTGCGTCAAATTCATCCGAAAGGAACTGCAATATGTATTGGATAGAGGTACGAATGGGATCCAGGCCCCTTCCCATGCACCAGCGAAACCATATCTGCCAGGCGTGCCGGTAAGCTGTTCTGGTGCCCATGAGTTGCGCCATTGTGCTCGAAACGCCTGCGAAAGTGATGGATCTCCTGACAGCCATGCCAGGAGTTGGAGGTGGCCGTTCACGACCAACGGGTGCAGATGACCCTCTGGGTCGGAGAGTAAGTCTTGAACCGACAGGAGTAACCTCGGACAGTCCCCGGCCATGGACAGAAGCTGTGGGTACCATGCCTGGGTCGGCCACCACGGGGCTATTGACACAATTGAAGTCTTGGACCTGCGGATGTGAAGGATGAGCCACCCTAGGAGAGTGAACGGAGGAAAAGCGTATTGTTGGCCCGGAGGCCATGTCTGCAGAAGGGTGTCCGTTGCCACAGCCTCCGGATCTGGATTTCGTCTTAGGATTCTCGTCGAGGTGAATCGGATCTGCATAGGACTGGGCATGACTTAGAGACCTTGTCTTGAGGCGCGGAAGGGCTCTGTAGTGCAATGGCCCCGGGAACACCGCCTGGATAGAACTGGACAGAAGTCCAATCAGACGAGCTAGGTAACGGACTGTAAAACCTGGGAGCAACAACACCATTCCTCAGCTCCCTTCGGATATCTCAAAGCTTCTGTTGTGGTAACTGCAACATCGCAGTTGAAGAGTCGACGATGAAGCCGAGGAATTTGTGACGTAGCGTGGGTACTAGAACTGATTGTCAGTGATGAGGAACCCTAGGTCTGTCAACAACGACACCGTCCACTGCAGGTGTTGCAACACTGCTTTGTAAGATGCCACCGTTATGAGGATATCGTCCAGATATATCACCAATCTGACGCCTCTTGCCCTCAATAGGGCCATAACCGGCCTTAGAAGCTTTGAGAAAACACCACGAGGCTGAGGACAGCCCAAAGGGGAGACAAGCGAACTGATACATCACGTTCCGCCATCTGAATTGCAGGAACCGGCGATGGTCTGGATGAATAGGTACTGTCAGGTACACGTTGGTAAGGTCGACCTTTGCCAACCAGTCCCCTGTGTTGAGTAAATCGTGGAGACAGTGGATCCCCTCTAATTTGAAATGTCGATAGACGACGTAAGCGTTTAATTCCTTTAAGTTTATCACAGGCCTGAAAGAACTCCCTTTCTTTTGAACCAGAAATAGGTTGCGGAGAAAACCTTTTGACCCCAGAGGTGTCGGTTCTATGGCCCCCTTTGCCAATAATATTTGAACCTCTGTATGAGACGTTCCCTCTCCTGGGGAATGCATAAAGGGAGGCCTGACTGAATCGCAGTTGACAGGACATCTATGTGATAACCCTTCACTGTCTGCAAGATCAAAGGATCTGCTGAAATTGACTCCCATACATGGCAAAAACGTGCAATCCTGCCACCCACCAACCCCAGAGGGATAGAAGGTAACAGAACCCTTACTTGGTGGGTGGGAACGAGTCTGCAGCCTCATCCTGACCGGTTATACTGCGGAAAGAAGCGGACCTGCTGGTACGACTGACGTTGATTTGAGCGGGGCTGGAGGCGGCACGTGAGAAGCCGTAGGAAGAGCGGCCGGGCAGTCGGGCCTGTCGTCTGCCGACCCTGCCAAAAACACCCTGGTTATGGGGAAAGGCCTTCCGCATGTTTTTGACCTTTTGGATAGTGTTGAATGAACCCGGAGTATGAGTTCATGTCATGAATAATGGATTTTGCAAACCGATCCCCTTCAGCGCCAGGCTCAGTAGATGCCAGGGAGATTAAACCAGGGTCAATCCTTAATAGGATGGATTTACGGCGCTCTGTAGCCAGAGCGGTATTCGCATTGTCGGAGACCTAGGGTGCGGTGAGCCCAACCGCGCAATGTAGCCACTTTAGGAGCAATACCGGAGATATGTGCCTGTTCAATTATCTCCAAAAACTGCTAATAAAGGACCAAACACGTCCAATAGTTTATCCTGACAGGACCTAAATGAAAAATCAACCCCTTTACAGGGATTCCAGCCAGTATTGGCAAGAAATTGCAACATGTGATCCCAAAACTCAGGTGTTTGTAGCACATTTTTTTGAGGTAATAGGCCTCGGGCATTCAGTGCAAAGGTTTACAGACTCGCTTATTCAGGATTTTATCGACCCCCCCCCTGCGGGGATGCTACGCAATCCGCTGAGCGGGGATGCTACGCAATCCGCTGAGCGGGGATGCTTCAATTCATCTGGCTCAAAAAAATCATTGTCTGATGACCAGTCAGCCGCTGCCGGCCCAGTCAGAGCCAGAGCTGTAGTCTGGACTGTAGAATCCTCATCTGAGGAAAAATCAGAAACAATAGAGGAAATACTGGAAGAGGTAGAAACCGATGGAGACCGTGCTCTATCTTTCTTCCAGGACCTTGTATGTTTGGTCCCCTTAGGGGGAATCTTTTTGCGGGGCCGTTCACCTCGTTCAAATGTAGAGGTACCTCTACCATCATGTGCCCTTTTTTTAGCGGCCTGAGGCCGTGCATGTTTGGTTTTAGCCAAGGCTTTGCGAGGCTCTTTACGTTGGTGCATAGTATGCGATGTATGAAATCTCTGTGATGGACAAAGTAGCGCCTCTATTCTCCCCTGCAGGGGGATGGAGAGTTTGAGGGGCGGCTAAAGATCCAGCCAGACCTAACAGATTGGATAGAATCTGGGAGACAGAGCCCATTGCCGAAGCAAAATCGTTTAAAGTTTTGGACAACATGTCAGAGGTGGCCTGTGCACGCCGACCCTCCTCTTGGCTCCTTATACCCAGTTAATTGATCTCTAACTCTTGTCTGCTTGTGACTGTGTACCCTGTTCTGTGGCAACACTCACTCCTGGTATTCCAACTTGCCTATGGGTAATACACCCACCCGGCACCACTCCTGCTGCAGCTACCGTTGGCCCCACTGGCCCCCTCCTCTACACAGAATACACAATAGCACTGACTGCGGGCTCTTAGCCCAGTCACAGAATCCCTCCTCCTTTCCTTGTCCACGTGCAGCAGTTCTATTTACAAACACTTACTATGACAGTACTAATCCACATGGCTACCCTCTCCCTCAAATTCAGAACTACACCTTGTCGGCATCCGATCCCCCGGGTTCAGACACACGCTAGCCACTCTGGCTCCTGTGCTTTGTCCGTGCTGTCAGGGCGGGTTCGGTATGCCCGTCGAGACCGTGGCCGCGGGTCTCCTTATCCAACTATGGTCGGACGTCTCCCTATACGGTATATCAATACATACAAACACAGAAGACACCTTACCTATCGCCGCACTGCTTGCTGTTTCCTCGGACTCGGTGGTGTCCCAGCTTCCAGGGCCGGGGGTCCGTTTGGGACGAGACGAGGTCCACTTAACAGGAAATCCTGCTTGGCGCCTGCAGATGTCAGCTCACCTTCAAAGGACGCCCAACCGGCGGGATTACTCGCACCTGCAGTCAATCGCTACGGTGTCCAGCAGTCGTTGCCGTACCGGTAAAGGCCTCAAATCCCGGACGAGCCCCCAAAAATGTTACCGGAATCCACCTGGTTCACTCGGGACGAAGCCGGGCCGGCACGGACAAGGATTGACTGGACACGAGTCTCTTCAGGAAAGGCAAACTTTATTTGTGACGTCACAGAATGCTCACACAGGATTGAAGCGCAAAGAGTGAGCCCCGATCTTACTCCCACATGGGGTCTTATACCCCGAATACATAATTAGGTACATCCCAATTAGCCCACCTCCTGGTTACACTATCCCACCCCACGTGGGTCCGTACCTCCCATAATCGAATACAAAGACATTCCATACATTGGTCATAAATTGGCAAGCTTCACGACATTCTGACACGAGGATTTACAATTGCTCTGGATCCTGCCTATGCCCACCTCCCTTAGGCTTGTTTATTGTTTATCCTAGATAAGGCCTGGTCTGGTTTCACACGCTTTGTTTCAGCTGCTGCTATTCTGACCTTGATGTATCTATTCCTCATCCTGTCACTTGTGTGCCAGCTACGGCCTGAATTCTCGTTTGGTTTTAATTGCTTTGCTGTTAGTCTAACACATTCCTAGAATTCTATGTAAGCTACATCCTAGTTTCTGCTAATATCTACTATTTAGATTCAAGTGAACCAATGTTCTGAACAAGATGGCTGCCTGGCTCAAGATGGCAACCATCTACTGGCCTGAGTCCCTTTCAATACCAGGAAGCAGTTTTGTTGCTATGCAACCTGATACATGTGACTCCATGCACCAATGGGATAGCTGTCACATTACCTATGCATGCATGCTTGCATCACAGATGTCCTCTATGGCCGATGAGCGTAGCAGAAGGAGGGGCGTGACCGTTACGAAGGGACACTGGTTAGTATACTTCACTATTTAAGGGGGAATAGATAGTTGGTCTTCTTGGCTCTTAATGAAACCTCTTGTTGGTGCAGTAAAACATGTGAACTGTTTTTTAACAGTTCACTTTTTATTTGGGATGGTGCTTTTCCTGAACCAGGAACCGATTATGGTATATGAAAGTGCCCCTATGCAATCGGGGTAATCTCATTCTGATCCATATCTATATTGCCATGGTTGTCATGTTAACTATGTGCCATGGTTTCCCTGGTTGCCTTGGTTACTATGTTCCCATGGTTACAATGGTGGCCTTGGATACTAAACCTGGTTACCATGGTTACTAAGGTCGCCATGGTTACCTGGTTGCCATAAATACTATATTGTCATGGTTACCTGGTTGTCGTGGGTTACCGGTTGTCATGGTAACAATGGTTACATGGTTGTCATAGTTACTATGTTGCCATTTTACCTGTTTGCCATGGTTACCTGTTTGCCATGGTTACTTAGTTGCCATGGTAACTATATTACCATGGTTGTCATGGTTACTTTGCTGCCATGTTTACCATGGTAACCTGGTTTCTATGGTCACCAAGGAAGTCATGGTTGCCATGCTTACTATATTGTCATGGTTACCTGGGTCCCATGGTTGCCGTGGTTACCTGGTTGCCAGTTACCATTGATTCCATGGTTGCCATAGTTACTATGTTGTCATGTTACCTGGTTGTCATAGTTACTATGCTGCCATTTTACCTCGTTTCCATGGTTACCAATGTCGCAATAGTTAACCTGGTTGCATTGGTTACCAAGGTTGTCATAAGTACCTGGTTGCCATGGTTACTAAACTTGCCATAATTACTGTGGTTGCCATGTTTACCTATGTTGCCATGGTTGTCATGGTTATGTTGCCATGGATACCTAGTTTCCATGGTTACAATGATGTTTTGTTACCTGGTTGCAATATTGCATGGTTACCATGGTTATAATGGTTGCCTGCTTGCCATAGTTACTATTGTTTTTCTGTACGTATGGTTTTTATTGCTGAGCTGAACATTTGCACAATCCGTATGTGACCAATGTCGTTGACAGTGTATTAAAGTTGAGTGTTCATGTGAATGACCGACCTTACACACTCTCAAAGGTGGTTGGCTCGGTTGAAGGTGTTTTAATTCTGCTTGATTATTTTGAGATAGGGCATGGTCAAGCAAACTGTTCAGTGTCTTCATGCAATTTCAGTCATTCTGTGAAAAGGGTTGAACATTAGCATTATAGTTAGGTCTGATGACACAACAGGAGAATCACTAGTCACAATCTCGCTCTCAGTAAGGGACTGTGACTGAACTGCAGTATTTCTCACAACAGTACTGCGCTTAGAGTTTACTTTGAACTGTGTTTTTTGTTCAATTTGGTACCTATCGAGATGTTCTTGCACCTCACTTGCGGTCCATTTATCAGGAGCCTTCAAATGAAATATGGCTGACAATGTCTGATCTGGACAGTGCTTGGCAAAACATCATAGCTGCCTCATGACATGGGTTGTTCATCTGACGTCCAAATCTGATTAAAGCTTTCTCTGCAACATTCACAGCTTTATTTAAACTGTTATGGACAAGAATATGTATCTGCTTTAATATTATTCAAAGGCCTGGAAAAATGCTCATTTAAGTTTAATATGTCTTTAAAAGATGATTAATACAATTGTCATTTTAGAGAAAATCAAAATGTATCTTGCGTAACTCTGCTTTTTCGACAGAATAAGCTAACCACAAAGTCATGAGGAGTCTTATTCCGGTATCAAGCCCATCCTGCATCCTATAACTGAACATCCACACACCCATGATCGAGAAAAACGGCTGACACTTGTCAATGACGCAAGGTACCTTGACCTTTAGAAATAGCTGATATTTGATTCTTATATAGTTAATAAAATAATCTGTATATACACAATTTTATGCTGAAGTTGACTCCCACTCGCTTACTCACCAAACGGCTATAAAACATGTATCGAAATCTAATAAAAGATCAGAGAGATCACTGGTTTTGGCCAGAGAGGCTGCATAGACCCATTCATTGTCTGTGTGATTTCTTTAAGCGCGCACCTTAACTTACCTGATTTCTCCACCGATTAGAACAGAGACTGGCATCCGAAGGAAGAGGATATTGTCCTCCATCACAATTTGGCGCCTGCAACGTGGGGCCCTGGGTTAAACGTCTTTGCCATCGTGCCACCACCAATTATTTCTTGGCGGGGCCACACCAGAACCGGAGCCTGATCAACTTCGTAACCTCACAGGTAAGATACCTTTTGATATCTTGCAGGTGACGTGTTCTAGTTTGTGATCCTACCTCCGGGAAACCCCAGTGTGACACTTGGGAAAGACATCAAAAGTGGGGTTTATTTAACTTTGCCCAGGTGCCCGTTATACTGACCCACGAATCGCATGCCAGTTGTCTGTTTGTACATCTGTTCCTGGTTCTTTGAATTGACAGCATATTTTCTGATAAAGCGTTGTGGTATGGTTGTTAATCAGATTATCGTGATCCTGTGGTAACAAGTGGGGTGTACCTGGTTAGCTATCTCCAGGCGATAACAGGTCATGTGATGTAATAGACGCATACCTGGTAGGACTTTCCTAACCGTAACAGGTGAACACAAGCTTGGTAGTAGGACGCGATATATCTCTGATATATAGTTTGATTGACAGTCAGAGGGGTTTTTGTGAGTACCGGTATATAGCGGATGCATTAGGCATATCTAGTAGTAACTCACAAGAATATATATATCTAGTAGGAACAGGTGACGCGGTAAATGAAGCACCTGTAGGATATATATGCTGCGGTAAAACAGGTATTAATTACACCTGATAACAGGATCCTATGTTTGGAATATAGGGGAGGCCGAGACGCTTTATTGTCGTGGTTACATAGGCTGAAAAAAGACATGCGTCCATCGGGTTCAGCCTCTCCCACATAACCTACTGCTGTTGATCCAAAAGAAGGCAAAAAACCCAGTCTGAAATATGCAACATACCGGGAAAAAATTCCTTCTTGACCCCAGAATGGCAGTCAGATTTCTCCTTGGATCAAGAAGCTTTTACCCACATATTAAATATTATAACCCTTAATATTCTGTGTCTGCAGGAAGTCATCCAGTCGTTTTTTAAAAGTCTGTACAGACTCTGACCCAACCACCTCAACAGGCAGAGAATTCCACAGCTTTATTGTTCTCACCGTAAAATAACCCTTCCTATGCTTTAAGCTAAATTTTCTTCCAGTCTAAATGGATGACCCCTTGTCCTATGTATAGACCTGTTAATGAATAGGTTATCAGACAATGGTTGATAATGGCCCGTATATATTTATATAAGGTTATCAGATCCCCTCTAAGGCGCCGTTTCTCTAAACTAAACAGGTTTAAGCTTGTTAGTCTTTGGTCATAACTTAACCCTTCCATTCCCCTTATTAATTTAGTTGCCCGTCTCTGCACTTTTTCTAACGCTATAATATCTTTTTTTAAGACAGGTGCCCAAAATTGCACGGCATAGTCAAGGTGCGGCCTGACCATTGATTTATACAGAGGCAAAATTATGTTTTCATTCCGTGAGTGAACTCCCCTTTTAATGCATGCCAATACTTTGCTGGCCTTGGCGGCTGCTGTTTGACATTGCACATTGTTACTTAGTTTGAAGTCTATGATTATTCCCAAATCCTTCTCCTGCTTGGATTTCCCTAACTCCGTACCATTTAGGGTATAAATTACTTGTGTGTTCTTCACTCCAAAGTGCATAACTTTGCATTTATCTAGATTAAATTTAATCTGCCATTTAAGTGCCCAGTCCCCCAATCTATCTAAATCCCTCTGCAGTGAAGTAACATCCTGCTCACATTGTATTACTTTTCCTAGTTTTGTGTCATCTGCAAACACTGATACATGACTTTCAATGCCTATCTCAAGGTCATTTATAAATAAATTGAATAGTATTGGTCCTATAACAGACCCCTGAGGGACACCGCTTACCACTGGTGTCCATCTTGAAAATGTACCATTTATGACCACTCTCTGTACCCTATCTTTTAGCCAGTTTTCTATCCAAGAACAAGTATTTTCATCTAGACCAATTTTTCTCAATTTAAATAGTAACCTTTTGTGTGGAACTGTGTCGAAAGCTTTGGCAAAATCTAAGTAAATCACATCCACTGCGACCCCCTGATCTATACTTCTACTTACTTCCTCATAGAACGTAATTCGGTTAGTCTGACATGATCTGTGTTTCATGAAACCATGCTGATTTTTGCCAATTACATTATACAGTTGTGTTCAAAATTATTCAACCCCCAATGCTGTAAAGGGTTTTAGGAAATTTAGTGTACATTTGTAATTGTATTCAGAATGAAATCCTACAAGGACTTTTTATAGAACCATATGCAACTAAAATGACATCAATTGGTTTTGTACTACAGTAGTAAATGTTTCTTTTGTGAATTCTTCATTGACACAATTATTCAACCCCTTAAAGACTACCACTCTGAAGAACAGAGGTTCATTCAAGTGTTTTCAATCGGGTATTGAAAACACCTGTGGATGTCACGGAGCAGCAATAAAGCATAATAAGCACCAATTAGGCAGCTTTAAAATGACTGTGATACTCAGCTCCTTCCAGAGATTTACTGGTGTGGTTACAAACATGGTGTAGTCAAGAGAATGGTCCAGGAAAACAAGAGAAGAGGTGATTACTCTTCACAGGAAGGGCAATGGCTATAAGAAGATTGCAAAGATGTTAAACATACCAAGAGAGACCATAGGAAGCATCATTTGCAAATTCAAGGCAAAGGGCACTGTTGAAACGCTACCTGGTCATGGCAGAAAGAAGATGCTGACTTTGACTGCTGTGCACTACCTGAAACGTAGAGTGGAGAAAAGTCCCCGTGTGACTGCTGAGGAACTGAGAAAAGATTTGTCAGATGTGGGTACTGAAGTTTCAGCTCAGACAATACGGCGCACACTGCATAATGAAGGCCTCCATGCCAGAACTCCCAGGCGCACCCCCTTGCTGTCTCCAAAGAATAAGAAGAGTCGACTGCAGTATGCCAAAAGTCATGTGGACAAACCACAGAAGTTTTGGGATAGTGTTCTGTGGACTGATGAAACAAAATTAGAACTGTTTGGGCCCATGGATCAACGCTATGTTTGGAGGAGGAAGAACAAGGCCTATGAAGAAAAGAACACCTTGCCTACTGTGAAGCATGGCGGGGGGGTCAATCATGCTTTGGGGCTGTTTTGCTTCTGCAGGTACAGGGAAGCTTCAGCGTGTGCAAGGTACCATGAATTCTCTTCAGTACCAGGAGATATTGGATGACAATGTCATGCAGTCCGTCACAAACCTGAGGCTTGGGAGACGTTGGACCTTTCAACAGGACAATGATCCCAAGCATACCTCCAAGTCCACTAGAGCATGGTTGCAGATTAAAGGCTGGAACATTTTGGAGTGGCCATCGCAGTCACCAGACTTAAATCCGATTGAGAACCTCTGGTGGGACTTAAAGAAAGCAGTTGCAGTGCGCAAGCCTTTGAATGTGACTGAACTGGAGGCTTTTGCCCATGACGAATGGGCGAAGATACCCGTAGATCGCTGCAAGACACTTGTGTCAAGCTATGCTTCACGTTTAAAAGCTGTTAGTACTTATAACTGTAAAAGGATATTGTACTAAGATTGAATGTCACTTGGGGGTTGAATAAAACTGATAATGATGTGAGCACAGAAAAGACATTTGTGGTTATTTCATTATAAATGTTATGTTATATTTGTCTGACCTACACGTGCCTCTTTGATTTAATTGTAAGCAAGATGACTGATCAAAATCAATGTCAAACTGGCCAAAACACTCAATTTCAGTGGGGGTTGAATAATTTTGAACACAACTGTACCTCCCAATAAATTCCTTAATATTATCCCTTAGTAACCCCTCAAATACTTTCCCAGCCACAGATGTTAAGCTCACACTGTAAAAAATATTTTGTTGTTTTTACAGAAAAAAAACTGGCAGCTGTGGTTGCCAGTAAAGGTCTGTAAAAAATACAGTAGAAAATGTGAACAGCTTTACAGTTTTAAACTGTGAAGTTTAGTTTACAACTGTTGTCATTTAAAAAAAGAAACTGTTTAAGCTGGTAAATTCAACATATCCTTCTGTTGTTTTTACAGAAAATGGCAGCTGAGGTTGCCAGACAAATTATGTAACAAATACATTAAAACATTTTTACAGTTTAATTCTGTTTTAGTAGATAAAGAATTACATTTTAAATTGGTAAAACCAATACCCTTCAATACCCTTTTCTGAATTAGAAATTCTACTCACCAATTCACCCCTTAGCTGTAGGATAGTGTGAACTTTCCACCATTTTTTTGGCCTCAAAGCTTAGACACACAGAGGACACTGCTAAGCTCAGCAGGATAAAGGGAGATGTGCAGATGTGCGCGCTCAGTGTGTGTTGCATTTTCCTGAGTATGTTGAGACAAAATAATTGAAGCCATGGGTGTCCGCAGCATAGGGCAAGAGGGGGCACTTGCCCCCCCCTGTAACTAACTGCCCATCAAGGGTAGGCGCTTGCTTTAATGCAGGTCAGGCCCCTGCATTGGGGCGCCCGTCTTGCAGAGGGCAGAAAAATCGGAATCCTGGTCACTTGGCCGGGATTGAGATTTTTAATCCTCCCTGTCAGCGCTTTCTCTGCAAAGAGAGCTCAGGCTGTGCAGGGAAGGGAAGCCCGTCTAAAAGATGGCTGGGGTGGGGAGAGGCTGCCCTCTGCTTCTTAGTGCAGTGGGAGCCTCCTGTGCAAAGCCCTGCTCCCTTCCTCTCACTACACGTGTCTGAGGCTGTGCGGAGGAGAGGAGCCAGACCAGGTAAAGCTGCGCTGAGGCAAGGGGGGTGGCACAGGGCACACTGGGGGATAGAGTGAGAGACATTGGACACACTGGGGCCAAGGGGGGGAGACATAGGACACTCTGGGGCCAAGGGGGGGAGAAATAGGACACACTGGGGCCAGGGGGGGAGACATAGGACACACTGGGGCCAAGGAGGGGCATAGGGCACACTGGGGCCAAGGGGGGGAGACATAGGACACACTGGGGCCAAGGGGGGAAACATCGGACACACTGGGGCCAGGAGGGGAGACATAGGACACACTGGGGCCATGGGGGGGAGACATAGGACAAACTGGGGGCTAGGGATGTGACATAGGGCAGGGAAGGTTAGAGAAGACATGGGGCAACAGGAGCGGCAAAATGATCTTTGTTGCCTTTCTTGGCAACAATTCTTGCACCGGCCTTGGGCGTCGGCCTGCACGGCTAAGCGGTCATTTTTAGCATAGGTTGAAATTTTTACACACTGCACGGTACACACCGCCGCCGTCTGGTTTCATTATAAGGAAGTGCAGGGAAGGTCTTATGGGTGTGCTCTCTGGGCAATGCAGTCGCACAGGCACAAACTATAAAATGTTGCCGCACATCAGCTTCCTCCCAGCTCTGCTTCATTCCTATGCGGTGGCGCTGGGTGGAAGTGACCTTATAACACATCACTTCCAGTTGTGTAGGAGGGAAGCAGAGCACTGGACATGGCGGTGGTAATGCCCAGCCTGGCATGGATGCCATTAAGATTTTGCCCCCCATTGGAAAAAAATTTGTGGACGCCCCTGATTGAAGCTCACCCTGGAAGGTGATGCTGAGTGAAGCAGCAGATTTGCTTTGTGTCACCTCATGTGCAGTGTGTCTCAGTCTTTGGGCAGTGGCATTGTCCACTTTTAACTTACAAAGTGAACAATGCTGCTGCTATCACCAATCTTCTGATATCCCACCCCAGGAGCAAGAACAATGTTTTATACATTGCCATATTATTCATGACACTCAATATGCCAAAATAGAAGAGAGAAATGCAGTTAAAGCACCATCTAAATATGAAATTTAATTATGAGTTAAAGGAATATAATCCTGTTCTATGACACTTTTCTAATATTAATCTCAATTCTAAACTTAAAATTTGTCTAAATGTATTTTACGTCACCACCTAGGACTATTGCAGAGAAATAAATAGAAACTTCCTAAACATTACAGGCATATTGAACACTTCTATCTTAGACAGTTTAATTTAAACTGTACTGTCTTGTTATATACATTTGACAATTACCAGAAATGAGAAACCTATAAATATACACAGATTAAGCATTTAAAAACTGAAACGTTAAAGCTAGATATAGGTTAAGAGTTAGTGTATTAACACACGTAAAAAAAATCCAACAAGAAGTTGCCTTTCAAAGTATTTATTAACCTCAATGTAGTGAAAAAACATGTCATCTGTCAACATATTAATGGTAATATTAAGAACTTTTTACAAACTTTAGAATAGTATGGAATACATGAATGCAAACCAGGAAACTGCTATAAGTACAGCACATGTCAAACGACTTAGGAAAGTGAGGGCACAGAAAGTGTGGAACAGAAAGTGGGTAAATCAATTTCAGACATCACGCCACTCATGATCTGACCGTTCTTGAATCAAAGTAAGGACTCTAGGGTTTAATTGATGACGGGCTTTGTTAGTCTTCTCCACTTTAGTGCCCTTTTCTGGGTTGATGGAAAAAAAACACCTTGGGAAATAGATGAAAAAAGGTGATCATATTAATGATAAAATAGTCTTATTACCAATTAAAAATTCATATAGACTTTTTTTTTTTAATTCAAGCTACTATTGACAAATAAAAATATAAATGTTACATAAATAATTTAATTGAATAATTAAAAATTATTAACCCCATTGCTGCAGCAAAATGTGTGGGATGTCCCCACACATTGTCCAGTATACTCATTGTTCTGCTGATCCCAGGACTAGCTGTGGCTTCTCCTACCCTGGAATGCTCGACAGAGCCTTGAAACAATCTTAGTTTCCAGGTAGTAGACAAGCCATGATATCCTTTAAACTCCTTTATTCTGCATCTGAGTTTTTCCGAAAGAGTGCACCATAGACTATATAGACACAAAGATTTGGATGATTAAATGAAATGGAATAAATTTATGTGATATAGATTTAGGGCTGCAACGCTTAATCTATGTAATCGATTATAATCAATTGTCAATGAATCTCATCATCGATTAATCAGCAGCCAGTTACTTCCGGGATTGCATCTGGAAGAGGGCGTACGGGTGGGAAAATCTCAGGAGCTGCTGGCCAAACTTTACCAAGAAGGAGAGGAGACAGGTCAGCAGCATGGTTATAAAAAGCATCAAAGGGAGACACAGGAGGGAAGTGAGGGCACAGGGGGAACATTTCAGAAGTGTGGAACAGAAAGGAGAAAGAGATATGAAGGAACAAGGGCACATTCTGGGTAAGTGATAGAACAGGGTGCACATAAGGGGTAGTGGGGAGGGGACACCTGAGTTAAAGTGAGGTGCACAGGGGGACACATGAGGGCAATAGGGTCACATTGAGACTGGAGAAGTGGGGCACAGATGGGCATGTTCTGGATAAACACTGTCACATTCATAAAGTTTGGCATTGGGGCCACATTTTAGGAGAGTGTGGAAGTGGACACATATGGATGAGTGGGGTAACAGAAGGACACACTCTGTAGAAGCTTGAGCACATTCTTGTTAAGTGGGGACCTATCCTTAAATCTCAAACTCCCTATATTGTGTTCTATCTGTATATTATACACACTTAATTTTGCTTACTTGTAAACATTTGCCCTGCTGCTTAAAAATTGGACAAACCTATGTATTATATGATGGTTTCATTGGAAGTTTATATTTGTAACACTCAGTTTGTGAATTTTATTTTACTATATACGGAAAAAGTATTATTTTTCCATCCGATTAACCGAAAAAATAATTACCAACTAATCAATTATGCAAATAATCATTAGTTGCTGCTCTATATAAATTATTGAAATCTGGATAGGAATTTTTGGATGTAGCAATCTGATGTGACATGACATATACACCTGGTAATTAGAGGTGTGCACGGCTGGAAATTTCATTAACGAAATTTCGTTTCAGAGGGAAATAAAATAATTTTCGTCCGAAACGAAATTTCGTAACGTACCGATTCAGGTCATCCGAAATTTCAGATGACCTGGGCTAAATCCTTTCGGATTCAGCTCGTTTCGGTGCAAGGTCGATTCGGTGTTTCGGAAGCCCCAAAAACGCCGTATCGACCTGTTTTCGTGCCGAATTTAAAATCGGCATGAAAACAGATGACAAAAAAAAAGCCTTTACAGCGATTTAAATGCCCGCTCGCAGAGCAGGCATTTAAATCGTCGCCGAGCTGGCATTTAAATAGCATTTAAATGCCTGCTCAATGAGCTCGGCCAGCGATTTCAATGCCTGCTTGCCGAGCAGGCATTGAAATCACTCACCGAGCTCAGCCAGCGATTTCAATGCCTGCTCAAGGCATTTTTATCGAGTTACGCATTGGAGTTAGCTAACTCCAATGAGTAACTTTGAAAAAAGGCGCAAGCAGGCATTTAAAAGTGCTTTGAATGCCTGCTCGCATTTTTTTTCTTATATTTCATAAGGGAGCCGAAATTTTTGGCTCCCTTAAGAAATGCTTCGTTATTTTCGGATCCACCGATTTCGGTGGCCGAAAATATTTTCGGAAACAAATGAATCCTTTCGGATGCATTTTGTTTTTCGGAAAAATAATTGGCATTTCGGGAGCCTTCTCAAAATGCCGAATCGGCATGTTTCGTTCTGAAAAAACTTCGGAACGAAACGAAATGCACACCTCTAATGGTAATGATAAATTTTGAATTTCCTGAGACTTCAGAAAAAAACATGTTAGCTTTCCGAGTCATACAATAAAACAGAACCTCACATATGATGAGAAAAAATACTTAAATTAGTTTCAGCAGGATAGGGGTTAAAGTTGATATTAGCCACTTATAATAGTAAAAGGGGAGATTTAATTCACGGAGTAAGTGAACTTCTAACTCCATAGACTTTAATGGCTTTTGAATTTCACTTATTCCGTATTTTCTTTTACTCCGTGAATTAAATCTCCCCCTAAATAGTAAAAACTAAAAACAAGCTCCCCAACTCCCAAATCAATGCAGCAGCAATAAAGTGGAAATGTTGTTGAAAACCTATCCAAAAAGACATACCTCTGCAGAAACTCCAGGGTTGATGCCAGCTCAGATGGGTAATGAATATTAAAGCAATAATAGCTCCCAAACATCAAGCAAATGGCTGAAATAAAGGAGAGTATGTTGTCGAGTAAAATTGTTCGATCCACACACAGCATGAACCGTCTTGCAGAATAGCAGGATTGACCTAAAATAAATTCAAACAAATGTATAAAACATACACAGAATAAAGGGAAAAGAAGAAAAACTACAAGAGAAAATGATAAAAAGACCAAGGGCTGGATTTAATTGCCGGCACGGCTCCGCAAGCCGGCACGGCTCCGCGAGCCGGCCGGCATAGTGGCTCCGCATCTCCGGATCGCACAGCCTCCGAGGTATTCGAAGGGCTGAGTTGCGCAAATCCGGGGATGCGGAGATCAGGCAGAGAAGCGCAGGGAAGCTTCATTTATACTTACGCGTCCAAAGGCTTTTCCGCAATCACACATGCGCAGATGATTGTTTTTCACCTTAAGAGGCAGAAAAAGTCAAAAATATTACTTTAAAATTCAATAAAAAATAAAACCGTAGTTGCAAAAATCACAAAACTCACAGCACACACATTTTCAAAAATCAAACTAATAAATGTATTAAAAAAAAAACTTTTTAAGAAAAATTTAACCCTCATCGGATCCTCCCGATATTCCTATCGGAAATAGGGAAGATCTTGAATTGACACTTCGAATACACCAGTGGGCGATTCCTTTTTGTCCCATGTAAAAATTCGAAAGTCCACTATCCATGAAAAGTGCTCCTTAACGTAACGTTACGATAAATTATCGTAAGCTTACGTTAAGTAGATAGAAAAACTGCCACTTATTTAACGTAACCCTAGTTTTGAACACTGTAATAGGTTACATAGCGAGAGATTTTTCAGCACCATGGCTAGCGATCACTTTCCATGGTGCTGAAAGGCCTATTGAAATATAACCAACGTTAAACAACCTAAGCTTACGATAATTTTCCTATGTAAAGTTACCAATGGTCTTCAGCACCTTGGAGCGCTATGGGCACTTCTCCAAGGTGTTGAAGAACATTTGTTACTTTACATAGGAATATTATCATAAGCTTAGGTTATTTAACGTTGGTTATATTTCAATAGGCCTTTCAGCACCATGGAAAGTGATCGCTAGCCATGGTGCTGAAAAATCTCTCGCTATGTAACCTATTACAGAGGAGGATCCGATAAGGGTTATATTTTTTTTTAAAGTGTTTTTTTTTAATGCATTTATTAGTTTGATTTTTGAAAATGTGTGTTCTGTGAGTTTGATTGTGATTTTTTTTTATTTATTTATTTATTTTTTTGCAACTACGGTTTTATTCTTTATTGAATTTTAAAGTGATATTTTTGCCATTTTCTGCCTCTTAGACGGGTTTTTAGCTGGCGAGGTCGAAATCGCGTAAAAGCCCTCTGCTCTGGTTCTCGTAAGTCCCTCCACCAGCAATAGAATTGCTGGATGCGATGCCCGTAAGGGTATCTTTCGGTAAAACGGTCTCGGTTGACCGTTTTCGGGACTTGCGCTGCGCAAATTCGAAGCTAGTCAGACTAAAGATACGGGAGCGCAGCCGGGCTCTGCACAGGTTACGGAGGGAGATCCTTGAAACATCGGATCGCGTGAAATGACTAAAACTGCACTAGTAAGCTCCCAATTGACTACCCGAGCAATTAAACCCCCCCCCCCCCAAGAAAGTAAGAATTTTTTTTAACGTACCACAAACAATAATTGTAGGTGTCATATGAACCCGGTCCATTTGTACTTCCTGTGCCAGGCATGTGTCCTCTACATAACAAAACATTGTCTCTTCCTTGTCATTAAAATAGGACAGCAAAAGCAGCACCATCTTTTTAACATCTGCTGAGCAACCACTCAGCTGTCCCCTCATCACTTTAAACTTTGCTACAGCCTGTAACAACCTCTTGTTTTTGTTCACAGCAACCATATTTAAGTAGTTCAAGAGTCTTTTCCCCTTCAGATCCACATTTTGAGTGAACATTTCTTTAAGGTCAATACCAGTAAGTTCCTTGAAGTGGACTGCCATGCCAAGCTCTTTGAACAAGAATGGCCACTCTTCCGAGAGATGTATTATATTTTTTCCCTGGTTGACTTGTTTACGTTGTGTGTAAAAAGTCAACCTCATTAGATCTTTGACTTCCTCTGGACTCAAATCAGTCTGTTGAGACATAATCTTCAGTTTTTCTTTCTTCTCCTGTTGGCTCTCTGGGGTCTCTCCAACAGGGAGGAATTTTAAATCCCAGTTAACGCACCCATAACAGTCCTGGATTGCTGCTCTCTGTTCTGGAGGGACTTCATCGGTAACAGAGTCAGAAGTGCCATGCTTTCGTTTTCTTATTTTTGGGGTTGTAGAACGCTTGACATTAGTAAAGCAATTGCAGTACAGGATAGATAAAGAGTAATACCCTGACCCAATCACCTCTCCCTCTATTACATCTTGTAGAGACCTAGGATATTTTGCCACCATGTTTTTGGCAACTTCAGTAGAGTTTCTTTTACTTGGGCAAGAACTTTTTTTCATCATCTCAGAAACCACAAAGCGGACCATCTCTCTTCTCATTCATGGAATTGGTCGTTCTCCTCTCTCTAATAACTGCGTTAGTTCCTCTGGAAGCTTATCCCATTGTATTTGAAAGTTATCCGCCCAGTCTATTTCAGGGGTTCGGGAACTGCTGGAAGAGGTTGAGTGTGAAATTATGGGCGAAGGAGACCGTAAGGATGTGGAAGGCCCTGGGGACGCATCAACAGATGAACTACTGGAGTCAGGAGTTTGGCCTGAAAAAAATATGCAAAGAATTATCTGAACCACATTGTTACCGTTTCTATATTTTATATCTTTTATGCAGGCTACTTTGGGCACTGTTTGTATCCTGTATAGCAGTACTTAACTTACATCTCAGCTTCCAAGTAGCAATGAATTTTCGGGCTTGAACTGGCCTCAAAGCTGACAGTAAATCGGCTTCCTCAAACTTTAAATCATCGTATGTCTCCACACCAATGGATTGTAAGGTCTCTTCTAAAATATATTTTGTCACCTCTGGAAGGTCAGGGAAGACCTCCATGATGGCAGTGCGTAAAAAGGTTTGCTCGGAGTCAGCCATATCTGGAATGAAAAACCTACTGTAACAATATTGCAGGCGGACCCCGATACAGAGAAATGACAGGTAGGAAAGGACAGAAAGGTGTATAACTGATTCTTGGGAATGTTCGGGCTTAGCACAAAGAGATTTAATATTAAGCACAAAAGAATGTTATATTGACAAGGCAAATGTCAAAGGCAACAGAGGTCAGACAGAACAATCTGTTTTTAGTATACCAGACAACAGAATAGTCCAATACAACCCAATGGGTCAAGGTCATCAGAAAACCGGAATATTCAATATGAAGCCAAAATGATAACCAGGAAAAACTTATTTAATGCACTTAGAAACAACAACACACAAAGGCACTAGTCAGTGTCCAAATATATAGTAGAGGCTACTAAAAAGGATATAGGACCTTCACAGGCTGTAAAACATGTTTGTAGAAAATGTCAGAAACCTTTTTATTTCTCTACATCTAAAAGGAAATAACTGCTATTACCGTCATATATTTCAAAAGGTATTTTAAAATTTATACTAAACATACATGAGCATGGAGGTTTCTCCACTACTGTGGTAATCATGTTTATTCAGACAGCACACTGTGTTTTAATGGAATGACTTGATGCCCGTTAACAATGTATGATGGTAATGGATAAAAATCTACCAAATCGTTTATGTTAAGACACTGCAACTCGGTACTCTGTTTTGTCACAGAGTATAGATGGTATTCAGAATGATAGTCAGCTTTATGTATTTCCATCAAAAAATACACATCTACATCATTTCTAATTATAATCACAAGAATTTCTCCAAACTCCGTAGACTCATCATTTTTGGAAACAAGGAAATGTCCTTTTTTATATGATGTACCTTTATACTCTATATTTGTGGAAACACTGGCATTGCTTTCTGAAAAGCCAAAATCTCTCACTGCATGTTTAATTGTGTCACTATAAAGGTTCAGGTAAAAAGTACAACTGTCTTTGACATACAGACACTGTGTGCAACTTGGCCCAGCTGACAGATATGCCTGAAACATCTGATGCCTTTCAGATAAAGTTAGGCAGATATTCTTATAGTTTTTCAAATGCCTGGCACATCTCTTGAAGTAGCTGTGTTTACTTTCAAAACGCATGGTCCATAGTCTGATCAAAGGGCCAAATTTAATAATTAGTGCCGAATAGTGTCGCAAGAGATGGTGTTTTGGTTTTAGTGGGTTCTCAGGAAGTAAAGACTTTCTTGATTCCAAATATTCTTGGATTAGAACATCAAGATAGGCTACCTGTGACAACAAAATCTTTGGCGCACAAACCATATCAACGATATCTTTAAGCTGGAGAGTTAACTGCCACACATCATCTTCTGGCTTTTGAACTTTGTCACCAATTAATACAGGAAGCAATCTTAAGAAATTCCAATTCTGAATGGCTTGACCCACAAGCTTAAACACCTTGGAGTTCACAGCACATGGCTTTGTGAGAGCATCTGTTCCTTTATATTTGAACTGCTTGATGCGTCTGTTCAAAAGGGAATATGTAAACCATTTCTTCTTCTTAATGAAATACCTAAAGTACAGTGCAACATCATAGGATAAGACACCCTCAAATATGTCATGGCCTAAACAAGGTGGGAGACCAGGCTGGCATACATGAAAGGATTTCAGAGTATTGAAAATACAGTTCATCTTTATGCCTTTGTTGTCTTGATTGTCACCAACTTGTAGATCACAAACAGTAGAATCATAACTTTCAGGAGTACGCTGTGGCCCACATACATTTGGGTCACTATGAAATTCACTTTGTGTGATTTCACAGTACCTGCAAAAGTACCGAGAACGACTAAAGTTTTCAGTAAACCCACCAATACTGTGGGAGCCTAAATCATCACCAACAATACAATACAGAGCCCCTTTGACTGTGTCACCATTTACAATTATTCCATTTTCCTCCAAATCTTTTAAATCCTTTAACATATCTGAGAAAACCTTTGCATTTCCAAATTGTTTTAGGTCATTCTCTCTACACAACAAGACAAGGGACATGTGGTCAGTATTGGACCGCACATGAGCAGGTAAATTTGCCAGAGAAAGATAGACTGCAACAACTTTGTGTTTCTTTTTTTAGCAGAACCAAGTGGAAAGACAATTTCAAAAGCATCCTGGTATAGAATTAGTTTTACACATCCTGGATTTTCAATGAAGAACTGATTAGATTTAAAGTTTTGTCCATCAGTTATGTCACCAAAATCATCTGAGTCTTTCTCACAATATTGCTGTGAGACTGAATTCTTCCACAATTCTGATTCTAAAATGCTATGTACTGTTTGAATCACAGGTATGTAATAAGCAAATCTTTGGGTCATGTTTTCATCATTTCCTAATGTTACTTTTCTAGGCTCTATGTATTTGAACATTCGTTTGAATACCTGAGCTCTTGAATATGTTGTTCTCAGTAGTCCCTGATGAGAGAGAAAAGATCTGAATCCTTCACACAATCACAGATTTTACTAATCACCTCATCTGTTAGACACAAGTCATTTTTCACAAGTGAGCGTAGTTTACTCAGTGTAATCCTGTCCCAACTCATGCACATTTTGCATCTCTTCAACAATTATCTGTATTGTTGAAGCTGGAAGAAGGAGCTGTCCTTGCAATTTTAGATAAAATAAACATAAATTCTTAAGAAAGGTCTCACTGAAATTCTGAGGCAATTCAATGCTTTCATCTGTTGTTACGAAGTTTGAGCTCTGGGGCATATCTTCACCAGCAAAGACAGCAGAAGACTGAGCAATAGTTTCCCTGTAGATGTCACTTATGTTATCTACTGAACATGCTCTGTTTCCTGGACATATGAGCAGTAAATGATAATTTCACTGTGAAAGTATTTTTACAACCTCGTACTGGACATGTCACAGGTCGCCCCTCCACAATGTGCTCTTTTAAGTGGGATATGAGGTCTTTTACTGTATGAAATTGGCACTGACACAGCGAAATGGCACATTTAAAATCTGTAACAAAGGCTGTAGCAGTAACAGAGCGTTCATGCACATCGTGAACACGATAGAAATGAGCTTTAAAAGCTGCATAAGTACAAAATGTCCGCTTGCAGTCAGTACCATCACATTTGAAAAAACAACGGGGTTCATTCCTATAACTCCTACAGTGCAGCACATAAGCCCTCAATGTCTCTAGTGTTTTGCTGCAAAAAAGACAGGTAATCATTTTTAACAGATTAGCAAATAGTCTGTTTTATGTTTTAGCCCTTTTGGATGATCATTAAATCAAAGCCCCACAACAGTAAATAAACACACTGGAAGAGTTCAGCATGAAACCCATGCAAAATTAACCACCAGTCTATCAGCATCATTATTACTGAAGATTTCTGCTCATAAGTCTAAAGTGTAAATAGAAGTAAAAACAATATTAGTAAGAAATCTACTGCTTAGTTATGAGATGATGCAAAGAACAGGAGCTGAAGAGATGTGAACAAAATGGAGCATCTGACCTGTGACCACCAGGATTCTGACTGGACTTCCTGCTGTGAGCCACTCCCCTGAGGCTTCATTGTAAAAAAAACACCACCAGATTGTAAACATGGACTGTGTATCCTCACTCACAAGCTGGTGCTTATATTTTTCTCACAAGCAGTTTGAAGTAAACAACTGTTCATTTACCAGTGCTACAGATCATGATTCATATGCAGGCAAATAAGTCACTGGAATATAATCATCCAGTATGGATATTAACAGTAATAAAAGAGGTCCAAAACTCTACTACAATTGGTTCATGAACACTGATCAGACCAATGGAAAACACAAATTGTTTAATTGTTTATTAAAGAAAATAAAACTTGATTATTACAAAATTGTCATCACATATGTAAAAATGTGTGCAAGACTGGTATTGTCATTTAAAAAATATCTTAAAAATTGATTTAATTTCTATGTATTTGAATAAAGAATTTTTAACTGTCAACAAAAATGCAAAAACTGTATGATATATATCTAAATTGTGTTTTCATTGTGTAAAAGACTAACCATAAATCTAACCTTAAGCTGTGTGCAGTTTTGCAATATATATTATTTTTTTTTGTTTAAACTACTGTAATCTGTACATTCTACAAATAAATTGTGTTCTTTTAACATTTTGTACTGTAAAATTAACAGTTGAGTTTAGTAAAGGATTTAACAACTGTATTTATAGTATTTTCAGAATATTTCTGTACATTCTACAATGTTTTACTGTTTTTCAATTTACATAATTTTGATGTCATGATTTTACAGACTTTCACAGTTAATTTCACAGACATTTTTTACAGTGCACAGGTCTATAATTCCCAGGCACAAATTTTAAACCTTTCTTAAATATAGGTACCATGTCAGCTTTTGTCCAATCCTCTGGTACTATTCCTGAAAGAAAAGAATCTTGAAAGATTAAGAACAGAGGTTTACATATTTCAACACATAGCTCTCTCAGTACTCGCGGGTGAATTCCATCTGGCCCTGGGGCTTTATTCACATTCACATTGTTTAATTTCTGCAAAACCTTGTCCTGAGTCAACCAGTCACTTTGTATTAAGTTTTTATTAATGAATTTCATGTCTCCTGTTATAGGTTTCTCTTTGATAAATACTGAAGAAAAATAATCATTTAAAATTTCTGCTTTATCCTGATCTTCCGTTAACAATAACCCTGACTCAGATTTTAGTGAACCTACATTTTCACTCTTGGGTTTTTTAGAATTTATGTACCTAAAGAATCTTTTAGGGTTGGTCTTGCTCTCTTTGGCTATTTCTTTTTCATTTTCTAGTTTAGCCCATCTAATCGCATTTTACATGCTTTATTGGCTGCCCTATATGCTTTATAGGATGCCTCAGATTTATCAAATTTAAAAGCTTTAAATGCCTTCTTTTTATTTTTCATTTCCTTAGTTACCTTCCTACTAAGCCACATTGGTTTCAGTCTGTTTCTTTTATATTTATTAACCAGTGGAATATATTGTGACGTGTTCTTTTCTAGTGTTAGTTTAAAGATATTCCACTTATCCTCAGTGTTTTTCCCGTGAAAGAGTTTCTGCCAGTCAATGACATTGAGAGCTTCCTTTATTTTAATAAAGTTGGCCTTTTTAAAATTATGTTTTAGCATGCCCCTTATGAATGTGTTTTTTTGAGTTTACGGTATTTCAAAAGTCACCATATTATGGTCACTGTTTCCCAACTGTACCTTTACATTAATATTTGAGAAAAGATCCACATTATTTGTTATAACCAGGTCCAGACAGTTATCCTCTCTAGTTGGTGTTTCTACCAGTTGTGACATGAAGGTATCCTTTAAAATGTTCAGAAACCGGATTCCCTTTGCTGAATTACTAGTCCCACTATCCCAATTAATGTCCGGGTAATTAAAATCTCCAATAATTAAAGTGCTACCATGATCTGCAGCCTTCCTAATTTGCTCTAACAGTTGTTCTTCCTCATCATTATCTATATTAGGTGGTTTATAGCATATGCCAACCAATAGTTGACTTCCCTGTTTATTCCCCAACAAAATATTTACCCATAAGGATTTCACATTTCCCTCATCGCTTTCCAGTTGTGTAATATTAGGCTTTAAATCCTGATTTACATATAAACACACTCCACCCCCTTTCTTATGTTTCCTATCCTTTCTAAACAATGTATAACCGTTTAAGTTTACAGCCCAGTCATGCGTTTCATCCCACGTTTCTGTTATTCCTATAATGTCGTATTGCTTAGTGTATGCTATTACCTCTAGTTCCCCCATCTTGTTATTGAGGCTCCTTGCATTAGCAAGCATACATTTAATGTTGTCTCTACCCACACATGCTGAATGCGACTTTATATTACATGCCTCCAGTGTTCTGACATTACCCATCCCCCCGGCTCCACCCCCCTTAGTCTGAACTGAAACCCTTCCGCTATCTGCTCTGTCTCCATTTTGTAAGATACTGTATCCCTCCCCCCTTCCACTAGTTTAAAGTCTCCTCCAACCTTTTAACCATCCTCTCCCCTAGCACAGCAGACCCTCTTCCATTCAGGTGCAATCTATCACGACTATACAGATTGTACCCCAGTGCAAAATGAGCCCAGTGCTCTAGAAACCCCAAAGCCCTCCTTCCTGCACCAAGCTTTAAGCCACACATTGACCTCCCTGATCTCCCGCTGCCTTTCCACTGTAGCACGTGGCACAGGTAGGATCTCAGAAAATACTACCTTGGAGGACCTCTTCTTCAGTTTACTTCCTAATTCCCTGAAATTATTCTTCAGGTCCTTCCATCTCCCTCTTACTTTGTCATTGGTACCAATATGGACCGTGACAGCAGGGTCATCTCCAGCCCCTCCCAATAATCTATCAACTCTGTCAACCACATGCCTAACACGGGCACCCGGCAGACCGCAAACTGTCCGGTTAAGGCGATCAGCGCGACAGATTACCCTAATAATAGAGTCCCCTACCACCACAACCTGTCTAGGCTTACTTGCCCTCTTTATCCCTCCCTTACTTGGTGGGCTGATTCCCCCTGCTGTTAGAGGGAGCAGCCTCCTCCAGTACTGCTACACCTGAGCTGATGCACCCAAGATCTTCGCTCAAAGGGGCAAATCTGTTGGTGTGCGCAAGATCAGGACTAGCCAACCTTTTCCTCTTCCCTGCCACCACGTGTCACTGACACCCAGCTACCAACCTGTTCGCCGGCTAACTCCACTCCTCCCACACCCCTAGATTCCTCAACTATACTTTGCTCCGTGAGAAGCAGGCTCCTTTCAAGATTGTCAATCTGCCTCAGCGTTACGATTTGCCCTTCCAGATCTCTCAATATGAGCTTCCAGAAGAGCTACACGTTCACACTTGCTATAGAGATATGGACCCTGGAAGGATTCCTCCAGACATGCATACATGCAGCAGGATGTGCACTGGGTCAAACCTTCAAGCTTGCTAACACTCATACCCACAACAAGATAACAAATATATAAATAACAATTGATACCTGTTATTTGAACTCCTGTTTTTAAACTCCACTTGAAAATAGCCCACTTAGGAAGTAGACCACTGACAAGCCCTTGTGAGCAAGCTGTGAGCTGCCAGTGAGTTTATGTAGCCATACAAGTGAAATCACCTGACCGGCTACACGCCCCCAATTAACAAGCCACCAGCCACTCAGGGAAAAAAAATAGCACAACAGAAAAAAAATAGGACACAATAGATATAGGTCTATCCTCATTTCTGACTGTTGATAAACTACGTGAATGTGAAATTGATCAGGAAAAGAGCTACCGATCAAAGAATGGGTAATGAACAGAGTAGCCATAATGGATTATGGAATGTAGCAGAAGCATGGTATAGAGTTGCAAAGGAGATTTGAGAAAGAGGGGTGAATAGAAACAGTGGAAAGGAAGAAGGGAAAAACTAATTACTATTATCTCACCCCAAGATCTGAGCCTCCTTCCTATGGTGAGGTATCCAAAAAGAAAATAGAAAAACCAGCCCCCACAAATCTCTACCCTGTTTTAAGCATAGATGGGGCATACTACACCCCTAGTGCTGCCACACCTCCATCAGCAACTGCAAGTCAGGCACCGACAATATCCCCTATTATGCCTCATTTGCCCAATTTAGACACAACTCTCCGGACGGTAGACCAGACCGGGGACCCAGGTCGATTGTCTTTGCCCAATCGCTCATATGACTCAGTAAATCGACCAGATAAGTCCCTGACATCCCATATCGGGTTGCCCACGGTGGCCCGTAGCCGACTTGCGCCCTTTCCACCCCAGAACCAAGACCTCATGACGTTTGCCCCCCACCAAACAGACACCACTTACCCTTTCTACCAAAACACCCAGGAAATACCCCCTACGCCCAAGAATAATGTCACCTGGACACAGCAGCCCACTCTCAGTATAACAGCAGGCACCGTGGAAGGTGAGCCTGGTCGGGAGGGGGGGGGTGTCCACCAAGAACCTGTTTTAATTGTGGAGAATCCAACCATTTCAAACGGGATTGTAGAGCACCCCACAGGCGACACCCCCCCCCAAAGGCCGGATGCAGCCAATGGCCCTTAGCAGGATACTGCCATTGTATCTCATAATTTCCCACCCTCCACAATCCCTGGCTTAGGCCTTTCCACCAAGATGATGTCTGACCAAGCAACTACTATAAATGTAATATATATATATGTGTATATAGTGTGTGTATTTGTATATATGGATGTATTTTTTTTTTTTAAAATTTATTTAGAAAGGTTTTTACCAGGAAGGATACATTGAGATTTCTCTCGTTTTAAAGTATGTCCTGGGTTCAAGAACATTGAAGTGTAACAGTTACAGAAATACAAGTAATACAATGCAAGATATTGAAAAACAACACAAATATACAGATTAACAGAAAATAAATATGTAGGAAATAGTCCCTAGGTTACATGTTTACAGGTGCATTCTGTATTGAGGTATGTTAGTAAGGAGCTCTTGGGTGACGTAAGACTGGGGGAAGATTTGATGGTGTCTGGGAGGTTATTCCATAATTGTGGTGCTCTGTAGGAAAATGAGGACCGAGCCGCTGTCTTTTTGTATTGTGGTATTGCAAGTAAGGTGCTGGTCCTGGATCGGAGGTTATAGGATGAGGGAACTGCTGGGGGAAGCAGTCTATTCAGATAGGGTGGCAGCTTCCCAGAAAAGCTCTTAAACACCAGGCTGGAAAGATGAAGGGTGCGTCTAGATTCCAGCGATGGCCAGTGTAGCTCTTTTAACATGTCACAATGGTGGGTCATGTAGTTACATTGTAATGCAAAGCGGCAGAAGGAGTTATACAATGTAGTAAGTTTCTGAAGGTGTGTTTGCGGGGCCGCTGCATACACTACATCTCCGTAATCAATAGCTGGCATAAGCATTTGTTGTACAATCTGCTTTCTTATATGTGTATGTATATAAAGTATGAGACGAAAAAGGTATAAATTTAATCGGCAGTTGGACAGGGACGCCTGTTCCGACTCGTGTGAATGGATACAAAATATGATGAATTTTTATAAGTGGGATGAAAGTTATTTTAAACCAGAATCTGATAATCTATAGGATGCGGATGATAGTTTGAGTCAATGAGAGAAGAGGTTAGGAAAGCCTATCCTAGATATGGCAACTACAGGTTGCTTTCCAGTAGAGAGCATTAAGAAGGACATGTAGGTGAATAGTATGTATGTCAGAGATTTAACGCACGGTAAGCAAAGACCAAAAGCAAAGTAGACAGATGAGACATGACACCTGCTTTGTTTGTGACATGATTCCATTGTTAGGTGCTTGCCAAGAGAATATGCGTTGTTTACTGTTGTAGTGTATATGTGAAGTACAAGACGTACGTATGCGGAATTATTATTCTTGTAGATAGAAACGTTTGTCTATATTAATGGAGGGATTGTTTGCTAATGCCCTAATGTTTTATTATTTTAGTAAAAAATAGTTTTATTCAAAATATTTTTGGGATAGAGAGGCTATGCATTCTATCAGTATTGCTCTGCAGGACAGAGTGCTACGGAGCCCGGTAGAGTTAAGTGTTCAGAAAAGGAGAAAAAAAGTGAGCTTTAAAATATCCCATATTATGTTTTTTTTTAATGTAAAAGGTAAAAGGAAGCAGGACGCAGACAAGAAAGTGAAACTAGAAAGATTAAATTGGTTCCTCTTTTTTTTCTATGAACATGCAGATCAGATATTTTAACCCTGTAGAGAGAGAAAAAAAAACACAGAAATATACAACTCTATGCAATTTAAAGGTAGAGCAAGTTTTTTTTACCTCCTGCAATAGCTTATTTTGGTTTAAAATGGATAGTATGCAAACTGTCGGTATCAGAGGATTGCAGGTTTTTATTTACTAGTTAATTTAGAGGATTTTCTAGTTTATGACGACCCCACAAACAGAGTGTGACCTAGCTATGTACATGATAAAGTTACTAATGCCAGAAAGGTTTTGTCCCCCAATTCAATAACGGCTCAAGATATTAATTACAACAGTCTAGTGATGCCTACTGATTAAATATTAATTTGCATAATAAAAAGACGTGAGCTGCCCCGAGTATTGGCACCGCATGGCAATTCTGCCTTCCTCCAAAAAAAAACAGCCTAAATAACTGTCCTCCGCAAGGCACCTGCGCCTGCAATGTTCCCTCCTGCTCCCTGATAATGTCACTCTCACCAGATGTTAGTGTCTCAACCCCGCTGCTGAGGTGACAATGCTGATAGTTCCCAGAAACAGCACACCTGCCCTCTGTGTGCAATACTGGTGCCCAATACTCCTTTTCACAGCCCCTTACCTGACACTGTATGGCTACCGCTTTGCAGACGAGTCCAGGAAATATCACACTGAATTTTTAATTCTGTTCAACTTCCCCCCTCGCCCCCACCCTTTCTGCCCGAAGGAAAAAAAAAGCGGAACTACACGCACTTACACAGGCCTGCATAATCAGTGCTCAAAAGACAGCCAATATATACAGACTCAATATATGCGTACGGGGTCACCCATGATTTTGGCGTGCTATGGCAAAATCGGGGTTTCCTGACAGCAGCAGGCACACCTGTTAAACATGGGAAAGCCATACAGTCCCTTATGGATGCTCTACTTCTACCACAACAGGTTGCAGTGCTAAAAGTAAAAGCACATGGAAAGCTTAATACACCAGAAGCTGATATTAAATCATCTAGCAGACCAGGCAGCAAAACAAGCTGCCACTCAGATACAGGAAAAGGAACTCGAGCAGCTAGTCCCACTACTAGTACAGACTCTGGTCTCAGAACTACAACTCACACAGTTGCAGGGCTCTGCATCACACAGTGAGAAGGGAGACTGGGAGAAAAGGGGGGCCACAAGCATGCACGGACTCCTCTGCATAAGAAATAAAGTGTGCTTACCTAAGGCACTCTATCCGGCTGTAGTACAATGGGCACATGGGCCCTCACACCTCTCAAAAACATTGATGAATGCCCTCATCGGTCTACACAATGTGTCACCTTTCAAAATATTGTTCGGCACGGCCTCCAGACTAGGGTGCTATTTCCATCAACAATTACAGTTACAATCTGACAGCCTAGTAAAATATGTCACCAGTGTTTCAAAAACATTAACTGATATCTATGGTCAGGTGCTCTCTTCCGTTCCAGACCCTGAAAGTATTGACGGCACTCATCAACTAGTCCCGGGAGATTGGGTACTAGTGAAGAAGTTTCTTCAGAAAAATCCAGATACGACGGTCCCTTCCAGGTCCTCCTCACAACAGCAACTTCAGTAAAGCTGGAAGGAAAATCCACCTGGATCCACGCTTCCCACTGTAAAAAGACATGTACACCAGAAACGGACCAGACAACAAAACAACCATGATTATGTACATCCTTCTTAGTTGGGGATTGAGGGGAAACTGTTGGATACCGCCGTAAATCAGGTGGTCACTGTCATAGTGCAACAGGTTGTGGGGGAACAGTTGGGCATTGTCATAGGACAACAGGTGGGAAATGCCAAGGTCATGGGACAACAGATTGCTGACGCCAAGGAAATTACTGCCGCCGAAAACAAACTAACCACTTTCTGGTATAATTCCTCTAACACTCGAGTGGCAACCTATACCTTTTAATTATTGTGATGTAAACTCTTGCCCAGGCCCTCGCCAGCAGTGTATCTGGAGAAATGGGATCCCACACAACTACGATATATATATATATATATATGTGCGTTACCAATAGCTATTGGGGACAGGAGTGTGGCAGCTGGGCATCGGTGGGATGGAATACTGGGGTTTCCTGAGGACACAAACCACAAAGCGCCCTAGACAAAGATAAAAATGGTAAATCAGTGCTTACTCGTATGACACTGAAAATGGCCCCAAGTACGAATTACAGGAATCAGATGATGACACAGTATTTAAATCCAGAACAGGGGCGACGGCACTGAAACTAATCCTAACCCTAGAAAAATCCTGGACCCGGGGATGCGGGTACCTATATTCTGGGAATATGGGAAAAAGGGGGGTCAGAGAATCCCTGGAGCCTGGGAAAATTCTGCCTACGAGATATGTACCTTGCACCTGACTGGGTCCCTCTGCACCAACAGTCCAAACCCCTTAATCACCACATGATGATCTCTTCCAATGGTATAGTAGCCATCGCTAATCCCACGTTCGCGGATACTATGGCCATAGAAACAGGTTACTCGGATATGAATGTTTGGTTAGAATGGATGAAATATTGTGCTCGGTCCCACAACAGAACCAATTGCTATGTGTGTGGTAGTGCTAGGCCTCATCTAGGTACGGTACCTCTCAATATCCCTGAGGATATCGAGGAATGTTTTCTCCGTTTGTTTACCAGCACCACTCTAAATCACGATGCTTGCAAAGAATGGAAGTCCAAATACCCCTTCCAGACACAAAACCCCAGACTCTCAGAGTATCACTATCTACCCCGGGAACTACACCTGTTACTCCTCTTGGGGGACCGGTGCCCGGGTAGTTGGGAACTTCGCAGAAGGTTATTGTGCGCGGTACAGCGCTGTGGAGAAGGAGACAGTGCAAAACCAGGTGATATCCCTGGGAGATGTCTATTGGATCTGCGTTGACCTGCGAGTTCGCTCCCACTTGGTAGGTGCGTGGGACAGCGAGTGTGCCTTGGCTAAAGCCATCATGCCCCTCCACATCCTGCCCTCTGATGATGATCTGCCAATAGCCCACACCCCAGGACTCACTAGACAAAGGAGACGGGCAAAACCTGTACCTGGCAGTTTTGATCCAAACGTCTACATTGATGTCATAGGAGTCCCAAGGGGGGGTGCCTAATGAGTTCAAAGCTAGAGACCAGGTAAAGGCGGGATTCGAATCTTTAATCCCCATGATCACCATCAACAAGAATGTTGATTGGATTAACTACATCTATTACAACCAGCAGAGGTTTGTTAACTATACCCGAGATGCCCTCCAGGGTTTGGCCAACCAGCTAGGCCCGACCTCTGCGATGACCTTCCAGAACCGCATGGCCCTCGACATGCTACTGGCAGAGAGGGGTGGGGCCTATAAGATGCTAAAAGGTACTGGTGGCTCCTGTTGCATCTTTATCCCGGATAACACCGGTGCCACTGGTAAGGTCACTAAAGCCATTAAACAATTGGAAGACCTGTCTGAGGAACTGAAGAAGAACTCTGGTATTACTGATCCATTGGATCAGTATTTTGGTTGGATGAGCGGCTTGCAGAAGATCCTCACAAAAATAGGACTAGTTATCCTAGTAGTAATGGTTCTGTTGGCGGTGATTGGATGTTGTGTTTTACCCTGCATTAAAAAGGTTGTAGAAAGAACTGTGGAATCCACTACCCCTGTTAGGCTTAGTCACTTATGTGGGGAAACTGGGATAGACATAGACGACTCTTATGGTAACCTACAATTTATGGAGATAACTACAACTGATTCTCATGAAAAGCTACACCCTATAGTGATGCAACAACCACCGAGCAATGAGTCCATCTACCCCCTCCTTCAGGACACCCGTATCTAAATTAACTATGAGACAAGGTTAGTGACCCATTGCAAGACGAGTTGGAGGCCCGATTCTTGACCCACCGGTCTCGACTACGCCCAAAGTCCGGATTACAAAGGGGTTTTACTCCAATATGAGTTTCTCGTCTCAAACTCCGGTGAACATTGCAGATGGCTGGCGAGACTATTAGGGGAACGGATGAAGGCGCAACTCGTCTCCAAGGGGACACTTGAGAAATGTGCATTTTTAGGGGGGACTGTTATGGACAAGAATATGTATCTGCTTTAACCACTTCGCTGCAGTGGACGCGCTCTGCGCGTCCAACTGCAGGTAGCGTTCCATGCGGTGGACGCGCTGAGCGCGTCCTCTCTTTGGGGCCAGCGTTCGGCCGGGTTCCGGGTGATCGCTGGCCCCCCCGGTGCGGGCTGACATCCTTGATGTCAGCCCAGCACCCGGAACTGCCGCCAGAGTAATTAGGTGTCATCGCGGGGGCTCGATGACCCCTAATTCAGGCGCCCCCCCCCGCATGTGCGGAGGAGGCGCCTGAAAGGGAGGGGGGGAGGTCCTTCGGACCTCCCTCCTGATCGGCGGTGTGCAGGGGGTTAACCCAGGCACCGTTTGGAAGGGCACAGCCTGCCCTTCCAAATGGTACCTGGCATTAACCCCATGGGGGCCGGTTCGTGATCCTTTCCCGGAGCTGGCCGACATCTTGGATGTCGGCCAAGCTTCCGGGAATGCCCCCTGAGGACTGGCGTCATCGTGCATAGCACGATGACGCCAGTCCTGGAGTTAACCCCTAACTGCCACCAATGGTGGAGATAGGGGGTTCCAATGAACCCCCTATCTCCACCAATGGTGGCAGTTAGGGGTTAATGTTTGGTATTGTTGGATCGGCCAGAGCATGGCCGTTCCAACAATACCAAACATGAGTATAAAAAAAGTTCTAATAAAAAAATATTTTTTTAAAAAAAATAAACAAGTTTTTTTTTTCTTTTTTTTGGTTTCTTAATGCAGCAATATTGTTCCCATTTCAATTATAATGTGAACAATGATGCTGCACTAACGATTTTTGTATGCGGTGCGTTTGTTAAAAATCGCGCCATTTTCCCCAAAAAAAACCACTTTACACGTTGTAAATTATTGAAAATTCATATTTTATTGCATTTTTTGTTATATGTATATGTCATGTCCTGTCTGTATATTATAATAATGACATATTATGAATCTGCCGAGTCTGACGGAAAGAACGATATATAATATGTCTCGGTCATATACTAAAATAAGCCTTCAAAACGCATTTAAACATGATGTGCAAAATCGGTAAAAATGAGCTCAGCACAGAGGCGGGAAAAGCCTCAGCAGCGAAAGGGTTAATAAATGAGCATTTTTCTAGGCCTTTGAATATTAAGTTTAATATGTCTTTAAAAGATGATTAATACAATTGTCATTTTAGAGAGAATCAAAATGTATCTTGCGTAACTGCTTTTCGACAGAATAAGCTAACCACAAAGTCATGAGGAGTCTTATTCCGGTATCAAGCCCATCCTGCATCCTATAACCGAACATCCACACACCCATGATCGAGAAAAACGGCTGACACTTGTCAATGACGCATGGTACCTTGACCTTTAGAAATAGCTGATATTTGATTCTTATATAGTTAATAAAATAATCTGTATATACACAATTTTATGCTGAAGTTGACTCCCACTCGCTTACTCACCAAACGGCTATAAAACATGTATCGAAATCTAATAAAAGATCAGAGAGATCACTGGTTTTGGCCAGAGAGGCTGCATAGACCCATTCATTGTCTGTGTGATTTCTTTAAGCACGCACCTTAACTTACCTGATTTCTCCACCGATTAGAACAGAGACTGGCATCCGAAGGAAGAGGATATTGTCCTCCATCACAAAACGGACCCAATATTCAACTGGACCTTCATCCATAACTGGTTCTGTGCCATAAAAACCTGCTAAAGGCATGTAAAAATATCTGGTCCCACTAAAATATTGTTTGAAAATATCTAATATTACCTTGGAATTCTCAAAGGGTCTTAGAGAAGTTACTGCAATGGGTGATTTTCTCAATGTCTTTGGCCTTAGTCATTAACCTAGAAAGAATTTTGTTATACTGTTATTTCGCTGGTATAGCCCTTTTTCGTAAGTGTTCATTAAATCTTCCCGCTCATGC